>BSBK01010049.1:100000-330000 GCA_027943335.1 Chamaecyparis obtusa | reverse complement strand
GAAGAGTATACAATTCCTAATGGCGCATTAACTGTTGAAGACATTGCAGATAAAAAGACTCACAACACCATGATGATAGACATTGCATCTGCTCTCAGCTATGAAGAATTTGATGATATTAAAGACTGCACTACTGCATATGAAATGTGGGTGGCACTGAAGAAATATATGGTGGTGATGCAAATGTGAAGAGAGCCAAAGCAGATAGCCTAAGAGGACAGTTTGACAAGATGAATATGAAGGAAGATGAAAACATTGCAAAATATGTTGAAAGAATCAAAGCAAGTGTAAGTGCAATCAGAGCTTCTGGGAGGAACAATCTCAGATGAGACTATTATAAGCAAGGTACTCAGAACACTACTCCCTATCTATGCAATAAGAGTATCAGCTATTCAAGAAAGAAGATGTGAAGCAAACCACAGTATAACCTTGGATGCTCTAGTTGGAAGATTGACAGCTTTTGAATTAGACAACTATGACAACTATGTTCCTAGTTCCAAAAATATTGAATCAGCATTTGAGGCCAAGGTTTCACTAAAGAAGAACAAGAAAATTAAAGAAGTTCAGACAGACAGTGAAGAGGAATCAGAAGAAAGTTCTGATAGTGATCTTGAAATTGTAGAAGCATTACTTGCAAAGAAGTACTCTAGAGGGAAAGGTAAATATAAAGGTAAAACTCCTTTAATCTATTTTTCATGTGAAGAAATTGGACATATTGCAGCTAGGTGCCCAAACAAGCAAGTCAAGGAAGAAAAGAGAAGTCACAAGTACTATGGCAAAAAGAATTTCAAATCATACAAGGATAAAGGTAAGAAATCATGTTTTATGGCTAAAGATTCTGATGATAGTGAAGAAGAAATTGTCTTTATTGCTATAAAAGATGAATCTGATGATGATGATGAAGATAAGATGGCACTTATTTCTCATATAAGCAAAGATGATATATGGATAATAGATAGCGGATGTTCACACCACATGACTGGTGACAAGACAAAATTTGAATATCTAGAAGACTGTGACAATGGTAATGTAAGATTTGGAAACAATGAACCTTGTTGTATAAAAGGAAAAGGAAGAATCTCATTAACCAAAGAACTCATATGTGATAATGCTTACTGGGTGAAGGACTAAAACATAATCTTCTAAGTGTAGCACAGCTAATCAAACACTGGTTTCAAGGTTGAATTCATGAATGGTCAAGCAAGACTGCTGGATGGAAAAGGAAAACTCATTGGATCAGGCAAACAAACAAAAGGTAACTTATTTTATCTTGATCTCAATGAATATTCATGCCTTATTGCTCAAATAGAAGAAAGTTGGCTATGGCACAAAAGGTTATGTCATGTGAATTTGATAACATGATAAAAAATAAGCAAATTCAAGAAGGTTAGAGGCATTCCTACTTTGAAGAAACCTGACACTGGTCTATGTAAGAATTGTCAGATTGGCAAAATGAGTAAAACTAGTTTCAAGAGTAAGAACTATCAGTCTAAAGAAATTTTGGAAATTGTGCATACTGATTTATGTGGACCTATTGGAATACAAAGCTATACTGGAGATAAATTCTTTATTCTTTTCGTTGATGATTATTCTAGAATGATGACTGTTATGTATTTAAGAGAAAAATCAGAGGCATTTGAAAAGTTCAAATGGTACTTAGCAAGAGTAGAAAAAGAAACAGGGAAAAGATTGAAATGCTTAAGATCAGACAGAGGTGGTGAATTCATCTCTCATGATTTTAACAACTTCTGCATTGAAAGAGGAATCAAAAGACAGGTATCAGCTCCGAGAACTCCTAAGCAGAATGGAATAGCAGAAAGAAGAAATAGATCTATTATGGATTGTGCAAGGACTCTAATGATAGAAAAGAACATTGCTATAAAGTACTGGAAGGAAGCTATCAACACTGCAGTTCATACCTTGAACCGAGTACAACTGAAGAAAGACACATTCAAAACTCCTTATGAATTATGGTATGGCTATAAACCTAATGTAAGTTACATGAAAATATTTGGTAGCAAGTGTTATATCTTAAAAGAATCCAGAAGAAATAAATTTGATGTGAAGAGTGATGAAGGAATATTCCTAGGATATTCTAGCAAAAGCAAGGCATACAAATGTCTGAACTTATCTACTTACAAAGTCATAGAAAGTATACATGTAAAATTTGATGAGTTTGCAGAAAAGACTGAGGAAGAAAGCAAAAGGGAACCTGAGAACTACAGAAGATTCGTTTACATTGAACTTGAAACATTGACAGACACAACTATCAATAAGGAAGCTATATCTACCGAGCCGAGCACAGTTACCGAGTCACAAGAAGAAGTTCAAACCGAGTCACAGGAAGAAATTCAGACCGAGTCTCAGCCTGAAGTTACCGAGCAAATATCTACCAAGCCCGAGCAACCTGAAGAAGAGATCCTAGAAGACAACAGCATGAATTATTCAAAAGGCAAGGAACCTATACTAGCCAAATATGTCAGAAGACATCATACACCAGATCAAATCATTGGAAACAAATCAGATGGTACTATGACAAGAAGCAAGCTAAAAGGTACATGTCTACTTACTGATTTTGAACCTAGAAATATCAAAGATGCATTAGAGAATGAAAGTTGGATTGAAGCAATGAATGAAGAATTTGAACAAATACAAAAGAACAAAACTTGGACTCTTGTACCTAGACCTAAAGATAAGAATGTAATTGGAACAAAATGGGTATTCAGAAATAAACTGAATGAAGATGGTCAAGTATCTAGAAACAAAGCTAGACTGGTATGTAAAGGTTATTCTCAAGAAGAAGGTATAGATTATGGAGAAACTTTTGCTCCTGTTGCAAGATTAGAAGGTGTAAGAACTCTACTTGCTTATGCAGCACACAAAGGATTTAAGGTATATCAGATGGATATAAAATCTGCATTTCTCAATGGAATTCTTGATGAAGAAGTCTACATTGAACAACCTGAAGGTTTTGTTGATCCAGACAAAAGGGACATGGTCTGCAGGTTACACAAAGCATTGTATGGTTTAAAACAAGCTCCTAGAGCATGGTATGAAAGACTCCATAACTATTTGATCCAGATTAATTTCAAAAGAGCTAATGATAATAGCAATCTGTATATTAAAGGACCGGATGACAAAATTGTATTGGCAGAAATATTTGTGGATGATACTATATTTACAGGGAATGAGGATCAGTGCAAAGAATTTTCAGAACAAATGAACAGAGAATTTGAAATGTCTATGTTTGGTTTAATAAAATTCTTTGTTGGTCTTCAAATTTAGCAAAGCAAGAATGGTATATACATTACTCAATCCAAATACATTAAGGAGATACTTAAGAAGTTTGGAATGGAAGATTCAAAACCAGTTGGTACACCCATGTGTACTGGACTGAAACTTACCAAAAATGATGATTCAAAAGAAGTTGATCAGACCCTATACCGATCTATGATTGGAAAATTGCAGTATGTAGTACATACAAGACCTGATATTGCCTTAGTAGTCGGTATAGTAGCTAGATTCTCAGCAAAACCTAAGGAAAATCACATGATGGCAATCAAAAGAATCTTAAGATACTTAAAAGGAACTGAAGAGTATGGTTTGTGGTATAAATTTGGAGGCAATCTTGAGTTGAAAGTGTTTACTGATGCTGATTGGGCAGGAAACATTGATGACAGAAAAAGCACAAGTGGTGGAGCATTTTTTCTTGGAAAAAGACTAGTATCCTGGACTAGTAAAAAGCAGAATTGCACATCTCAATCTACAGCTGAAGCAGAATATGTTGCTGCTGTAGTAAACTGTTCAAATATTGTTTGGTTTAAACAGCTATTAGAAGGTATGAAGGTTGAAATCAAAGAACCAGTTGTTATATTTTGTGACAATACCAGTGCAATAAACATTTCTAAAAATCCAGTGATGCATTCCAAAACCAAGCACATTGCTATTAAATATCACTTTGTCAGAGAATTGGTACAGGACAAAGAAATCAGATTAGAATATATTCATACAAAAGAACAGATTGCAGACATTTTTACCAAACCATTACCTAAGGATGCATTTATGTATCTAAGAGGTAAGTTAGGGGTTATTCCCCTATCCGAGGCTCACTAAATACATTTTTAGTGATGCATCAACCAAAACATGATTGAAAATCAACCTGTTGATGCAGCATATTAAAGGACTCACTGCATATGAATCAGTACTTGAGGTACATTAATTTTCACCGGTAATATGTGAATTATCTTTGGCATGTGTTGTCAAAGAGGGAGTGTTTGCTATGTCTTTACTATTGCTTTCAAGAAATTTATAGTCAGAAGGAAGAATTTTCAGGATACAGGAAGTTTGCTGACAGAGGGAGATTTGAATCCAAACCGAGCTAACTCTTTCAAATTTCTTATGCTATGACATATTGTGTTGCCATCAATGCCAAAGAGGGAGATTGTTGGAAACAATTGTCTGAAGGAAATTGCTACTCAATTATGTATTGTCTTTGATGTCACACTATGTCATAGTTCACAGCAATCTGCTTCTACCGAGCTCAGTCGGTCTGCCAGACAGGGATATTAGTGCTTATCGAGTCCACTCGGTTATCGAAGAAAAGCAGTGTTTACCGAGTTCACTCGGTTGCCGAAGAAAGTCTAGTGTTTACCGAGTTCACTTGGTTGCCGAAGAAAGTCTAGTGTTTACCGAGTTCACTCGGTTGCCGAAGAAAGTCTAGTGTTTACCGAGTTCACTCGGTTGCCAAAGAAAGTCTAGTATTTACCGAGTTCACTCGGTTGCCGAAGAAAGTTAGTATTTACCGAGTTCAGTCGGTTATCAAAGGTAAAGGATTGTTGGTGTTTACCGAGTTCCCTCGGTCTCCGAAAAATTATAAAAAGATATGGTTACCGAGCACTGTCGGCCCTTGAAGGATTTTTGCAAATAGAGTTTACTTAATTCAGCCGACTGTTATACTAAATAATGTCGATTTGACTAATCCAAAATCATATAAATAAAAGGTCAAATGTGAAAAATAATAATAACACAGCAGAAGATTTACAGAAGAAAAGAAGGAAAGGTATATGCGAATTTGTGAAGGATGTTCAGATATCCTTGAGGAGCAGCAGAGATTTATTCGATCAGAGAGGATCAGACTTATGCAGAATAGAGATCTGTAATCAGCAAGACAGTTGCATTATTATACAGGTCACTTTTTCATTGTTACCTTCTTATCATTGTAACAGTGAATTCTAAATCTCTTAACCGAGTTGGTTTAACAGCCATAATATAAATCCTCTAACAAGGTGACAATTCCATTGAATTGTTTTCAAGACCTCTTACCAGGCCACTCCTAGCAGGGTGTTTTAAATCCTCTAACAAGGTCACACCTAACAGTGTGTTTTGTAACCTTTTACCGGGTTGGCTTCTAACCGGGCATCACTTCAGAAAAGTGAAAATCAGTATCTAGATACATTGGTGGTTTTTCCCATATTGGGTTTCCACGTTAAATCTTGTGTCTCTTGTGTTCTTAAATTGCTTCCTCAATCATTTACATGCACTGATGAATATCTAAAGATAATATTGCTAATACTTTCTGCATCTTCAAAGTTACTGCAATCTATTTACCGAGTGTTAAAACAGACAACATTGTTAAGATATCTTAAAGGATCTGCAAAGAATTAATTGTGAAGTGTTTTTATGGTTGACTGATTCACCCCCCCCCCCTCTCAGTCACTTCATCCATATTCCATCAATACACACACACACACACACACACACACATATATAATTCATAATTCAAACACTAATTTAAATAAAATTATAACTGAATACAAATATCTATACCTAGCCTCTCGGTCACCTACCATGATTAGGTGTCCTAGCATAAGTCCTTAGTAGTGAAGGGACTATGCCAACAATACCAACTCTAACCTATAAATATATATTTACAATAATGAGATTAGTAGAGTGGTGCAACATAGAGTAATAAATCTACAAAATAAGATGATTTCAACTAAAATTAAAACTTACATCTAGTGATCCTTCCTTTGCAATAGTGGGCTAGGTCAAAAAAGATACGAAAGATTCTCGTGGGCCCTCCCTCACACTAGAAGTAACCTATGAGAGTAAAAAGATTGTCAATTATATATAAATGGACTTCATCATAACAACCCTAGTTACAAAATACAAATAACAATATGTAAAAGTCTACGTACAATTAGGCTATCACTCCGAATTGAGATGCTTGTCAGCCTAGGCTCCCGAACCCATGTCGAAACATCATCAATAGCCACACCCTATACAATAAATTCAAGTAAAATATTTATTACTTCACACAAGTGGCATACATATGCATGTATAATTAATTTTAAACAATTAATTACCTTTCCTTTGTCGACACCTGATGAAGGAACGCCCTCATGCCCCCCACTGACATCGGTTGTAGCCTACAAGAGTACAATAAGATGACAATATATTAGTAAATGTATGAATTTTATTTCTCTAATTGATAAAGATTTAAGCATGTACACCAAATGATATAAAAAAAACTAATGGGTACATTAATTATAATATACCGTATAGTCATCAAGGCCAAATGAAATGGCCGAAGCTATGGACTCATCCAGCTACCTCAACTCCTCCTATGTCATCAGTTGAACATAAATGGAAAAAATATATATAAATAAGTGCATCCAATCATTAAAACTAATCTAAATAAATAAATAAAGTCATGTGACAAATTTATTTATAATATTTAATCTTATTGTAAAAATAGGAGTCCATGGCTCTGCGTACACCTCATGAGCACTCTCATGAGATGTAGATGCTCCATGAGGTGTTGTAGCCTTTGCAGCTACATCTCCTACATCCTCCTCATCAATAACATACTGATATGTATCAGCATTAGTAACCGGTCCGAGGCACAAATTCTTGCATATAATGCAAATATGAGGCTCGTACACATGTGAACTCCGACAAGATGTCAATGCACCTGTATCATCTACACCAGGAGGCAACACTAACCTAGTTTTCATGATCAACTGATCACTCAACAAATGAATGGCCCTAATAGTCTATGAGGCAGCCTTTGTAATGATATTGGGATGCTGCTCTTGAGGAGGGGGTGCGACATCAGTTGGGGGGACAAAGGTAGTGGCCTTTTTGTTCTAGGAAAATGGCCTAGTCTGAGGAGCTCCTCTGCCTACGCCCATGTTGGGCCTCATAATCCAATAATTAACATTGTAACCAAGCACAAACTCAACAAACATTTTTTTTATGAAGTAGAAAGGGAGCTCCAAATTTCTATGGGGTGGTTTATCAAAAACCATCCATCGACAATCCCAAAAGTGTGTGCGCATTGCTTCATTTTTGCACCATTTTATTGATAATTTGGGCCTTTTGGGGTTAACTTGTAATCTAGTTTTAGGATTCACAAAAATGGAGGCTATATCTTCCTTACTTATATTAAGGGCCGCAATCCCATCATGGTCAAGCTTGTCATCAAATTGGGCATGCATATCATCATGCCAATGAAGAGCAGTATTATGTTGCTGGATGAGTGTGTCAATATTTTCAATAATAGTATTTAATGTGGAAAGCATGGGACCTAATGTAGCTATATTCTAATATGTGTTTTGGAAACCTCGTATTGTGTTCAAATTATCTTGTATCAAATCTTCTAAAGATCAAGGGTTTTGAGATGGGGGATTGTTTTGGGGATCGTTATTTGGTGCGGGAGGGTTATTTTCTTCATTGTTGTTAGCCATGCCTGATTAAATAAAAAATGAGTCTAAATTTTAATTTGATTTCATATATTATTACAAAAATAAATACAAAACCCTATTTCAACCAAAAAACTACATTGAGCATCAAAATGAAATAAAATAATCAAAATCTACAAAGAATTTACTTATCGTATACTGTAAAGCTTGAATTTGTTGTTGCGAAAGTTAGATACCCAAAAATATCATGTATATGATATTTGCAGCCATTTTCCAAACCCAAAATGTGAGGAGAAATGAGGAAAATGGCTTGTGGGTTTTGATTTATGCCATAGGTTCCAGGTACCTGATATGTTTTTGAGTACCTAATTAAGCCTGTGCTTTCATGTCAAGTTGGCCTGGGTGTACTAACACCCAGACCTACTAAAAATTCAACAAGCATTTTCATGCGCTTTTGGATGAGTGAAAAGTGAATATTTTTCACATCGCCACTTTTTGGCCACTCATGATCTTGCACATACCCGTCAATGTGCCAATGAATATAAGGCCTCCGGTCATTTGTCACTCTTGTAACAAGGTTGGACACATCTCAAAGTTTTATAGATCAAGGACACAAGGTCAAGAAAGCCCAAAGAACCAGTATTGGATACTGAAGGAGAAGTCAAGTTTGTGAAAGCTTCAGAGGATGCAAGATTGATTTGGTTAAAGGTGAAGAAGGATAAGTTTGATGAGAATGTATTGGCTGCATCCACAATGGATGCACCCTCTACATCAGGATTAATGGCCCTCAGGGTCATAGGGGGAGCTAGTTTAGCTCTAGACCCCTATGTGGCTAGTATACTCACCATCAAAGTATGCGCCTTTGGACTTAAGCTTTTGGATATTATTAGAGCCTATATGCAAGAGTGCACAAGTTGATTGTTTGCAGAATAAAAGTTAGAAATTTTCAATGACAACCTGGTTTACGCAGCAAGCATTAATGGCATAATTCCTACTTTAAAGTACATAAAAGTTTTTAGATCTCTCATTGCATTCAAATTAAGAGAGATTAGAGAGTAGAAGAGCCCTAGCACTTGATTCTAAAGGATTGCAAATTGATTCATCAATGATTTGTAGTACATTTGATCGATGGTGGAAACCCTAGTTCATCACACTAATTCATAAGACTTCAAAGATCATTTGGAAAGAGATTTGCAAGTAAGTGATGCCTACTTCTATTGTATTTGATGTTGCAGAGAAGAAAAGATATATATTTAAGAGGCACCCATTCAAATCCATATTGGATGACCTAGAAGGGGCATTCTCCTGCATGCCTATGGGCATTATACACGTTGAAGACATTAGGGCATACATATATTGTAAGAAAGAAATGTTAGGATTAGACAGAATAAGAGCACACGTGGAAACAATGTTAAAACTTGATAAAACCTTCATGGATGAGTATGCATAGTGGAATAATCATCTTATACTTGAATATGTGACTGCATATGAGTTCTATGAGTCTGAATGGATAAAGATTCTACTTCGTAGGATTCATGATGACCTATTTTGGATAGGTGAAGTGCCAATTAGGATTACAGGTGACCTAATTCATGAGATGACAGACCTCTCAAAGATAGGAGTCATTCTTCTAGTGGGAAAGAATGTAATAAAACTTGTTGAGAAAAATTGCAAGTCAAGAAGTCATAGGCACAGAATGACTATAGAGCCTATTGAGGAATATGACATCAAATTGATGTCCATGATACTGGGATATAAGTTCCAATACACCAAAAGGGTGAACAGTGTATCCGTAGCCACAATTCTTGCAGCAATAAGACTTGTGAAAGAAAATGGAGAGTTTAATGTATGTGAGATCTTGCACACATAATTAATAAACAACATTAAGGCCATCAAGCATGACAAGACCAAGATATTTAGGTTTGGGTCCCTAATTATCCATATGTACTTCCATATTGTTGGAAAAGTGTCTGATTTGTATCTAGATAAATCTATCCCCACAATGCCACAAATATCTCTCAAGGCATGTACTGAGAGTACATTGAAGGACTACATGACGCTAGAGTTGAAGACATTTAGAGTCAAGATGTAGATGAGATACAAAATTCAAGAGAAGAGAGTTGAAAAATACAAGGATACTAGATTTGTTTCATGGTTGAGATAGACACAACATGCATGGAGGTAGTTGAACCAAGGATAAAGTGGATTCATCCACTTGGATATTAGGTTCAAGAACCAATCCTAGAATCTTATGCTCAAGTATTTTTTTCAGCACCTAAGGACCCCAATGAACTTAGATAGGGAACTTATGAAGAGAAAACAAGAGAAGTAGATGTTGTATTGAATAGCATAGCAACAAAAAGAAAAATTACCAAGGTTACTTCAAAGATCTTAAGAATCCATGGTGTATCACAAGAAGACTTAGCCAAAGCAAGGGAAGAGAGGATTTCTTTGGAAATAGAGAGCGCAGTAGCAGCAAAGACAAAATCTAAGGATCCAAAGTTGAAGAAGGTAAAAATTAAGGAATTTGATGTTCAAAAGGGTAAAACTGATGTTACCCATTTTGCGCCCAAGAAAACCATTGACCTTACTGGTCCTCCTAAGTATAAGGAAATGCCTATGAGGAAGAAAGAGATTAGCACTGGCCATCCATCCTTGTGAATAACAAGAAACATGAAGAACACTCAAGCACCTCCAAAAGTGAGCTTCAAACCTAGTCTTAGTGTGTTAAGTGCAAGAATCATTGATGAAGGTAGGATGGATCAAGTAGGGAAGTTCTATGAGAAGTATAGTGAAATTGAAAAATCACAAATCCATGGAATGATTGTCAAACATATGCTAAAGTTCAAAAAGACAGTTCTAGAACTGAAGACTACAATTCTTGATAATGTTTGGAACATCTTGGAGTTCCTAAAAAGATAGGCCATTGAAGAAGATCTAAGAATAAGAGAAAAGATCTTAGATGAGAGTTTGCTAGTATGTTCTCTAGAGGAGAAATCTCTGTTACTAGATCTAGTAAAACCACATCTTAGAACCAAATCAAGGACCTTGCACATAATGGACAAGAACTATGAATTGGTTGCAAAGGAAACAGAGAAAGCCTTTGAGAAGGTCTTCATGAATAGGCACATGTATCAAGCTACTAAGCCCATAGCTCAAGTACCCACAAAGGATGCATAAGAGTCAAAAACCATAAATGTTACATTTAGGTCCACAAGATTCAGTGCATGCAGTTGATGCATCCATAGAGTTAGATAAGTCTGCGCCCATGTCAAAGACATTCAAGGATGACTCAATTTTTATTGATAATGTAAAAGTCACTATGGTGGCCACAGACATGGATTTGGACAAATTTGAAGAAGCATTTGTAAGCACACAAGAGGTTGAAACTCTTTGTAGTAACAGTCTTACCAATCAACAAGAAGAAGTATTAATTGAGGATATAACTAATGAAAAAGAAGAAAAGAAAGAAATAGAAAAAGAAGAAGAAAAGATGGAAGAATAGAAAGAAAAAGAAGAAGTAATAGGAAATGAGCAATCTATTGAAATTCTAATCGAAGTAAAGAAAGAAGTAGAGGACAACACTCCTATTACTCCACTACCCTCAGTAGCATTGTTGTCATGTTTGACACCTGACACAACCAGTTTGGATTCATAGGGAGAAGAAGACCTGATCAAGATTAGTGTCTTAGCAATGGAGAAAGCCAAAGAGAAACAAGTAATGAGAAACCCACTATTTGTTGAATCAGTCAACATATTGAATAGTCTATTGCCTTCAGACAAGAAAGTGTCTAAGGTACATTCAATTGATGATATTAGCAACATCCTCACAGTCTTCAAAAGAATTTTTCTATCTTGGAAGAGTCAGCATCTCAAGTTGCACAAGAAAAGTATCTAAAGAAGAGACTGAGTGAACTGGTCAGTAACTTTGAACTTGACCTAAGTTCTCTAAAAGTTGGTCAAGCATCCTTGAAGGAGTTTGCAGCAAATGGAAGGAAGATCATTACAGAATGTATGGATCAGGACAAGTTAACTGACGACCACTTCAAGAATATACAAGAGACAAAATCTATGATAGAGAAACTAAAGAAATTAGTGAAGGACCCATCCACTAATATAAATATGTGCAATAATGTCTATCAAGGACAAATGTACAAGATTCAGAAGGGAGAAAAGGAGATGTCAAAGATAAGGGCTAGGTAGACTCAGCTTAGTAATGCTCTTGCACCCCCACTAGATATACTTAATCAGAATATCAAGGAGATCTATGCCACCATGGTGACATATGATCATGGTCCTAGCACATATTTGAAGACAATGGAGAAGCTATAATATGCTCTATGCACCCATCTCCAAATTGTTAATTCATTGATTACATTTTGGAAGAAGGAGATCCAAAACTTGTAGATTGCATATCCAGATGTTCTTTCACAGTAACTATTTGTAGATACAATTTTGAAGCACCTTTGTCATTAATGTTAAAGGGGGAGTATGTATATAATATGGAGTTTTAGATATGTATAAGGGAGATATAAGATAGTAGTTTTTTCTATAAGAGATTAGTTAGCAACTGTTACATATTCCTCTGTTGCCATCAATGACAAAGGGGGAGATAGTTGGAAAGTTTTCTATACTAGTGTATATGACTTAATATAGTGTTTTCATTATGGAAACAAAGTCATATAGTATTTTTGAGTCAGTGCACTTGATGAGAAGATCAGAAATTGTCTAAGTGTTGAAGACTGGATAGTGTACAGAGTACCAGAAGCTCAGAGCATCAATGCAGATGTGTACAACCACATTCTGGTATGGGCCCTAGAAGATAGGTTAGTTAGATTCTATTCATGCTTAGTCTATGAGCGTATGATCAGATATACAGGTATGAAAAAGTTAGAGATAATTGAAGTTACACAACCAGTGTGTCCTAGAGAAGAACAGAGTAAGCAGGCGACTGTTGGCATTTTGATTTGTGGTTATATTATTATGTTGTAAAGGCCATGCGCCTATTGTAATTAGGTTGCCGACATATAATTATGTTTTTTTGTAAACACTCTTGAGCTAATTCAATTGGAAGCGTTGTATGTAATCGGTTAAAGGGTCAACCTAGTTATTTATTTTGTATGCGCATATAAATATGAGATGCACCCATTATAGTTGGGATGAGAGTTGTTATAGACTAGAAATAGGCAGAGCAGAAGTATGCAAAGAGTTGATAAGATGTATTAGAGCTTTGCAAGAGGTCAAAGCATCAATGCATTAAAGGAACTGATCAGACAAGTAGTATCTCAGTGATAGTTCATCCAACAGATATAGTGTGTATCTAAGATCAGAAGGTTCCAGTCTTCACCACTTGAGCAGTGAGCTCTAGGACAGTGAGTCCACACCCCTAACAGGGTTTATTGTAAAAGACTCCTAATAGGGTCCGACCCTTGACAAGGTCTACTATACTAAAAATATTGTAAAGCATCTCCTAACAAGGTTAAGGATCTTCTAACAAGGATCATAAAACACTAGTACATAATATTAGTGGGTGCTAATTCCCATGAGGGTTTTTACCTATTTGGGTTTCCTCGTAACCATATTGGTGTTATGTGTTGATTTCATGTTTCATGTCTATGTGGATGTTCATTTCAGTATTTAAGTATACAAGTTCAATTTAAGATTAAGTAAAAAGATAAATTACAATTAATACTGATTCATGCCCCCCCCCCCCCCCACCCCCCTCTCAGTGTTCCCATTCCTAACATTTGAAATGGTGGAGGGAGTCTTGTTTGTTGTATCAGAATTTTTTAGCCATCATCATGAAGAAACTTCTTTTATGGGATGCACAATTTGTTAGGATGAGAGACATTCTATATTTAGATTTGGCTTCTAGTGAATCTCTCAATGATTGAAACATATATATATGATATATGTGACACACTTGGGAAACTTGATGTGCTAAAACTCCTCATTGAGGCTATCATGAAGTAAGCAAAAAAAGACCATTCTTGTAGTCATATGTAATGATACATATGTATAAAACTATAATTATAGCTTTCTATGTATCTCTTTGGTGGGATCCAACTTCTATAGACCACCTTCCTCAATATATGAAAATTTCATACATGACATTGTATAAGGTAGTAAATGAAATGGATTGAGAAGCTAGAAAGATCCATGGTCAAGATACTCTTGGCCTCTTTGGATATGCAATACAAATATGCTTTTAAAAGTGAAAAATATGAATGTATTTTTTTTAAAATTAAATCAAAATTTTCCTATTTTAAAATAGATTATTAAAATTTAATGATTTATAATTATATTTTAAGATCAATCTTAGACGTGTTCAAATTATTTATATCATGTTGGTTAAACACACTGGTTGATTTTATATTCAATAGAATTTAATATTACTAAATAACTATATGCATCTTCTTCTTTATGTATGAACTTTTCAATGTACCTATTTTATTTTCCTTGTCCAACAAATAGTTTTATTTCTTATTATTGTTGAATAATGATTAAAAAAAATTAATATGCTTGTATTGTTAATTTATGTACAAGATGAATATCCTTTAATGTCTAGTTTTATTTAATTATTACAAAGATTATTACATCATTTTTCAGTACAAACAATCAAATATATTTTGGAGTTAATTTTACTTGGTTATATATTTTATTATTATTTTTCTTTAAATATTATAAAACCTATTTAATATTTTGATTTTTTTTGGTGGAGTAATTTAGTTTAATAAGTTAAGTATATTTTAAGGTCTATAATAAGGGTGTCTGCAAGAAGTTGAGCCCTACTTTTGAGTAAAATGTGAAAGTTTTTCTTCTTCTTTTTTCTAATTTTATTTCAATTAATGTAAAAGTTTGAGGAACTTAAAGATTGAATCTCAAAAAACATTAGTAATAGGAAATATACTTCTTAAAGTATAATTTTCAAATATGTAATTTATTCCGATACCCATGTGGTAGAAATTGATTTTTAGTAGGTGTGTGTAAAAATCACTTTTCAATAATTCTTGTTTTAGGACAATACAATACATCCGTTCGACCACCATATTTTGACCTAAATAATTTTTTGTATGTAAATCCTTTTGGAGAAGATAGCCAAGGCCTTGAAGATTGGTGAGCATATTGTTATTTTTTTACTAATTTTGTATTGATCCTAAAGTCTAGTTTAGAAACCTCTAGCATGTACGACCACCACAAATTAATCTAGAAGAGAACTCTATGTAGATTGATGACATAATTTATTTTGCAAAAAATATAAAAATTAAAAAAGTTATTTAAAATTTGAACAAATTCACTATTTGAATTTTATGTACTAGTTTGATTAATAAATAATAAAAAAATAATAAAATTAATCAAGTCACCCCAAAAATACTTTTTTGAATTCTGCACACTAAGAAGTCCAATGGTTTTTGTTTCATCAAAAAACATGATTGGGAAGGTCTTCTAAAAATTATGGTAATACATAAAATTTGGGTTCCAATGCCTTAGCCATTAATTTGTAGGTCCAAGGCTTTGGCATGGTCCTACCAAACCTGTCCCAATCTGAAAACAATCATAGAGGGTTGGTATACAATTCAAAGTTTTAAAATGTGTGACCATTCTTTCTAACCTTACATGTATAATAGATTCTAAACATTCATCGTTGCTAGATCATAATATTAGTTATAAACAGTTAACACTCTTACAAACATAATGAATAAAATCCCCAAAAGAAAGTTTCACTTTATCATAACTAATGTAAACAAGGTTTAGGTGATTATTATTGCAACAAATAGACTATACACTGCAAACTTATAAGTACAGTTTGACATTGGAGTATGATTCACATTTAGATCCCAACAATCAGCTGCGCCATTAAAGTTCTACAAATTTTTTGAGGTGGTTGTAGTACATGACTATTGGACATATTTAAGTAGGTATGGTTGACACTTTTAGATGACCATTCTTTCTACCCTTACATGTATAATAGATTCTAAACATTCATCATTGCTAGATCATAATATTAGTTATAAACAGTTAACACTCATACAAACATAATGAATAAAATGGCCAAAATAAAGTTTCACTTTATCATAACTAATGTAAACAAGGTTTAGGTGATTATTATTGCAATGAATGGACTATACTTTGCAAATTTATAAGTATAGTTTGACATTGGAGTATGATTCACATTTAGGTCCCAATAATTTGCTATGCCATTAAAGCCACACAAATTTTTTGAGGTGGTTGTAGTACATGACTATTGGACATCTTTAAGTACGTATGGTTGACACTTTCAAATCAATTGATATGGCTAGATGCCCATCCATGATGCATGCTCCTCAAATGCCACAAACCCTTCGCTATCATAGTTTATTTAAGAAAGCCATCATTGTACAAGTCACCATCCATGGTAAAAAAATAGTATGGTGCAGGTTTTAAAAAGATGTCTATATTTTATTTAAATGAACTTTTTAATTTCAAATTTTGTTATACTTAGATTAGCTAGTTTTTTTAATGCATATTCAGACACCGAGGCATGAGAAATGTCATGTTGAAATGTGGTCAGAGAAATGTGAGGCTGCTTTCCAATGTTTGAAGGAGAGATTAACCAGTGCTCCAATCTTGGTGGTTCCTGAACCATTAGGAAACTTCGTAGTCTGCATAGATGCCTCACTAGAAGGGATTGGGGTGGTTCTTATGCAAGAAGGACAAGTTGTGGCTTATGAGTCTAGGAATCTTAAAGACCATGAGCTCAACTACCCCACCCATGATCTAGAACTTGCAGCAGTAGTTCACACTTTAGTAAAGTGGAGACACTTTCTATTGGGTCACAAGTTTGAACTCCAAACAGATCATCAGAGCCTTCAGTACATCTTCTCTCAACCCAACCTAAATGCCAGACAATGCAGGTGGATGGAATTCCTATGTGAATATGATTTTGAGGTTAAGTACATCCAAGGGAAGATGAATGTGGTGGTAGATGCTTTAAGCAGGTGCAGACATGTTTTGTCAGCAGTATCCCTTAGCACATATTTGGAGAAAAGAATCAGGGAAGCTCTCACTTCTGACACTTGGTTTCAAGAGGTTAAGGTAGAAATAGAGTTAGGAAGACCTTTGGAAGGTCGCTTCTCAAGATATTCCTTAGACACCCTTGGGTTGTTGCGACAGCAAAGTAGAATCTATGTGCCCATGGAAGGAGATCTTTGTGTGCTTATCCTTTAAGAAAGCCACAAGGCTCCCTATTCGGCACATCTCAGGGTGAAGAAAATGTATGCTGACCTATGCCAGTTATACTATTGGTTAGGAATGAAGAGGGATATTGCAGAATATGTGGCTAGATGTTTGGAATGTTAGAGAGTGAAAGCAGAGCATCAACATCTCGCTAGCCTTTTGCAACCTCACCTAGTGCTAGAATGGAAATGGGACATTATTTCCATGGATTTAATTATGGGACTTCCAGCAACTCCTAGGAGACATGATTCTATCATGGTAATAGTGGATAGACTCAACAAGGTAGCTCATTTTTCTCCCATCTAGTCCTCCTACTCAGCAGCTTCTGTAGCCAGAGTATTCATGCAAGACATTGTGAGACTCCATAGTATTCCTAGGAAAATCATATCTGATTAGGATCCAGTATTCACATCAGCTCTTTGGACTTTTCTTCAGCATACTTTAGGGACTCAGCTCAACTTTAGTTCAACCTATCATCCTGAGATAGATGGGCAGATGGAGTGAGTCAACCGGGTTCTTGAGGACATGCTCAGGATGTTGTTATAGATAGACAAACCCACTGGGAAGCGTATCTATATTTGGTGGACTTTGCTTATAATAATGGTTATCATAGTTCCATAGGTATGTCCCCTTTTTAGGATTTGTATGGCCGTCCATGCCGCACTCCCTCAAGTTGGGACCGATTGGAGGACAGGGTACTCCTAGGCCCTGAGATGTTACAGGATATGGAACAGCAGGTCAAGCGTATCAGAGAGCATATTTTGATAGCTCAAGATAGGAAGAAGAAGTATGTCAATGCTCACAGGACCAATGTACACTTCTCTCTTGGTGATAGAGTCTTTTTGAGGGTGCATCCATGAAAGAGTCCAATCCATTACGGAAAAGGCTCCAAGTTGGCACCTCGATTTGTTGTCCCTCTTGAGGTCCTGGAGAAGATAGGACCAGTAGCTTATTGGCTTGCCTTGCCACCTAGCCTTGCTCGTATTCATGATGTATTTCATGTCTTAGTTCTTAGGAAGTATATTCCTGATGTGACTCATGTGTTGGATTGGAATGCATTACAGGTAGCGGACAGGCAGCTAGCTTTAGAGCCGGTACGCATTTTGGAGCAGCAAACACTGACCCTCAGGGGTCGAACCATAGAGTAGGCAAGGGTCCAATGGGACCCCAATTATGATTCTCCCACCACATGGGAAGATGTTGCTAGGCTTAGAGATTCCTATCCATATTTATTTGTAGGATTCCAGGAGTAAGCCTAACTCTAGGGAGGGAGGATGCAATACCTCTCCTATGGTGATACTTAGAATTTGCTGATTTGGATATTTTTATTATGATGGTCAGGACTATACATTTACATTTATGTTTTGTGAATGATGATATGATGGATATGCTCATTTATGGTTATCATTTATATGTTTATGAGATTAGAAAGCCATCTATTTTTATATGTTTTATGGATCTAACCCAATGATTTGAATCTAACCATTATCATGATGTTTTATGTTTCATGGATGTGTCAGATGTGTTTTCATGACTCAGGATGAAGTCATAGTTACTCACTTAGTTGAGGTCCACACGATGTATCGATCCTGGTCATCTGCTTGCATATATCTGATTTGTATATCCATATGTATATATATGTATCTCTTCTTGGTGATGCAGGATTGCAGGTACCAGCTATCATCTCCACCTGGCTTCATAGGTCTGAGTGATCCCTCAAATCCTTGATCATTGTTGTTGTTATAGAGATATCACTAGGTTCCACAGTAAGATAGGTGGTAGGTTGAGCTAGCCTCCAGGACAAGAATAACCTCTGACTCTTGTGTCCAAAGTTGCAAGTTAGAACTTGGACCTTTTTCCACCTTAGTAGATCTTCGAGTAATTCCTCTAGGTTCGTATGGAGTAGTTTTGGGTATGAATTGGTTGGATGCTCACAAAGCCACTTTGGATTGTAGAAAAAAAAGCATTCAATGTTCAGATGACTTAAGAGAACCTAAGAAGATTGTTGGGGTGCAGTGACCCATCTCCCTCCACATGATTTCTATGATGCAGCTCAAGAGGTGCATGCGCAAAGGATGCCAATTATTTTCTATCTCAGTAGAGGACTTGGACCAAGGAGAAAGCAGGGAGGTATCACTAGATCATCCCCTATTACAGGAGTACTTGGATGTTTTTCCTAAAGAAATTCTAGGAATGCCACCTATTGGTGCTCTTTTTCCCCAAAGGTCAGCTTGGCATCAGGATTGACAGGGCTAGTATCACATTCACTCAACACTCCAAATCTGATAGAAAAAGGGCCAACTGACAAGGATCAAAGAGAGATCCTTCTACACTTTGAGCTCCACATCACTCAGGTGGGTATACCTCATCTGCACACTCATACAACTTGTTTCACACTACAGGCCTGCAGGTAACTAACTGTGGAATGATTTTCAAACTCTTCTAGGTATCTTGTACCTCATTGAAGCCAATATTTCATGCAATAGCCCAACTTGCATGGAATGAGTATGAAAACCAGAGACCTACACTAACAACTTGAAAGGGAAAGGGTGGGACTAAATGGAAATAATTTTAAAAAGATTGAAAGGTCCCCTGAGATGCCCTAAGTCTCTGATAGACCAGTGTCTTATCCAATTGGCCACAGAGTCAAATACCCTATTGCAAGAGATAGTTATGAAACAAGAACACAATATGCTCAATGTGTTGATGCTTGACATCAATCACACACCATGACCAAACCTCAACTTACACCCACCTATGCATTCAAGCATGCTATTATCCACTCAAAGGATTTTAACCCTCCCCTTAGGAGAGACCTATAAATAGACAATACATTAACCAGCATCCACTAGAAGACAAGTATGAAATATCCTTAACACTTCAGCTCATACATACATAAACACTAACCCTGAACCAGTTATCTCTGCGAAGACAACTCCACTTGCAAACACATAGGTAATACAAGAAGACAAATTAAACACCCTTAACGTATGACTAATGGACTCAGAATTCAAATGGAGATAGCTTGGTAACAGTAAGAATATATTAAATTCTCATACATAAAACAAATCTGCTGTAGTATGCATTGTATTCTCTGAACCAACAATGGAAATAGAACACCCTATATGCAGAGAGAAGGGGAAAAATCTATAGAAAAAAACCTTTCATTGGAATTGACAAAATTTAGAACCCACTCTAAGTCAAAAAATTGACACTTTATACCACTAGCTACCATGGGAACCCAAAACAGGTTGCAACAAGCTACAGACAGCTAGGGCATAACTTTTACCAACCAAGCCAATTGGAAATGGTCAAAAAAAATTTATTACAGGGGTGGGAAACATAGGAAAGAGGAAACTAGAACTGATCCCTAATCATGAAAATCCTCTTTGCAAGTACAAGGGATCACAAAACCAAGCTCAAAAGGACACCCTGCAACATGCCTTGACCACACAACCACCATGGTACAAGCTCTGCAAACAAGAACACAGCACCCTGGACCACACCGCAAATAGTAAACCAATCATCTCTCACCAAACAAGGTCTTTTCTACATTCAATTCCATAAATTTGGTCTTTCTGGGGCTGGAAGCTCACAGAAATTCAAATTTGAATCTGCAACGGCTACTTTGCACTTCATGAATTTCACATTTCTTAACTATTTGCCCTAGTCGTGCAATCGCACTGCTATCACCTTGACCACCATAGGAAATTGAGCCTCAAATAATGCTTGGTCACATGATCGCAAGGCACCAAAATGACCTTTGCGATCATGCGACCGCGGTCTCCTTAACCGCGCAATTCCATCACAACCCACCTAGAAAAGCCTTCAGCCACCTCATAAATTCCTTGGTGAATGAAAAATGGGCACGTCAGCAACACGGCACGGTGGACCCACACAACTCCACAACCGTGATGACCAAAAATGGTCACATGATCACATAGCCAAAACATAGGCTATGCGAACACACAAAAAGCCATGAGATTGCCACCCTGTCACTACAAACACCAGCCCCACCTTAGTTCACTTGATGCCACATGTCACCTCATCATTTGTTGATCCATGCCCAGTCACTGGCACAGGACCCACCTTTCATAAGCCTTTGAAAATAAATGGCTGGTGTAAGATCTCATGGCTCTAACAAATCACATGAGAACTTACGCTGACCGTTAGATCTATCCTCATCACAGACCCCTCTGAAAATGGCCCCACACCTGAGCACATCCACATCGACCAATAGGAACACAGCAACTAAGCACCGCCTAGAAAAATGGGATAAAATATAATAGATGGAACATGATCGTAAAGGCTTGGAATATTCCTTGTGATCATACACCGACCATTAGATTAAAGCTTTCAACATGGGCCCCCCTGACAAGCCTCATCACCACCTGCGTAGACATGCAGTCACACTGGGACCACACCCCTTTCTGCCAATGGGCCTCAAGGACACATGGCAAGCGATCACATGATTGCATAGCCAAAAATTGGGCTATGCAACCATGCGATAGCCAATCACAAGCTACCACATGTCTACCTCTTACCAATGGTTCAATTGAGTAGTCTCCTCATAAACCAGAATCGACAATTGTCGCTATACTGTGATGTTAAAAAGTGAGCACCTCCGCTCAGCGGTATAAAAACAACCACCAGATCTATCCATGCTTTAACCTCCTTAGAAGACTACGGACCCATCGACGCTATCCAACTTGTTAATCTACCAACCAATCAAAAGATGCCAACTCGCTCCACCCTGACAATGGACCCACCAACAAACGGCCAAGAATTAAGCGACTACGCGACTAACCGTTCGCTAAGTCATGAGATGTTAGTAGATAACCACCAACCCTTTAGAGATCACGTGACTAATAGTCACCAAGTCACTAGATGCTAGCCACTTAACTGCTAGAATCAGGAGATCTATAGATAATTGCTAGTCACCAGGTCGCCAGAAGGAAAACCAACCACCAGGCAGCTGAAAACCATGAAGAACCGGGACCACGCGGACCAGTGGCAGGGGGTCGCATGATCACATGTCAGAAAAGTCTGACATACAGCCATGTGACAGCCAATCAGGATGAGCTTTTGAAGGCCCGGGCCCACCTGTCATCGCACTTGCGCACTTAAGGAAAGCTGGCAAATAGGGAACTGGGAGGTCGAAAACACACAGGGTTTTCGACACAGCAGAAGATAGAAAACACATAGAGTTTTTGACGCTAAAGGATAAGCACACAAAAGTAGGAAACACAGGGTTGAAAATAACAAAGGTTTTCACACAGACCGAAAACATCATGGATTTTCAAAAACATTGTGGGTTTTCAACACTATGGCAAATTTTTAAATATTTCCAGCAATCTTTGAAATTTGAATATCTTTTTGGGTTTGGTGATTTAGGAGATGCAGTTTGGACTGATGCAAGGTGACACATAAAGAGCACAGGGCATGACATTTGACAAACACATTGCAGGGAACAGGCCAATTTTACAAGATTTTTGCTATGATAGAAAATTGGCCTAACACCACCCAAAAGGGAGATAGACTTCCGAATTAAGTTGGTTCTAGGAGAAAAACCAATCTCAAAAGATCTGTACCATATGACCACACAAGAATTTGAAGAACTCAAGCTTCAGTTGGAAGACCTTTTGAAAAAAGGATTTATCAGACCTAGTGTGTCACCATGGGGTGCACCAGTAATATTTGTGAAGAAGAAAGATGGCTCTCTTCGATTGTGCATCGACTATCATCAACTCAATAAAGTCACAATCAAGAATCGGTATCCCTTACACTGCATAGATGATCTATTTAATCAAATGAAAGGGGCAAAAATATTTTCAAAAATTGATCTGAAGTCAGGATACCATCAACTTAGAATTTAGGAGGTTGATATTCATCTAACAGCTTTCCATACCAGATATGGTCACTATGAGTTCACTGTGGTACCATTTGGGTTAACCAACACTCCTTCTGTATTCATGAGCTTAATGAATGGAGTTTTCAAAACCTACTTGGATAAATTTGTGATAGTATTCTTAGATGATATCTTAGTGTTCTCTAAAACTCTTGAAGAACATGAGGTTCATCTTCACCTAGTATTGCAGTGCCTTAGGGAAAATCAACTTTATGCCAATGCAGAAAAGTGTGAATTCTTTCAGATAGAAGTTAAGTATCTTGGTCACGTCATATTAGGGAAGGGCATCACTATTGATCCAGCCAAAATTCAAGCCATAGTGGAGTGGCCAACTCTGACTAACATCCCCGAAGTTCACAGCTTTATGGGACTAGCTGGATATCACATAAGATTTGTCAGAGAGTTCTCTCGGATAGCGCATCCCATTACTTCCTTGCAAAGGAAAGGTAAGAAGTTTGTTTGGTATCAGAGCACTAAGTTGCTACACTGGGGCCCAGGGAATTTGGCCCATGCTTCTTAAACTTTTTATTCATCTTAGGAAAACTTAAAACTACAATCAAACTAGGACCCTTAAACTTATCCTTCTCCTTACTTGTTCAGGATGCCTCCTGTAACCCATGGTAGAAGGGGAGGTGCCCAAAACACCCCTCCTAGATCTCAAAATGAAAGTTCTCAAGAAGAACAATATGAGGGAAGAGGGGATCAATCTAATAACCAATCTGGAGGTTCTCATGGGCCTCAATTACAAGAGCTCCTACAACAGATACTATAGAGGTTAGATGCAAGGCAAGATAGAGGGCACCATGGGGAGTCTAATAGTCACCATGAGGAAAGGGAAAGGAGTCCTACAAGGAGAGATTAGGCAATGGAAGAAGATGCTTTGCATGATTCTCACATGCACGACCTCCTTAGGACTAAGACTAACCCATTTAAGGGAACTCAAGGAGGATCTACCGCACAGACTTGGTTGCTAGAACTAGAAAGGCTTTTCTCCATGCATCCTTATAGTAGCAATACTAAGGCTTGGTTTGTAGTCATTTGCCTTAGAGACTTTGCATCCACTTGGTGGGAAATAGAGAGAGAGAAACTTCACATAGATATTACCACTCTTTCATGGGAACTATTCCTAGAACTCTTTCGAGCAAATTTCTATCTGACCACTAGAGACGGGAAAGAGCTGAAGAGTTTCACAACCTAAGGCAGCTAACTATGTCAGTTGATGACTATGAGAGGAAGTTCTTGGAACTCAAGCCATACTCAGGATATAAGGATGATGAACCCATGTTGAATCAACACTTCCTTAGAGGACTCAACGGTCACTTGGCCGGTAGTGTATGAATGTTTGAACCTCAGACAGTGAATGATGTAGTCATCAAAGCTTGCCTTGATGAACAAAATATAGCCTTGGGGTTAGGAGGTCGAACAGGTGGCCAAGGGGGTAATGCCTTCCAGATCGGGTCAGGTTTCAAAGGTAATCCATCTCAAGGAGCACCTGGATCTAAAAACTATCCTCCTAAAGGAAGTCAGAACCACCAGAAAAGGAAGTTTTTCAACAATAGCAACAAAAACAATTACAATGGAAACAATAATAAAAGTGGGGGTTCTCAATCCAACAATCCTTGCAACTGGCGGCGTGCAAAGCGATACCCGAACCCTCAGCCAGCTTAGAGTATGCCTTAGAATTCTAGTCAAGGTAGCTATCAGTAGTCTAGTGCACCCTCAGTAGGAAGGAATTTTGTCAAGAACAACAGATGTTACTCTTGCGGCCAACATGGGCACATTACAGTTAATTGCCCAAAGAAATCTACTCTAGCAACTAGCTATAGGCAGGCCTCTTCAGAACCAATAGTAGGTAATGCAAGAAGAACTCACCAAGTATTTTCCACCTTAGACCATGGATAAGACAATCATTAGGGAATAGTCATTGAAACCCTAGGTTTGTTAAGGGGTATCTCTACCACCATACTATTTGATTCAGGAGCAACAGATTCTTTCATTTCAACTTCTTTAGTAGAGCAATGTGGGCTGAAGACAGTAAGTCAGTGGTGATTGAGTAAGATAGTGATGACCGATTAAGTCAGTGATGACCGATTAAGTTAGTGATGACCGAGTAAGTTTGTGGTGCTCGAGTAAGTTAGTGGTGACCGAGCAACTAGTGTCAGCCGAGCAGTCTGTGTTAATCGACCAGACTATATGAACCGAGCAGATTAGTGTTAATCGTTAACCAATGAAAATAGGATCCAGGATTTATACAATTAAAACATTTAAGTATAAGTTTATACTTGTATAAAGGGTTTAGGTACCTTTTGGAATGATTGGGATAGGTTTCAACTTCCTAGGAGTTAAGTTGTAACTTTTAATTTTTAGACTTTTAATAAAATCAGACATAGTCAAATTTCAGGCTTAGTCAAATATCAAGCTTAGAATGAAGTTCATGGAAAATTATCTTTTGGTATATGGAACTTTGAGTAAATCATAAATGTGTTCATTCCTTGTTTGGTACAAGTTATGTTTAGTGCGTTTGGATGCCTTAATAGGGTTAGGATGTGTGTAGGAAGTAGTTTAGGGTTTAGGGTTGTCTAAGAAGATCATGACCATTCTAAACATCCTTAAACATTCCTAATTTCCCCTAAAACATCCATAAATTATCTTATTATTTTCTACTCTTTGATGCAGTCTTACAAAAGTGTTTATGATATGTTTTTACTATGTGTATGATGTGGTTGCGATATGTGGGTTAAGGGTAGAAAACCTAACGACACCTAGTGAGTGGTTCTCAGTGCGGGGCCCTAAGTGGCTAGTACCAGGATAACTGACTAAAGAGTTATTTTAACAAGTGATAATTTAATTAAAACTTATGGGAATGGGTTCAAACATGTAAAAAGATTAAATGTGCCTCGCCCATGCTATTAGTGCTAGTAAAGGCTATGGATGGGAGTGGGAGAAGGTGCCTATGCATAGGTACGATCGAATGGCACTTCTCTATATGAAAGGCATTCGGTTCCACACGTGCCTACTTGGGGGCCAGGGTCCGGAGTGGCTAGTACCAGGACAACCCAAGGAGTGAGGGCTATGTGATGACACTCATTTAGGTTGTTACTTAGAGTTTCTACCAAGCCTTAGAACCTATTTGGGGAAAGATTTATACTTGGGCTTTCTTTTCATTTGTTATTTGAGAAAGGTAACCCGACCCTAGGTTTGGCCTATCTATTCCTTCTTTTTGGACCCTGGTGTTTATCTCCTAGCATGGGGGAGTGGGCTTTTGGGTGTCCACATGGCTGGGTGGTAAACATTTTATTGAGGTATCTTTTGCGGATGTAGTGTTTGAAGATTCATGCTTGCTTATGTACCAGTTTTTGAAGAATAAAGGCTTTGTAATTATCTTTCATGATGTAAAGTTATTGTTACCTCCTAAGCAGAGATGAATGTAATGTAATCATTGATGTAATTCAAAATGATGTATTTGAAATGGGTAGACTTAGGAAAAAGGGAAAAAGGGGATGTGAACTTTATGTATAAGATGTATGTTGGAAAAGAAAATGATTTTTAGTTAAGTAGTATGATTTTAATTAGTGATGATTCAAGGAAAGGCTATTGAAGAACAAATGTAATGTATCAAATGATTTAGATGGTTCTATTTGATTTAAAGGTTATATTTTTCATAAAGAATACTTAGGAATATAGATGATTTTAAATGGAAAATTGAAATGAAAGTACTATGTAGTTCTTAATAAAGAATCTTATAGCGATATGATGTAATTTGATTTGAGAAGTATATCTTGTTGTTAGTTTACTTAATGGACTTAAATGAATCATGCATTAAATAGAAGGGAACCTTGGGAGGAAACTAAGTTTAAGTTTTGTTCATATAATTGTTTTAAAAATTCAAAATTTTTCATAAATCATTACTCAGGTTTTTCTTTTATAAAGAGAATCTTTGTTCTCTTCCCCGGTTCCCTTGTGGGGCATGACACCATTAAAGCCGCACAAATGTTTTGAGGTGGTTGTAGTACATGACTATTGGACATCTTTAAGTAGGTATGGTTGACACTTTCAAATCAATTGATATGGCTAGATGCCCATCCATGCTACACGCTCCTCGAATGCCACAAACCCTTCGCTATCATAGTTTATTTAAGAAAGCCATCATCGTACAAGTCACCATCCATGGTACAAAATAGTATGGTGCAGGTTTTAAAAAGAAATGTCTATAGTTTATTTAAATGAACTTTTTAATTTCAAATTTTGTTATACTTAGATTAGCTAGTTTTTTTAATGCATATTCAGACACCGAGGCATGAGAAATATCATGTTGAAATTAGTTTTTTAATTTTAAAATAATTTATTTATCATTTTCTTACATACTTTGAAGGTTATATTAATAAAATAATAAAAATATTAATAGTTAATTATATATTAATTTTAAACTTATATATTTGGGTTTTTATATTTTTATTTATTGTAATCATTATATTATAATATATAACTTATTATTTAATAATTTTAAAGTATAAATTATATGAAATTTCAATAATAAGTTTTTTTTTTGTATTATATATAGTTAGATCAAAAAATTATAGTAGAATCAACCGAGAGTATCAAAAAGGAGGCCCAGCCTCACCACAAACTCAGAGTATCAAGTATATATGCATAATACAAAGAAAGGAAGAAAACTACGGTAAAATATCATAATGGGTATCAACGCAAGCAATCCAACCCAGAGGGCTCTCCATCCAAATGATGTTCTTTCGCTCTTGCATTTGCGTAAGCATGAAGATCTCATCCTTTCTGGAGTTAATATTCTTTCTGATTTCTTGGTTCAGTCTTTTGCAGGTTTGTTCAAACATTTGGAGATCATCAAAAGTCCTCCTCCATTCATAACCATGTTCTAGCTCATAAACAAAGAATGTGGCATGCCCGTCCCTCTAGAATCTCTTCAGCTTGTCTTTCTCCATCATCATAGTGGTGTGGACCCGAAGAAATTTTTTAAAATAAGTTAGTTTTTGAAAAAACTCAGTAAGAATTCCAAGGTTGCTTTGATACCTTTCCTTGTTCCTGCACTTCCAGATCTGCCAAAGGATATTAGAAGACAACATATTCCAAAATAAATTTGCATCCTTTTTAAGCCCAACAATATGACCAGTAATAATTTCCAGAATATTCATATTTAAAGGATAAATAATGCCAAACATGTTCCAGATCTCCTTAGCAAAAATGCAATAAAAACAAATATGTCTACCAGATTCAAGAAGTCTGCAGAGGCTGCTCATATCATTCATGTGACCATCTTTTCTAATAGGGAGTCTATCAAGTAGAGCCAACCACTTGAAACATTTGATTTTAGGTTCAACAAGACCTTTCCAAAGAACATCAAAATACTTTCTCCAAGACATAGAATCAAGAGAGGAATGCCAGATAGTATTGATATGAATAATAATATTATCATTATGATCAATGATTTTATAGATATTCTTAGCTTTGAGATTAGCCATAATGACCCCATCTGACCATTTGTATTTTAAGTACTGATGAGAGTCCACATGATAGTTATTAGGTAGATCTTTGGTAGCCTTGACAACCATGTTATAGGTCTTCTTTTGGGAATCCAAAATATTGAATTTGTTCTTAAGGTCATCCCAATTGATGAGTTTATCATTTTCAAAAAGATCAACAAGCTAGGAAATACCCATTTTAGACCACAGCCTAGCAGAACATCCTTGGGAGAGGGCTAGGGGTTTACCAGCCAGGTGTAAGTTCCACCAAATGGACCTTTCACCATAAAGATGCTTATCATGATGGAAGTTCTTATTGGTGATAAAATTCCTAACATGGTCCTAGGCTTTCCATATGGATCTAAAGATAGCAGGGCCTTGAACGTTGACCGAGAAATTGCCAACAATTAAATCACAAAAAGGGAGGTTTTTCCAAGTTTTAGGTTCTTTTGGGAAGCCTCTTTCAATATTATGTCTAACAAGTACTTTCCATGGATCATTCCCATCCATAGACTGAAAGATCCATTTGGTGGATAAAGCAATACCTTGAGTTTTAAGGTCTTTAAGCCCTAGACCCCCAAGGATTTTATCAGTATGACACCAGTCCCATTTGACCGCATGCATTTTTCTATTGCCTTTGCCATCACACCGGAGAAAGTTCCTAATGGCCTTTTTGATTTCCAGAATTTGGTAATTGCTAAACATCCATGCAAAGGAGTAATATATGCTATAAGAAGACAACATCTTTTGACAGACTTGAATTCTGCCAACCAGAGATAAATATCTATTATGCCATTTATTCAACTTCTTATTAATTTTATCCTTAATCTAGGACCACATGTCTTTGAGGGAAGGCTCAATAGAAAAAGGGATGCCCAAATATTTAACAATTTTATGAGGTCCTCCCCATTGGAAGTTAGACTGAGTGAACCAATCAGGAGGTTGCTCATCCCACCCAAGAAAAATAGATTTAGATTGGTAAATATGAACACCAAAGATTAAAAAAATAGATTAAGTTTGGTTTGTAAGCTTCAAAGTTATTGTCACTAAGCTCAAAAAATATGGCAGTATCATCAGCAAATTGATAGTTGATAAGATCATCATTATTACGGAGATAAAGGCCTCTAACATCAGGGGAAAGAGTAATGTCTCTGAGGATGTAATAAAGGGCTTATGAGGCTATAAAAAATAGAGCAGGGGCTAAGGGACAGCCTTTTCTGATGGATCGACCAAGGGGGAAGGGATCGGAGAGGGATCCATTGACCTCAACCTAGGTAGAGGCATCCTTAAGAAAAACATGGATGAAATTGCAAAAAAAGGCCCCTCAACCAAAGGCCTCAAGCATCATGAGGATAAAATTCCATTCAACCCTATCATAGGCTTTTTTGAAGTCAAGAAGCAACATCGCCAAGTTCTGGTGAGAGCAATTCACCCAATCCATGGCTTCCCAACTAGTAATTAAGTTTTCCAAAATATATCTACCTTTGATAAAACCAGTCTGGGTAGCATCGATAAATTTAGGAAGGATATTCACAAGTCTGAGGGCCAGGATCTTGGCCAAAATCTTATAATAAATATTGAGGAGGGTGATAGGTCTCCAATTTTTAATAAGAGCTTTGTACCCATTCTTGGGAATAAGTTTAATGATGCCCCTGTTAATCTCAGGGCCTAGGGAACCCTTAGCCAAAGCTTCCTCGTAGATATCTTGAAGATCTTTACAAATCCAATTGATGTTGGCTTTATAAAATTCAACAGGGAGCCCATCAGGGCCAGGGGCCTTATCATTATTGAGAGATTTGATAGTCTTTTCCACTTCATCCAAAGAAATATCCTTACATAAGGTAGCAATATCATCATCATCTAATTTATTGGGGATAAGAGGCTTGCACTTATTCCTAAGATCAAAAACCTCATTGGAGTCCTTAGAAGAGAAGAGACTCCTGTAATAATTGGCAAAAGCATGGTTAATAATAATAGGGTCCGAAGTGTCTTGGTTATCAATTAAGAGTATGTCGATAGATTCCTTGGATTGCTTCTACTTTAAAAGGTTAAAGAAGAACTTGGAGCCACAGTCCCCATTTTGAATCCAATGAGCACGAGACCTGATCTTAGCACCACGGATCCTAAATTGTTGATATTTCCTTAGGGTATCCTTGGAAGAAATCAAATGGGAGACAAGGTTAATATTGGAGGAATCATTCTAAACATTATTCTCAACCTCTTGGAGATTAGAGGAAAGACATTTTTCAATGAACCTAAAATCCTTGGCATTCTTCTGACCAATAGTCTTAAGAAGGCATTGCAAAGCTGGGAGATTCATCATCAAATTGTCAATCATGGAACAGTTAGGGAGACTTAATTTATTGATATTGTGAATAATATGAATAGCAGCAAGGACATCTTCATCATGAAGGAGGCTAGTAATCAAAATGAACTTGGGGCTAATCATTCTAGGGTGAACAGGGGCGAGGTTGAGGCTGACATGAGTAGAGATGGGATGGTGATCAGAGAGGGCAGTGGCCGTAACAAGGACAATGTTATTCTAAGTATCAGGGAGGAAGGAGAAAAAAATTTTATTACCATAAAAATGGTCAATTCTAGAATAGATCCAGGAGGGGCCCTACTAAAAATTGCACCATGTGTGCCATATCATGGGATTAGAGACCTTACTGCTAGCAAGGGGTTCAAATAGGGACTTAGAGTTAATAAACTTATTCTAGTGAATCCTTTCATTATCTTTCCAAAAGAAAGGGTTACCTTCAAATTTGTCTTCTTGGGACTCCACCATATTAAAATCCCCTCCAATGAGCTAGGGGATATTAGGGAGGGTAGTTAACCAATCCCAAAGGCTAGCCCTCTCCTTAGAGTCATTGGGGGCATAAATAGAGAAAATGCCAAAGATATGATTATTATGCTTAATAGTGATCCAAACAGCTCTCTGGCAGGGTGAGGTACCATTGGCAGTGATATAATTCCCCCATTTGGGACTAATGAGAAGAGAAATTCCACCTCTACCTCTATTAGGCTTAGTGCAAAATTTGATCGCATTATTCCATATAAAGTTAAGGTTGGTTTCAAGAATGAAACCAATGGCTTTAACTTCTTGCAACATGAGAAAATCTAGAGAGCTAAAGGAGTTAAGAAAATGCTTAATAACATATTTTCTATCTGGGGATTCAAGACCCCTCACATTATAGGATATGCAATTCATGAGGAAACAATAGAGGGATCGGGGCATGAAGCACCAGTTTCATCAATTGAGGGTATAGACTTATTGGAACTATCCCCATTTTTCTTACCAAAGGTTTTATTCTTAGATCCAAGAGGTCTTCCCCTTCGTTTCGAAGCAAGGGTATCAGTTTTTGGATTGTCTTCATTTTTAGATTGGGAATCCACTTCCATGGATGGCATAGCAGAGATGATTTCTAAAGAACAATCATCACTTAGTTCTTTAAAAAACTTTTACAAGAACTTTCGAGATGATCCTAAAGAAATATCCAAGTTGGAGTTGTTAGAACACATGGCAGTGGAGCAAGGAGGGGAGTCACTGATACATTCAACCATAGGAGAGACAACAGGGGAGCTTTGGGGAGGGGGAATATTTGAGCAAGTGGGATTCAAGGGTCTAGGAGGATCAATGGTAATACTTTTCCACCTCCTTTTCTTGGGGATAGTCTGGAAACCATCATTCGCATTCACAACATCAATCGCCATGTCCGAAGAGGGAAGAAGGGTTTGAGTGGAAGGAGAGGCCAATTCCAAATTAGGAGGAGCAATGGGAGTTTTATCCTCTTGTGAGACTTTGGTAACAAAGGGAGCCAGAGCAGGGTTGGGTGGATTTGAAGGCGAAGGGTTTTTAGCAGGATTTTGGTTCTTCTTAATAATAGGGAAATCCTTTCTAAGATGCCCCTCTTTCCTACATAGAAAACAAGCATTAAGACCTCCCAAAATATCAATAGGGCACACAAAATATTCTTCCATGATATTGATAGTGATATTAGTAGGGATTTCCTTCCCCAATTGTAGAGAAATTAGGACTCTGGCGTCCATATGCGGAACTAGCCTAATAGTGTCATCCATTCGGATGGTTTTCCCCAAAGGTTCAAGTAACTGAGGTAGAAACCTCCATAAAAAGGGGGGGACATTTTTAACCATTATCCATCTAGGAGCTGAGAGGGCAAGAACCTATTCATGCACAGCCTCTGGAGACCAAGCCAAAGCATGGAAAGAAGTGGAACCAACAGTCCAATACTTCTTTTTTAGGACTTCAACTTGAGATTCACTATTAACAAAGAAAATAACAAATAAACCTTTCTGGATTTGTTGGAAAAAGGATATATGAAAACCCATTTTAATATTCCAAAATTTATGAAACCAGACATCAAGAAATTTTTAAGGACATTTATCCAGTTCAACAACTAAAAAGAAAATAGTAGTGTTCCTTAATCTATTTTTCTCTTTAACAATTTCAGCAAGCATTTCAAGATTAGGAGCAATAGAGAAAGGGGTCAAAGGAACCCTAGAATCCTTACCGAGAATGGCGACATTGCAGGTAGCAGCAAAGCTAAACTTAGCCTTCGCATCCACAATACCGGCAGCATTAGCGACCGCCTCATAGAAGGTTTTTGGTTTAACGGGAGGGTTAGGTTTGTGAGTAGATCCACCATTAAGAATGGCATCTGATGGCTCAGCTATAGAGGGAGAGGGAGGTACGGCCTCTGCCAATCGGTAGAGAGCGGGAGAACCAGAACCACGCATTTCAAAAGCATTAGAGGGGATTAGAACAAACTACACCTAGATCGCCATGGTGACCGGAGACACCTAGCTGGCGCTTGCTGTCCCAGTCATTTTTGTTGGTAGAAGCCATTGTCACGGTGAAAGAAACCCTAGTGTAGAGCAGCTCTCAAAATTCGCCAAAAAATAAGTTTTAAAAATATATAGTAACTTTTTAGAAAGTATAATTATTATTAAAATTATATTATATGGTTTAGTCGGCTACGTTTAAAAATTATATTATATATAATATATTATTTATTTTTTAACCTTTTTTTAATTCATATTATTTTATATATATCTTATATAAATTATTTTATAATAATAATATTATTAGTATTTAAATTATATATAATATTAAATTTATACAACTTAATTTTGTCATTAATGATATAAATTAAAATCAATATAATTTTTTACATTAATCTTTTTTAATATAAATTAATTTTATTTATGATATTTAATAATTTATTTTGATCATAATTGTTAATTTTTAAAATTAGTGAAATAGAAAATATTTCATAAAATTTTATACTAATATTTACTCTATTTTTTTAAGTTTTATGTTTTTAGAAAAGAAAATCAAAAGCATCAAAAAAATTATAATATCAAGATACAAATCTTTGATATGATTTTTTATTTCTAAACATTTTTGGAGGGTTTGGACTTAACCCAATTGTTCATTATTGAACATTAAATGAAAATAAAAATTATTTCTTCCCTTCGAAAAATATTTTCTTTTTTCTTTTTTTTCTTTTATTACTTTAAAAGATAAAAAATATAATATTTATAAATAAATTATATTTTAACCTTTTTATAATTTATTCGTTGTAAAAACAAATATATAAGTAAATCATAATAAGTTTATATTTGATTATCTTTTATAAATTCATGATAATTATATTTATTCAAAATATATTATCAATATTAAATAATATTATAATATTTCAACATAATATTATAATATTTTAACATAATATAAATAATATAAAATTTAAATCAATATATATCAAATTTATATTATGTATTGATTTATGTATTGATTTAAATTTTATATTATTCAAATTAAATTTGGTATCATTGATTTAATATTTTCACAAAAAGTATATGTAAGGACACGTCAAATTTTGAAGCCTATTGTCAATATCACCATAAATTTGAATGTATAGTACTATAGCTAGAACATAGAATAATAGAAATTAAAAGTACATACATGTATAAATTTTATAATACACAGCTTAAATGAAATTAAAATTGATATATGCATCATGGAAAACAAGTATCTAAGAAGGAACTTTACACATCTAAAAATATTACAACATAAAAAATAGTTGAATCGTAAAAAAAAAGAGAATGATAAATTATTTTTTTTAAATTAAATAATCGAGAGTTTACAAGTAGATACAATCAAAAAGAGGTGGGAGGCAAGCCTACCACCACCAACAAAGGTCCAATACAAAAAACACAAAAAAGTGCACCAACGATCAACACTAATCTAGAATATCATCCAGATCATCAATCCATGTTGTCCATCCAAGCTCACCCTCCATCCAAACAATTTTTTTCTAATCCAGAATCTGAGAGAAGAACTCCAGTCTATCAGAGAAGGGGCCTCTGGTAGCATGCATCTCTTTAAGCAGTTCCTTTAAAGCACCTTCAAAAGCTGCCTGGTTATCAATGATAGAGGCCCATTCCAGCCCATGCTTCATTTCATAGATGAACATCGTAGCAAGCCCATCATGCAGAAATCTTTTAAGTTTTTCTTTCTCGAGCTTCATGATACAATGAATCTGTGAGACAATCTTAAGACGTATGAGTTTCAATTGAAACAAAGTAAGGGTACTATCAACATCTTGAAATTTTCTTTCATTTCTACTTTTCCAAATAAACCAAAGAATATGAGAGGAAATAATATTCCATAAAAAGTTAGAATCCTTTTTAAAACCATGTATATTTCCAAAAATAGTATCTAAAATAGAAATATGATCAGGTATAGAAAAACCAAAAGACTTCCAGATATTTCTAGCAAACTGGCACGTAAAGAATAGGTGCCTCAAATTCTCAGGAGCCCTGTAAAAGGAACAATTATCAGTGATACCAGTTTGATTTTTAAAAGGAAGCCTATCAAGAAGAAGCTGCCATTTAAAATGCAAGATTTTAGGAGGAATATGAGCTTTCCAAAAAATTTCAAACATTTTTTGCCATTCAAGAGGACTCAAATTCATATACCACACAGTATTTAAATGAAGGATAATAGAGTTATCCTTGTTAAGCACTTTATAGATATCTTTGGCCTTAATCTTATGCAGTAAAGATCCATCATCCCATCTAAATTGCAAAAACCTGTGTGAGTCCACATCACATCTACAAGGAAGGTTAAGGATATTGCGACAAGCATGAGAAACCATATTATAGGTGTGAATATGAGAATCAGGAAGATTGAACTTATCCTTAAAATGCTGCCAACTAGGGAGACTATCATCCTCAAGAAGATCAATAAAACATTTAATACCTTGGCTATTCTAATGCTTCACAGAGCTGTAGGATTTGACAAACATGCAAATCCACAGACCCCGAATACACCTGCATGCAAGAACCTGATACAAAGTAGAAGCACAAAGATGAAAAAGAAGAACTCGGATGTTCACTCAAAATGTGAGAGCAAAATTATCAACTGAATTAAAAAAACAATTACAAAGTTCAACCTTAAAAAGGTGAATGAAACCCTAAAAGGGAAATACTAGGTTGCACATTATTAATTAAGAATTAATTAATAATGCACCTAAGAGACACTTAAGCAACTAGAGTAAAAGGAAATAATACTCTAACACCCCCCCTTAAGCTGAACGCAGGGAGAAAGCAGACCTAGCAAGACTAAGAAAGCAAGAAATGGGTCCCGGCAACAAGGTCTGATCCGGTACCCAGTACAAGGAAATCTCTGTAAACCGGAGACAAAGGAGAAAACCCAGTGGGAAAACCCCTCTCCAAAAAGAGATATAAAAGAAAGCAAAGACAAAAGGTATGACTTCAAGAGACTCTCTCAAAGCCAGTAGTACAATGCGTGCTGCTAACCCCCCCCGAGAGAGAGGGTCGATGCTCCAAAGCCCCCCAGAATGAAAGAACCCCTGGAGCAATGAGAAAACCACTGTGACTCCAATGCAGAGGAGTGAAGGTCAGTGGGTGCTGAAGAGGTGACCTCAAAGGACGAGGTGTCACTGGAAGGCCGAGCTGATGCTCAAATGAGAAGACACGAGGATCCTGAAAGGGAATCCCCAATGCAAGTGGTATGATAGGTGTGCTGACACTGTCATGAGAGAGGAGATGAGTGTCCTCTGAAGAATCCTCAACAACTGCACCTGGTGGCTCGATGAATGGAGCTGGAGGATCAAGCAGTGCTGAAGAAGAATCCGGCTGAAGAGAAAAGTACTCCTCAAGATGTGGTGTAGCAGTCACAACACGGGTCTCAGGAACAACACAGAGGTTCAAGCTACCTGACTGCACCACATGATGCTCTCGTGAAAGAGGAGAGCTGAGCTCCGACAATGGAGATGGTGGACCAAAATGAGAAAAGATGTAGAGACGGGAGGAATGATCAACTGTCCCTGTAGCAATAATGCCTCCTATCACACTATCCCTGATGAAGGCTGAATCGGCCATGAACTCAACTGTCTTCCCTGACCCACTGCGAGTAATCTGATAAATGGAGAGAAGGTTTGCAGAGAGAGATGGAACATACAATACATCATTGAATGTGCCATCCTGAATGCTGACTGAACCTGTCCCACAGACTGTCTGTACAGTGTTATTCCCCATGAGAATATGAGGAATAGGAGAAGTCTCAAAAGAAGAAAACAACTCCTGAGAAGATGCCATATGGTGAGAAGCACCGGAATCCAGTATCCAAGGGACCTGTAAAGGGGATGCAATAGATGCCCGTAATGCATGACCCTATCCAAAATCCTGTCCAGATGTCGAAGAAGATGCAGAAGACTGAAAAGCAGACCCCTGTGAGGTGGAAGAGGATGGAGAGGAAATAGTGCTCTTCTGAAGGAGAGCTTGCAAATCTGCAATCTGTTTCTCATAACCATCACATCTCTTCTGAAAACACTGTGACTCATCATGGTTCCTCTTCTGACAATAGGAACATGTGGGGATCTGAGTCTTCTGATTCTCCTTCTTAGAAGAAGATGGTGTGTCAGTAGAGTGCTGAGAGGAGGAGTCAGATATCTGCTGCAGCTTCGGCTTTTGTGTGTCCTGAGATGACTTGGCAAGCAATGCCTGTGACTGTGAACCTGCAAGTGAATCCATCTGAGTGATCTTGGACTGCTCACGAGTCAACCTGTCACAGAAATTCTCAAAAGAGGGCATAACATGTCTGGTACCCAAAGCATCCATGGTGGAGTAGAAAGTGGAAGAAAAGATCTGGTACTGTCCTCACAACTTTGAGAGTATCAAATAGATACACTCATCATCTGTCTTGATTTTTCCACATCCCTGCAAAACTATACGCAAAGATTTGAACTTCATCAAGAAGTTCTCTATAGTGGGGAAATCAGAAGGAGTCAAAGAGGTCAACTCTGCATCAATCTAAAGCTTCTGAAATTTGTTGACTGTACCAAACAAGGTTGAAAACTTGCTCCAAATAGCCCTAGGAGTGGTCAAACCTTCCAGGTGAAATAAGAGACTGTCAGAGATGTTCAGTGCAATCAAACCCATGGCTTCATCCATTTTGTTCCTGTGCTGAAGAACCTCAAAGGGACGTTGCAGGACAGGTTGGTGTTCATCCAGACATGACCATAAGCCACGTGACATGAGCAGCCTGGTCATGTGTGCTTTCCATGTGTGGTAATTGTGCGGTGTTAGCCGGGCCACAGAGGGATCCGACATTGAGAGAAGAAGAAGATAGAAGTAGAAGGGTCTGTTCTGAAGTAAATGACAGAAAGGAAAAACACCCCCTCACAATGTATAAATCAAACCCCCGTACAGCAAATAACTGAAAGCACAAAAAATGAGGAGAAAACCTGGACTCCAGATGCAGAGAAGGAGGAAAGGAGAAGCCTTGACTTTGACGCTAAAAAAGAGAACTCAAATGGCTGAATCAGCAAACCAAACCAGCATCATTGCGTCTGTCTTGGAAAGACCTTTCCGGTGATATATCATATGTTGATTTTTGATTCCGTATGAGCCCTGTAGGAGCAAAAAAGCCCAAGTACCCCCAAAATGCAAGCTCTCTGGAAAAAACCAGGGACGGCAAAAAAGTTGACGGCCGTATGACCGTCACGGGCCTGTCGCTGATGTCAGCATGATGTCATCCTGAAAAATTTTAAAGCTGCCGAAAATTTTTTAAGTCGCCGGAAAAAAATCCGGCAGATGACGTCAGATGACGTCACCTGCGTCAGCCTCGGGTGGCGGGCCGGTGGCCGGAAAGCAGCTCCACCGGCTGCGGTGGCGCCTGGGCGGAGTGGGGGTGGGGCCTGCGCAGAGCGCGGGTGGCGGCCGGGCGGTGGCCGGGCGCGACGGCGCGGCGGGGGCATGCTGGCAGCGCGCTGCCTGGCAGCCGCTGTGGGTGGCGCGTTGGCGGTGCGCTGGCGGCGCACTGGCGGCGCGCCATTTTTTTAAAGAAAAACTCTTTTTTTTGCGTTTTTTGAGAATTTTTCTCAATTTTCGAGTCATACGGCCCTGGTAGGGCAAATTTTTTTCCCTGAGGTCACGGGGGCCAAACTGAGTCGAGTTTTATATGATTTCGACTCTCCCGGACCTTCTGAACGCAATGGCGGAGTCCGTTTCTGCTCAATCTGCTCCAGAAGACCATGCCTCCTTCAAAGTGACAGAAAACCCCAGAAAAGCTGCAGATGACGCCTTCGAATCATGGCTTCAAAAAACTTTGATCAGGCAGCAACAGGGCGGCTCTGATACCATGTAGGATTTGACAAACATGCAAATCCACAGACCCCGAATACACCTGCATGCAAGAACCTAATACAAAGTAGAAGCACAAAGATGAAAAAGCAGAACTCAGATGTTCACTCAAAATGTGAGAGCAAAATTATCAACTGAATTAAAAAAACAATTACAAAGTTCAACCTTAAAAAGGTGAATGAAACCCTAAAAGGGAAATACTAGGTTGCACATTATTAATTAAGAATTAATTAATAATGCACCTAAGAGACGCTTAAGCAACTAGAGTAAAAGGAAATAATACTCTAACAAGAGCAGCCCTGAATCATAGCAAGAGGTTTACCATTATGTTTCAGATTCCACCATATGGAACATTCCCCATGAATCAAGTTAATGTCACTAAATTTAGAATTATATATATATCCCCTCACAAGCTCCCAGGCCTTCCAAATGGATTTAAAGACCAGGGAGCCTTGGATAGTCACCGAGAATGACCCAGCAACAAGATCAGCGAACGACAGATTTTTCCAATGCTTAGCCTGCCTAGGATAGCCATTCTGAATATTATTCCTAATAAGAATCTTCCAAGGTTCATGTCCATCAAGAGCCTGGAAGATCCATTTAGCAGCCAAGGCTATACCCTGCGTTTTTAAGTCTTTAAGACCAAGGCCACCACATTTCTTCTCAATATGACACTAGCTCCATCTAACAACATGCTTCTTTTTATTTCCTTTTCCATTTGACCAAAGGAACCTCCTAATGGTCTTTTGGATTTCCAAAATTTGATAATTACTAAACATCCACACGGAAGAATAGTATATACTATATGAAGACAAGATTTTTTGACAGACTTGCACCCTGCCAGCAAGCGAAAGCACTCTATTATCCCAGTTATACAATTTCTTAACAATTTTATCTTTGACCCAAGTCCACATATCTTTGAGGGAGGGGGAGATAGAAAAAGGAACCCCCAGGTATCTGACAATCTTGTTAGGTCCCCCCCATGAGTACTCGAATTGAGGAAACCAATCAGGTGGTTCCTCATCCCATCCAAGCATAATAGATTTAGATTTAGAGATACGAGCACCAGACATAATTTCAAAAAACTCAATTTTTTGGTTAAGATGTTGAATATTAGAGCATGAAAGTTCCAAGAACAGAGAAGTATCATTCGCAAACTGGATGTTAAGCAAATCAGAGTTATCAGGGAGGAGAATCCCATTAATTTTGGGAGAGATACTGTTATCTCTAAGAACATAATATAAAGCATCAGAAGCAATAACAAAGAGGGCAGGAGCAAGAGGGCATCCCTGCATAATAGACCGAGACAAAGGGATAGGATTAGTCAACAGCCCATTAATTTCAATTCTAGCAGAGGAATCTTTAAGTAAAACTTGAATATGCGTATAATAAGTTAATTGTACTATATGTGTCATAAACATATGGGTGCACACATATGCTTATGAACACATATATGTATATTAAGGTATATATATATATATATATATATATATATATATATATATATATATATATATATATATATATATATATATATATATATATATATATATATATATATATATATATATATATATATATATATATTTATATTTATAAATATAAATAAATATATGCTTAATAATATTAACAGGATTAGCAAAATAGCACTAGCTTTATAATTAAAAGTATATTAAGAAATACATAAAATAAAATAATAAAATAAAAATAAATTGCCTTCGGTAATAAAACTAGCTAGCTAGGAGGGAGTTGAACTCGAGACCTCCTAGAAGTTAGGCTAGTTAGTTACCAATTGGGCTATGTGAATTCCTTGTGAGGTAATTAATTAAATTTGTTATTAAACCTTGTTTTGGATGATATTTTTAATTAAAATTATCAAAACTTTATTATGTTACGGGAGAGATTAGTTTCTCCTCCAACCGACTATGGAAGTTGGAGAAGTTTCTTCTCGTATAGAAACTTCTCCAACCAAATAGTTGGAGAGGAGATTATATTTATGATGGTTGGTTCGGAAGAGGTGGCTGGAAAAGGATTCTGGAAAAAGTACAGGATTGAACGAGTGACTAGTCGGAGAAAAGGGTTGGAACGGAGAAACTTTGGATAATTAGGAGGAATTTGGGAGCGGAAGGATTCTGCAGGAAGGGCTTCATCAACCAGGCGACTATTGACCAGGTTGGAACTTTCCCGAACATTCCCTGTGAGATGAAAGAATTATGTTGTGTCTGTGCGTTAGTGTTCTGTGATAAATGTGCATAAAATTTTGAGCAAAGTTCAATAGTTAATATCCTGTTTACGCTAATATTTTACTGGAAGAAATGTAAGTCTTACAGTGTTAAATAAATGAATGTGCAAAGAATTAAATAAATAAAATAGTAATTTATAAATTTATATTTCCTTATTTTCATATTTCATATGTCAAAGAAAAATATATGATATATTAATTAACTTACCTTTAATATTATAAAACAACATTATTGTCTCAGGAATATTATTTATTTTAAACATGTTTGTAATGTTCCTTTTTAATATGTTTAATTTCTGAAAATAAAATTTAATTTAATTTAAAAAAAAATTTGAATGCATTAAGGAGGGAGGCCGTTGCCGCGGCGGGACCCGCGGTACTAGACAGCAGCGTCCGCTGTCGGCGGCACCTTCGGGTGCCGTGCGGTAGCGACCGCTGCAGGCGGTACCCGAGATACCGCGCAGGAGCGGGCCCCCTCTTCCCTGTGGGGATTAAGATACGCGTGGGATTTTTTTTTTGGTTTTGGCATTAATAAATAATTATTATATATATAATATATGATTTATATATTATATATATAATATAACATATGTTTCGATAATAATTTTGGTGAAATATGTTATATTATATATATAATATGTAAAATATTATATATATAATATAATTTGAATTTTTATGTTGTTATTAAATAATTAAAGTTAGAATTATATTATACATATGATATATGAAATATTATATGTATAATATGATATTAGTAATTGAAACATGGGTTAAATAATTTAATACATATGATATTGATAATTAGACTTATATTATATATATATAATATATATTATTATATATATATAATATAATGTTAAAATTGAAGAAATATGCCAAAATTGTTTATGTTAAGGTGTTTTTTTTTAAGATATATTATTTTGATGGTTTAGTTTTATATTATGTATATATGTAATAAATTTGTTATATATATATATAATATAATAATATTAATTAAAGAACTTGTCGGGCGAAGTGACATTAAATAAAATCTTATATGTGTAAGTTATATATATTATATTTGTTAGATGAGCTAAATGTTTGGACTAGAGGCATATTTATTCAATGTTTTAACTGTATAAATGTTTTTAAGTTGTAAATAGACAATTGATTTCTTAGTTCCATGCTTAGACAAATGTTAGGATGGGGGTTAGAAAACTGAAAACAAAACTCTTGCTTTCAATCTTATCAACAATCAAACTAGTCAAACTTTAGGACCCCTAAGCGTCCTAGGGTAGACCTGTTAGAATGTTGAGCATGTTAGTGGTTTGCTAGGAAAACCTAATGGGAATAGGTTAGGGTTAGGAAACCTAGGAACCCCTAAGTGAGTGGCTCTCAGTGCGGGGCCGGGGCCCTAAAGTGGCTAGACCAGGATAACCGACTGATGAGTTAGTTAACCAAGTGATAACCTAATAAAATTTAAGGGATGGGTTCAAAACATTAAAAAGATTAAATTGTGCCTTGCCCATGCCATTAGCGCTAGGACAGGCTATGGATGGGAGTGGGAGAAGGTACCTATGCGTAGGTACAAATCGAATGGTGCTTGTCTGTATGAAAGGCATTCGATTCCGCATGTGCCTACTTGGGAGCCGGGGCCCAGTGTGGCTAGTACCAGGACAACCCAAGGGGTGAGGGCTATGCAATGACACTCACTTAGGTTGTTGCTTAGGATTTCCTACCCAAACCTTAGAATCCCTTGTGAAATGTACTTTACTTGTGTGAAATGTTATCCAACCCTTTTGGTACAACCTAGTAAGTCCCTTCTTTGTGAGCTTGGTGTTTATCTCCTAGCATGGGGGGTGAAACTTTACCAGTTTCACATGGTTGGGTGGAAAAATCTTTCTATCGAGGTATCTTGTGCAGATGTAAACAACTGAAGATTCATATTTGTCTGTGCACCTGTTGAAGAATGAAGACTTGTACTTATTCATGTTGTTGTAAACTTATGTATTCTCCTATGAGGAGTTTAAATGTAATGTAATTTTCAAATGATGTAATAATGGGTAGACGTAGGAAAAGGGTTATATGGGATGTTTATTTAATGGAAAGATGTAATCTTGTTATGTATCAAGTTATGTAAAATGTTGATGAATCATTTGTTGTACTATTGCAATATGTTAGTTAGATGAAATGGAATTATAGTAATTGATCTTTAGATAGAAATTAACTATGAATGTGTTTAAGTATTTTCCAATAAAGAACTTGAAATGGAATTTGTATGGTTAGTAAATGTTGTTAATAGTTTTTCAGTTTTTTAATAATTTATACATTTACATTTAAGGGAACCTTGGAAAGAAGTTAGAATATGTTTTGTTTATTTGCAAACTTTAAAAGTTCAAAATTTTTCGTAAAAATCTACTTAGGTTTTCTTTTACAAAGTAAACCTTTGTGCATTTCCCTGGTTCCCTTGCGGGGCATGACACATCTAGCTCGTTAAGGGCAGAGCTGGGAGGGATGGTGATATTACCATCATTAGGGCACACTCTGCTACTAACCAAATCTATAGACACCTCTTGCATGATAACATCACCAGCCCTCCCATTAGTAGGACTTTGCCCTTTCGAGTTAAATGAATAAGTAAACCCTCTATCAGTACAAAAACCATCTTCAGTCAACAATGAAGGAGAAGCTAAAGCAGCAAACGGATTAGTTTTCGAGGTAACACAATTTCGGTCAGAAGCCAAATTTTTAGTGCTCTTTTTCCTAGGCTTTTTATTTTTAACAGTTTGGAAACCCTCACTACCCATTAGAAGATTATCTTGTTCAGGGATAGCAGAATTTTGGTGAGAGTTGGTTTGATCATTACCCTTAGGAATATCAAAACTTTTCCCAATTTGTGAGCTTGAAAGTTTATCTGGTGTAGGATAAACCTTCGGGGGTACCAACACTAGTTCTCTGTTGTTTGATACCCCATTATCCTTATTTCCTTGCACAGGCTCTGAGTTCCTCTTAATAATCGGGCAATTCTTTCGAATATGCCCTTCTTTTTTACACAAATAACAACCATTAATGCCTCCGAGAATTTCCACTGGGCAACTAATAGTTTCACCATGGATTTTTAATGAGATTTTTTGAGGAATATCAACACTAGGTTTTAGGGAGATCAATACCCTGGCGTCAAGATTAGAAACCAGTCTGGAGGTTTCATCAATTCTAATAACAGACCCAAAGGGTGCTAATAAATGAGCAAGGAATTTCCATAAAAATGGAGGAACCTCTTTCAGAATCACCCACCGGGGGGAGGACAAAGCAATGATTTCATCACAGATAGCATCTTGAGACCAGGCCAATGCCCTAAATGAAGTTTTACCGACAGTCCAATACTGTCGTTTTAGGGCTTCGACTTGGGCCTCATGATTGTTAAAAAACACAATAAACAAACCTTTTTGAATTTGCCTACAGAAGGATATTTTAAGCCCTAGCTTTAAATTCCACAGATTATGAAACCAGTCATCAAGAAATTTCCTAGGAGGACACTTCTCAATATCAATGCAAGCAAAGAAAATTGCAGTGTCACAGAGCCGAGACTTCTCCAGTGCAATTTCCTTGAGCATTGCTTCATTCGGTGAAATGACAAACTCATTCCAGATGTGGGCAGTACCCTTACCTTCCTCGAGCGATCTTTTGCCTCCAACCACCTGCACAAAGCGCGCATCAGTGGAGACCCCATGGTTGCTCGGAGCCACCATTTCAGCAAAGGATTTCCTCAGTGGCACTGAAGAAGGGTTAGAAATATCAGCCGGGGGCATAGAAGGAGAGCCAGAGACCTCGGGTAACGCAGAAGACATCAAACACTCACCTAATTTATCTAGGCCATCCGAGCCCGTTTCCATGGCATTAAATGCAGATCTATCAAAATAAATGCACAGGGTAAGGAAGATCAAACCGTAGCCGAAAGGAGTAAAAACAACTCAGCTCAGATCCGGGTTCCCAGACCACGCGTCAACATCCGTGCGACGCAGCAAGCAGGGGAGCCGCCAGAGGACAAGCACTTAAGACACTGCAAATTTTCGCATCATATTTTCGCTGCAATTTTTCACTGAAAATTTTAATTTTGGAATTATTTTTTAAATTATTTAAATTATCAATGATAAATTATTGAATTAAAATAAGTATATTATATATTATATGAAAATTTAATATTCTCTATATATGTGTATATTTCAAAAATTTAGAAATCATTATTGTTAAATTTTTTATACAATATATTATTAAAAATTATTAAATTAAATATTATAATATAATAAAAAAATAAATATATGAATATTATTAAAAATTAAGTTTTATTAATATTTTAATTTATTATTTAATTTAACTAAAACATTAAAAAATAAATAAAAATTTAAAATTGCAAAACAAATTCTCACATAATATTTTTTTGGCCATTTAGAAGTTAGCATAAAAGAATTAAAATAAAAAAATTAAAGTTTAACATTTTTTAATATATTTTTACTTAATAAATTATACATGCACATATTATATACATAATACATAATAAATATGTATATGTATAATTTATTAAGTAAAAATAAATTAAAAAAGTTTTAACTTTATTTTTTTTAGTCATTTTATGTTTATATTTCATAAAATAAATTGAAAAAAAAATCGAAGTGTTAGGCTTCATTAAACCTAAGTGTCCACTTGATCAAAATATAAGTGTTTGAAAAAAAACCTTAAGTCCCTTTTGGTTAAATATGCATTTTCATTTTTTTGGTTTTCTATGCAAACTGTTAAATCGGTGTTTGCGGGATAGGGCATCGAGGAAAATATGGCTGGATAGCCGTTGGCAACAGCTATCCAGCCATATCGAATGATATGGCTGGATGCCCATCCCTTTCATTGTTACATGCCATGACCACCCTACCCTGCACTATAATAGATTCTAAACATTCATCATTGCTAGATCTTAATATTAGTTATAAACAGTTAACACTCATACAAATATAATAAATAAAATCGTCAAAAGAAAGTTTCACTTTATCATAACTAATGTAAACCTCTGTTGCCAGAAACGCAACGGATGACCTCCGTTTCGCGTTTCGACGGCCGAAACGGGTTTTCCGTTGCGAACGGCCGTTTCTAAGTGATTGCATAGATTTAAATTTAGTAAATCAAATTTCAATTTCGTTTCAATTTCGTTTCGCCTGTTGTGTTGTGTTCACCGCAGTGTTGAGATTTAAATTCAGTACATCAGATTTCTCCAGCGTTTTTCCAATTTAGAGGACTCCATATAAATACCAGTCCTAGTTAAGATTAAGTTATATATTTTTATGGATTTCTTTAAGTAGTTAATAATGATATTAATTCAATTTATTATAGTAGTAGTTAGCTTAACAGTAATTTAATTAGACTTTTTAAAGTAATAGTTAACTTGATAGTAACTTAATTTATAGATTATTATAGTAATTTAATTTATAGATTATTATTAATTATATTTTTCTAGTTTTAATTTTTATTATATATTATTATTAATAGAAATTATTTTATAAATAAAAATAGATTTAAATAACTATTAATATATATTTCCGTTTCTTATACCCAACTTTTAGATATCCCGTTTCTCGTCAGATTGCCGTTTCCATTTCATTTCTCGTTTCTGAGAACATAGATGTAAACAGGGTTTAAGTGATTATTATTGCAACGAATGGACTATACACTGCAAACTTATAAATACAGTTTGACATTGGAGTACGATTCGCATTTAGGCCCCAACAATCAGCTGCGCACTGTGCAATTTTTTTGTCAGACACAAAGGCTACGATATGCCATTAAAGCTGGACAAATTTTCAAACGCGGAACAAAACAAGAAGCTGACCAAAATACGCAAATGGGAAAACTCCCAATCAGATTGCTCAGGAGTCGTGCAACGTGCAGGACTTTAGATCCAACCTAAATGTCGGTTATGTATAAAGTTTGAAGATCCAACCTAAATGTCAGCCCAAAAATGCAATAGGATATATACTCTACTGTCCTATTAATATTTATTTTAACCATACAAAAATTAATACAATAGGATACATACTCTCTATTGTTCTATTAACTCTTTATTTTAACCATACAAAAATTGCACACCTAATCTAAAACTTACATACAAATGTCTTAATAATCATAAATCCAATAAAATTAAAGGATTCCTCTACTTACTTTTTTTCAATTAATAGATAGCTATTGTCCATTAGATAGTAGATTTTAAGTGGAGTTCTAGATTGTAAAATCCAATAAAATGTTATTAGAACACGAACAGATAATTAGACTACCTCTCCTAATCCTACCATTGACTACAACCATCTATTTAAATCCATATTTAAACACTCAAAACTAAACACTTTCATAGATTACATAATAATATTGAGCAACTCAGCCCTAAAAAATAAAACACTCAGAACTAATCACTTTCATAGATTACACAATAATATTGAGCAACTCAGCCCTAATTATTTCTTACCGTTGCAATAAATAGATTGATAAGTAGGAGAAATTTTTCACACCAAGTTAAATTGTGATGTTGCTATCAAGATTCAACTGTGTAATTTTTGAATCAAACTCAACTCAATTATATTTCTCATTGCTTTTCCTAATTGAACGTTCAAATCCTAATCACAAATCACAAATAATAGATTCTTTTAACGTGTGGCAATAAATCACTCACCAATCAAACCATGGTTCCTATTTCAAAGCACGCGGTAAAGTGAAGACCAAATTCGATGCGTGCTTAAAAAGAGTTAGAAAATTCTGCACCTTTGGCATCCCTATAAAATGGGCAACAGAGAAGCATTCCTTGCAACATTCGATTATCTTCGTAAGAGAGCAACAAACAATCTATCTTGCAATGGCTCTTACCTCCGTTTTAACTCCTAATTTGGGCTTCTGCCTCAAACCTCACTCTGCCAAATCCCACAATCTTCAACCCTGCAGGAGAGCATCGCCATTAATACCAAGAAAAAAGCTTAATCCTATCGTAAATCAGGCCTCGTCTAAAGTAGAAATCACATTGCGGCGCACTGGTAATCATCATCCCAACTTGTGGGACGATGATTTCATACAGTCTCTTCCAAAGCATCCTTACTTTCATTTTTAAAATTTATCTATATAGTATTTATAAGAGTTTTGTTTTGTTAAATGGTAGATTTTAAAAGAAATATAAATCTATTATTCTATTGATTCAAAGATTATAAAGACTTTTTTATCAAATAAGAGAGTCTTAAATAACTTTTTAAATTGTTCTTTATACCAAATGTAAAAGACTTCTATCATTCGGATTTCTCAGGCTCCTGTCTACGCTGAACGTTGTGGGAGTCTTATTAGGGAGATTAAAGACATGTTCAGCGAATCAAATGCAGATAATGTTTCTCGACTTCTTGCCCTGTTTGATAATGTTGAACGTCTTGGAATCGATCGACATTTCCGAAAGGAAATAAAAGAAGCACTTGATTTTATTTACAGGTCTGTTTTCAATTAACTAAACAGGAATTTTGAAACTCCTGACCCTTGTACGATTATCTGAGTCTTAACAATGTTATTTATTATTCTAAGACAATGTGTGTATAATAGTTTGAGTGCAATGTAACAGATATTAGGGTGAATGTCAAAGAGATGTCAAAACGACGGCCTTGGGCTTTAGGATTCTTAGGCTCCATAAATATCCTGTTTCTCCAGGTATAATCTATGTTTTAAATGTAAATATAACCTCAAAAGATCTGATCTATATTTCTGATTGTAAAAAATATGAAATCTAACTTTATTTATCTGATTTTGAGTTCACTTTAAATTGGAATATTTACTAACAAATAAAAATACAATAACAGGAATGTTGGGAGTCTTTAGAATAGCAAATGGGCAGTTCTTGTGCTCCACTGCTCAAACAGAAGAGGATAAAATTAAAGGTACTCTAAATCTGTTTCGAGCTTCACATATTGCTTTTCGTGGAGAGAAAATATTGGACGAGGCTAAAGAGTTCACAAGAACTGTGGGATCAGCTCCAACCTTTTACAAGAGGCAAGCTTAACAAGACTAGAGGATTGACTCGTCTATGAAGTCCACATGCTTTTACCATGATAAAACTTGTTCTCTTGCATATATCATATTAATTCTTTGTTTATATTGTAAATATGAACCTTTTATATTCAGATATCATTCAATCTGGAGGATGGCTGGTACACTAATCTGCCAAGATTAGAAGCAAAGAAACATATTCAAATTTATAGAGAAAATAAATCGTGGGTCAGGTAGTGACAATATTTTTTGTAATTATCATGTTATGCTTTTAGATTTTAAAAAAATCAAAATTATTTGCATTAATATTTTGTGTCACATTTTATCATCTCTCATCAAGACGAGAGAATTCAGAACTATAGAAATAAAACAATATATCTATTTATAAATTGTCAACTTCATTTTATCTTTGAATTAAAAAATATATATATTTTAAAATTATATGCTAAGATAACTGGATGCATAGGACGGCAGACAATGAAAAACTTTTATTTTTTATTAAAATGGACTTCAATGCGATTCAGTCAAGGCATCAGCAAGAGCTTAAAGCTTATTCTAGGTGAGTTATGCCAATTAGATATTAGATTTTATAATTATAATGTGTACTATACTTATCTTATTTTTAGTGTCTTTCATATAAATAAGTACAATTTAGTTATTAGTAATAGGTTTCAATTGATTTACTTTTAATTGTATGTTGTATTTTAGATGGTGGAGGGGGTCTCGTTTATCTGAATTGGAACTTGCTCGCCATCGTCATGTAGAATATTTTTTCATGGCATGTGCAATTTGTGAGGATGAGAGGTATTTTGCATTTAGATTTGGCCTAGCAAAGTTCTCTGCAATTGCAACTTATATAGATGATATATACGATACATATGGAACACTTGATGAACTAAAACTCCTCACCGAGGCTATCAAGAAGTAAGAGTTAAATCACAAATTATGTAGCTATATGTAATAATACATATGTTTAAAATTTTAATAATCATCTTCTATGTGCCTCTTAGGTGGGATCTGACGTCTATAGACCACATTCCAAAATATATGAAAATTGCATACATGGCGTTGTATGAGATAGTCAATGAAATGGATCGAGAAGCTAGTATAATTCAAGGCCGAGATACTCTTCCACCCTCTAAAGATGCGGTATAGATACGTTTTTTCTTCTTTGAGAATGAAATTTTAATTTCATAAGCTAAATGTTTTACTTGCATTAACTATCTTATAGATTTGAATGCTCCTAGGTGCAACATAGATAATAAATAAAATATTTTAATTAATTACATTATTACACATAAGTGTCTTGTGCATTATGGGTGAATTAATGATAGTAAAATTAATAGGCTTGTATTGTTGATTCATCTACAAAATTGATATTCTTCTATGATAAAGGTTCATTAAATATAACCTAACTATTATTAAAGTTTTATATTAAATTTTTTGTTGAAAAATAAAACGTGTCCTTGAAATGGATTTTCATGTTTATATAGTTCATGTTCTCATTTTTCTTAAAATATTATTGAATTTGTTGAAGGTTTTCAATCTTTTTGGTATTTTTGGTTTACCTTAATAAGCTATTTATCTTTTAAGACTTATAATGTGGCTAAATTAAGTTTTATATTTTTTAATAAAACAATGTGTATTTTTTTTTTTTCTTATTGAAGATTATTCCTTATTTTTGTAGTTGGAAGATTATATAGATGACATGTTGCAAGAAGTTGAGTGTCTTCTTGCAGGGCACATACCAACTTTGGCAGAATTCATAGAGAATGGAGCATTTAGTTCAGGGACTTGTGCAACTACATTACAACCAGTATTAACAATAGATGAGATACTTTTAGAAGATATTCTTCTAAAAATAGATTATCCATCAAGATTCAATGATCTCCCAAACTTGGTTCTTAGATTAAGAGGTGATATAAAATCCTTTAAGGTATGTTATAATGTTAAATTTGATAATAAAAATATTCTATGTATAGCCATTAATTTTAAATTTTTGAGTTGGATGTAAGTAAAATTTATTTGTTTTATCATTAAATTTATTCTTTGGTTGTCAAGGGTGAGTTGGATAGAGGAGAAACAAATAAATCCATAGCATGTTACATAAGAGATAATCTAGGATCTACTGAAGAAGATGCCTTGAACTATGTCAAGAATTTATTGGATGAGCGACTCAAAGAATTAAATTGGGAGTACCTTAAAAATTATGGTGTTCCAACTCATAGTAAAGATTATGCTTGTGACATTACAAGAGGTTTTCTTCATTTCTACAAAGAGAGAGGCGGTTTTAGTGTTTCGAATAAAGATATACGAAATCATGTAAATCAAATCCTCATTGAACCTTTAACCATGCAACCCCTCAATGTAGTTTAATTATTTCTAAATTGATGCAAATTTACCTTTTTTGTTAAATCAAAAGATATTTCATAATGTATTTGAAGTTCCAGCTTCACAAATTAGGAGTTCCTTTCTAATGGTAATCTATAGTGTAGTTTATAAGAGAGTTTCATAAAATTGTGTGATTATTCTTCTTAAAGGTTTATAATTTTTAGGAGAATTTCACTAAGATGCGTGACAATTATTTTAAAAGACCTTTCAAATTAAGAAAATAAATAGATGTTGGTTAAAGAAAATATTATGTAATACTTAATACATTTTGCAATGTGAAATTTTTTTTTTGATGTGATATGTTTGTTTGAGTGTAGGGTTTACCTAGAACCCACATGTAGGCTTAAGTCACACTTTGTAACTAGGTCTAACTTAACCTTGACATAAAGGTTAAGTTTTTTGTAAAGGGAAAATTTGTTTTATGGGACCAGAAACCCAAGTACAAAATAAAAAATAAATAGGAGAATGATCTATAAACAAATCGAAAGACCCACACCAAGCCAAAGAGACCTAAAATCCAAGTAACATCATCCCACACCACCTACATACTATTGACTAAATCTACATTCTTTTGAATACACAATAAAGGATAAGTTAACTTTGTTTTATATCTAGATATCATTCAACTTGGAGTATGGTTGGCACCAAAATCTACCTATATTAGAGGAAAGGAAATGTATTCAAATCTACAAAGAAAAAAAAACTTGGGTAAGGTAATTGTAACATCTCTTATAGTTAGTGCACCGTGATTTTGGATTAAATTGTGTAATACATATTTGCATCAATGTTTTTGACAACATTCTATTATCCATCATTAAGATGATGGATCTTTATCAATTCAATAATATGCCAATTTATGTGTTTTCTACTTCATTTTATCTTTGAATTAAAAATTTATATATTTAAAAATGTTATGTATGGATAATTGGCTACTTAGGATGGTAGGCAATGAGAAACTTTCATTTATCTCTAAAATAATCTTCAAAGTGATTCAGTCATTTCATTAGCAAGAACTTAAAGCTTACTATAAGTGAGTTATGGGTGTTAGAGATATTAGATTTTATAATTATAATGTGTAATAGACTCATTTTATTTTTCTATTTTTATATTAAAGTTTTAAAAAGTAGAATTGGAATTTGGTTATTTTTCTTTTATGATTAAGGTTTGAAGTGATTTACTTTTAATTGTATCTTGTAATTTTTGGCAAGTTTTCTATACTAGTGTATATGACTTAATATAGTGTTGTCATTATGGCAACAAAGTCATATAGTGTTTTGGAGTTAGCACACTTGATGAAAAGATCAAAAATTGGCTAAGTATTGAAGACTGGATAGTGTAAAGAGTACCTGAAGCTCAGAACATCAACGCACATGTGTACGATCGAGTTACGGTATGCACCCTAGAAGATTAGTTGTTTAGAGTTTATTCATGCTTAGTCTATGAGCGCATGATCAGATATGTAGGTATGACAAAGTTATAGACAGTTGTAGTTACACAGCCAGTGTGTGCGAGAGAAGAATAGAGTAAGTAGCCGACTGTTGGCATTTTGATTTGTGGCTATATTATTATGTTGTAAAGGTCATATGCCTATTGTAATTAGGTTTTCAACATATAATTATGTTTTTTTGTAAATACGCTTGAGCCAATTTAATTGGAAGTGTTGTATGTAATCGGTTAAAGGGTAGACCTAGTTATTTGTTTTGTATGTGCATATAAATATGAGATGCACCCATTATAGCTGGGATGGGAGTTCTTATAGACTTGAAACAAGTAGAGTAGAAGTATGCGAAGAGTTGATAAGATGTATTAGAGAAGTGCAAGAGGTCAAAGCATCAGCGCATCAAAGGAACTGATTACACAAGCAGTGTCTTAGTGACAATTCATCTAGCAGATATAGTGTGTTTCTGAGATAAGAAGGTTGTAGCCTTCACCACTTGAGCACTGATCTCTAGGACAGTGAGTGCACACCCCTAACAGGGTTTATTGTAAAAGATTGCTATCAGGGTCTAACCCTTGACAAGGTCTACTATACTAAACATATTGTAAAGCAACTCCTAACATGGTTAAGGATCTTCTAACAAGGATCATAAAACACTAGTACAAAATATTAGTGGGTGTTAATTCCCACTGGGGTTTTTACTTATTTGGGTTTCCCCGTAACCATATTGGTGTTATGTGTTGATTTCATGTTTCATGTCTATGTGGATGTTCATTTCAGTATTTAAGTATACAAGTTCAATTTAAGATTAAGTAAAAAGATAAATTACAGTGAACATTGATTCATCCCCCTTCTCAGTGTTCCCATTCCTAACAATTGGTATCAGAGCTTTGATCCTCAATAAAGAAGTTTAACCACTCGAGGAGATCATGGAAAAAGTAGAAATGAAACATCTGAAAAGAAATCTTGAAGTTGCTCTTGAAGAACTGTACAGATCTGAAAAAGAAATTGAAGAGCTTAAAGAAAAAGTTAGTGATGCTCAAGTAGTCATCAAAAGGATAAGAAAAGATTTGAAAGAATGATCTGCCAGTGATTTAGACATTATGATAAAAAAGCTCAGTGAAGAAAATTCATCTCTAAAAGAACAGATTGAAGAATTAGATGATAACTTGACTAATCATCAAGAAGTCTATGATGAACATATCAAAGAGAACCTTCAACTGAATGAAGAATTGAGGCAACCAAACATGGAAATCTTGGAGCTAAGGAAAAACAAAGAAAGCTTGGCATCTAAATTGAAAGAAGAAAAGAATCACATTGATAAATTGCACACCGGTTCTAATTTGATAGAATCTCAGTTGTATGCAAGAAGAGTTAAAGGAGATACTAGCTGCATTGGATATAATGAAGCACAAAATCAGATTGACAACATGCAAGCAAGAATGAAAGCACCAGAAGACACTTCAAATGCTTAGGAGATAGGAAGTCAGACTAAAGATCATGTTGAACCATCCAAGAATGAGCGCAAGCTAGTAGATCAAACTTGTTATGCATGTAACAAACATGGACATATAGCAAGGAACTGTATAGAGGTAAGAATTTTCAATGGTTACTATTATTCATGCAATAAATTTGGTCATAGAGTAATGAATTGTAAGACAAGTCAGAAGAACAAAACTCAACATAACCAAAGAAATTAGAATCAGCCAAATTTATGAAGTTCTCAGAATGTTACATGTCAGATATGTAACTATAATGGTCACTCAGCAAGACAATGCAAAATGGTGACCCATGTCAATGCATCGAGGAATATAAGGCCTCCAGTCATTTGTCACTCTTGTAACAAGGCTGCACACATCTCAAAGTTTTTTAGATCAAGGATGCAAGGTCAGGAAAGCCCTAAAAAGCTTGAAGAACCAGTATTGGATACTGAAGGAGAAGTTAAGTTTGTGAAAGCTTGAGAGGATGCGAGCTTGATTTGGTCAGAGGTGAAGAAGGATAAGGTTGATGAGAATGTATTGGATACATCCATAGTTTACACACCCTCTACATTAGGATAAATGGCCCTCAGGATCATAGGGGGAGCTAATTTAGCTCTAGACCGCAGCGTGGCTAATATACTCACCCTCAAAGTATGCGTCTTTGGAATTAAGCTTTTGGATACTAGAAAAACCTATGTGCAAGAGCACACAAGCTGATTGTTTGTAGAATGAAAGTTATAAATTTTCAGTGACAACTTGGTTTACACGGCAAGCATTAATGGTATAATTCCTACTTTAAAGTACAAAAAAGTTTGTCGATCTCTCGTTGCATTTGAACTCAAAGCTATTAGAGCATAGAAGATCCCTAACACTTGATTTTGAGGATTGCAGATTGATTCATCAGTGATTTTGCAATACATTTGATCAGTGGCGGAAACCCTAGTTCATCACGCTGATTCAAAAGACATGAAAGATCATATGGAAAGTGATTTACAAGTAAGTGATGGCTACTCCTATTGTATTTGATGTTGCGGAAAACAAAAGATATATATTTAATAGGTACTCGATCAAATCCACATTGGATGACCTAGAAGAGGCATTCTCCCGCATGCCTATGGGTGTTATGCATGTTGAAGACACTAGGGCATACATATATTTAAAGAAAGAACTAGTAGGATTAGACAGAATAAGAGAACACATGGAAACAATGTTTAAACCTAATAAAACCTTCATGGATGAGTATGCGCAGTGGAATAATCATCCTATAGTTGAATATGTGACTACATATGAGTTCTATGAGTCCGAATGGATAAAGATTCTACTTAGCAGGATTCATGATGACCTATTTTGGATAGGTGATGTGCTAGTCAGGATTATAGGTGACCTAATTCATGAGATGATAGACCTCTCAAAGATAGGCGTCATTCTTCTAGTGGGCAAGGATGTAAGAAAACTTGTTGAGAAAAATTGCAAGTCAAGAAGTGATAGGCATGAAATGACTATAGAGCCTATTGATTAAGATGACATCAAATTAATGTCCATGATACTGGGATATAGGTTCCAACACACCAGTAGGGTGAACAGTGTGTCTGCAGCCACAATTCTTGCAGCAATAAGACTTGTGAAAGAAAATGGATAGTTTAATTTATGTGAGATCTTGTGTGCATAGTTAATAGACAACATTAAGGCCATAAAGCATAACAATACCAAGATATTTAGGTTTGGGTCCCTAATTATCTATATGTACTTCTATATTGTTGGAAAAGTGTCTGATTTGTATTTAGACAAATCTATCCCCACAATGCCATAGATATCTCTCAAGGCATGTACTAAGAGTACATTGAAGGACTACATGACACTAGATTTGAAGACATTTAGAGTCAAGATGCAGATGAGATACAAAATTCTAGAGAAGATAGTTGAAAAATACAAGGATACTATTTGTTTCATGGTTGAGACAGACACAACATGCATGGAGGCAATTGAACCAAGGATAAAGTGGATTCATCCACTTGGATATGAGCTTGAAGAACCAATCTTAGAAGCTTATTCTCAAGTACTATTGTCAGCACCTAAGGACCCTAATGAACCTAGATGGGGAGCTTATGAAGAGATAACAATAGAAGTAGATGATGTATTGAATAGTGCAACAACAAAAAAAAAGCTGCCAAGGTTACTTCAAAGATGTTAGGAATCCATGGTGTATCACAAGAAGACTTAGACAAAGCATGGGAAGAGAAGATTGCTTTGGAAATAGAGAGCGTAGCAGCAACAAAGAAAAAATCAGTGGATCCAAACTTGTAGAAGGTAAAAATTGAGGAATCTAATGTTCCAAAGGGTAAAACTTATGTTACCCCTTCTACGTCCAAGGAAACCATTGATGTTATTGCTCCTCCTAAGTATAAGACAATTCCTAAGAGGAAGAAAGAGATTAGCATTGGCCATCCATCCTCGTGAATAAAAAGAAAAAGGAAGAACACTCAAGCACCTCCAAAAGTGAGCTTCAAACCTAGTCTTAGTGTGTTAAGTGCAAGAATCATTTATGAAGGTAGGATAGATCAAGTAGGGAAGTTCTATGATAAGTATATTGAAATTGATAAATCAGAAATCCATGGAATGATTGTCAAACATATGCTAAAGCTCAAAAAGACAGTTCTAGAACTAAAGACTACAATTCCTGATAATGCATGAAACATCTTGGAGTTCCTAAAAAGACAAGCCATTGAAGAAGATTTGAGAATAAGTGAAAAGATCTTAGATGAGAGTTTGCCAGCATGTTCTCTAGAGGAGAAATCTCTATTACTAGATCTAGTAAAACCACATCTTAGAACCAAGTCAAGGACCCTACACATAATGGCCAAGAACTATGAATTGGTTGCAAAGGAAACAGAGAAATCCTTTGAGAAGGTCTTCATGAATAGGCACATGTATCCAACTACTACACCCACAACTCAAGTACCCACAAAGGATGCAAAAGAGTTAGAAAACATAAATGTTCCATCTACAGGTCCACAGGATTCAACACATGCAGTTGATGCATCCACAGAGTCAGATAAGTTTGTGCCAATGTCAGAGACATTCAAGGATGACTCAATTTTTATTGATAATGTAAAAGTCACTATGGCAGCCACAGACATGGATTTGGACAAGTTTGAACAAGAATTTGTAAGCACACAAGAGTTTGAAATTCTTTGCAGTAACACTCCTCCCAATCAACAAGAAGAAGTATTAATTAAGGATATAACTGATGAAAAATAAGAAAAGAAAGAAGTAGAAAAAGAAAAAGAAATAGAAAAAGAAGAAGAAATGATGGAAGAGGAGAAAGAAAAAGAAGAAGTAAAAGGAAATGAGAAATCTGTTGAAATACTAATCGAAGTAAATGAAGAATTAGATGACAACACTCCTATCACTCAACTACCCTCAGCAGCAATGTTGTCAAGTTTGACACATGACACAACCAATTTGGATTCATGGGGAGAAGAAGACCTGATCAAGATCAGTGTCTTAGCAATGGAGAAAGCCAAAGAGAAACAAGTAATGAGAAACCCACTGTTTGTTGAATCAATCAACATATTGAATAGTCAATTTCCTTCAGACAAGAAAGTGTCTAAGGTACATTTAGTTGATGACATTAGCAACATCCTCATAGTCTTCAAAAAAAAAAAATTCTACCTTGGAAGAGTCAGCATCTCAAGTTTCAGAAGAAAAGTATCGGAAGAAGAGACTGAGTGAACTATTTAGTAACTTTGAACTTGACCTAAGTTCTCTAAAAGCTGGTCAAGCATCTTTGAAGGAGTTTGCAGCAAATGGAAGGAAGATCATTACAGATTGTATGGATCACAACAAGTTAACTAATGACCACTTCAAGAAGATACAAGAGGCAGAAGCTATGATAGGGAAAGTAAAGAAATCAATGAAAGACCCATCCACTGATATAAATATGTGCAATAATGTCTATCAAGAACAAATTGAGAAGATTGAGAAGGCAGAAAAGGAGATGTCAAAGATAAGGGCTAGGCAGACTCAGCTTAGGAATGCTCTTGCACCCCCACTACATATACTTAATAGAATATCAAGGAGATCGATGCCACCATGGTGACATATGATTATGTTCCTAGCATAGATTTGAAGAAGATGGAGAAGCTACAATATTATCGATGCACCCATCTCAAAATTGTTAATTCACTGATTACATTTTGGAAGAAGGAGATCTAAAACTTGCAGATTGCATATCTAGATATTCTCTCATAGTAAGTATTTGTAGATATAGTTTTGAAGCACCTTTGTCATTAATGTTAAAGGCGAATGTATAGAATATGGAGTTTTAAATATGTATAAGGGAGATATAAGATAGAATTTTTTTGTATAAGAGATCAGTTAGCAACTGTGTCATATTCCTTTGTTTCCATTAATGAAAAAGGGGGAGATTTTTGCAAGTTGTCTATACTAGTGAATATGACTTAATATAGTGTTTTCATTATGGCCAAAAATTCATATAGTGTTTTGGAGTCATTTCACTTACTAAGAAGATCAGAAATTGGCTAAGTGTTGAAGACTGGATAGTGTAGAGAGTACCTGAAGCCCAGAGCATCAGCGCACGTGCGTATGACGGAGTTATGGTATGTGCCCTAGAAGATAAGTTGGTTAGAGTCTATTCATGCTTATTCTATGAGTGCATGATCAGATATGTAGGTATGACAAAGTTACAGATAGTTGAAGTTACACAGCCAGTGTGTGCAAGAGAAGAATAGAGTAAGTAGGTGACTGTTGGCATTTTGATTTGCAGTTTTATTATTATGTTGTAAAGGCCATGCACCTATTTTAATTAGGCTTTTGACATATAATTATGTTTGTTTGTAAACACGCTTGAGCCAATTCAATTGGAAGCATTGTATGTAATTGGTTAAAGGGTCGACCTAGTTATTTGTTTTGTATTCACATATAAATATGAGATGCACCCATTGTAGTTGGGATGAAAGTTGTTATAGAGTTGAAATAGGTAGAGCAGAAGTATGCAAAGAGTTTATAAGATATATTAGAGACTTTCAAGAGGTCAAAGCATTAGTGCAGCAAAGGAACTAATCAGACAAGCAGTGTCTCAATGATAGTTCATCGAGCAGATATAGTGTGTATTTGAGATCAGAAGGTTGTAGCCTTCACCATTTGAGTAGTGAGCTCTAGGATAGTGAGTTCACACCCCTAACAAGGTTTATTGTAAAAGACTCCTAACAAGGTTTGACCCTTGACAAGGTCTACTGTACTAAACATATTATAAAGCATCTCCTGACAAGGTTAAGGATCTTCTAACAAGGATCATAAAACACTAGTACAAAATATTAGTGGGTGTCAATTCCCACCAGGGTTTTTACCTATTTGGGTTTTACCATAACCCTATTGGTGTTATGTATTGATTTCATGTTTCATGTCTATGTGGATGTTCATTTCAGTATTTAAGTATACAAGTTCAATTTAAGATTAAGTAAAAAAATAAATTACAGTGAATACTGATTCATCCCTGCCCCGCTCTCAGTGTTCCCATTCCTAACATTTCAAATGGTGGGGGGAGTCTTTTTTGTTGTATAGGAATTTTTAAGCCATCATCATGATGAAATTTCTTTTATGGAATGCGCAATTTGTGAGGATGAGAGACATTCTATATTTAGATTTGGCTTCTAGCGAATCTCTCAATGATTGAAACATATATAGATGATATATGTGACACATTTGGGAAACATGATGTGCTAAAACTCCTCATCGAGGCTATCATCAAGTAAGCAAAAAAAGACCATTCTTGTAGTCATATGTAATGATACACATGTATAAAACTATAATTATAGCTTTCTATGTATCTCTTTTGTGCGATCCAACTTCTATAGACCACCTTCCTCAATATATGAAAATTGCATACATGACATTGTATGAGATAGTAAATGAAATCGATTGAGAAGCTAGAAATATCAATGGTCAAGATACTCTTGGCCTCTTTGGATATCCAATACAAATATGTTTTTAAAAGTGAAAAATATGAATGTTTTTTTGAAAAAAAATTAAATCAAAATTTTCCTATTTTAAAATAGATTCTTAAAATTTAATGATTTATAATTATATTTTTAGATCAATCTTAGACATGTTCAAATGATTTATATCATGTTGGTTAAACACACTGGTTGATTTTATATTCAATAGAATTTAATATTACTAAATAACTATATGCATCTTCTTCTTTATGTATGAACTTTTCAATGTACCTATTTTATTTTCAAATATAATTTGGAGTTAATTTTTCTTGGTTATATATTTTATTATTATTTTTCTTTAAATATTATAAAACATATTTAATATTTTGATTTTTTTGGGTGGAGCACTTTAGTTTAATAAGTAAATATATTTTAAGATCTATAATAAGAGTGTCTACAAGAAGTTGAGCCCTACTTTTGAGTAAAATGTGAAAGTTTTTCTCCTTCTTTTTCTAATTTTCTTTCAATTAATGTAAAAGTTTGAGGAACTTAAAGATTGAATCTCATGAAACATTAGTAATATGAAATATACTTCTTAGAGTATAATTTTCAAATATGTAATTTATTCTGATACCCATGTGGTAGAAATTAATTTTTAGTAGGTGTGTGTAAAAATCACTTTTCAATAATTCTTGTTTTAGGAAAATACCATACACCCGTATGACCACCATATTTTGACCTAAATAATTTTTTGCATGTAAATCCTTTTGGAGAGAGATAGCTAAGGTCTTGAAGATTGGTGAGCATATTGTTATTTTTTTACTAATTCTGTATTGATCCTAAAGTCTAGTTTACAAACCTCTAGCATGTATGACCACCACAAATTAATATATACTTATCATTTAAAAAAAAAATTAAAATCTAGAAGAGAACTCTATGTAGATTGATGACATAGTTTATTTTGCAAAAAATATAAAAAGTAAAAAAGTTATTTAAAATTTGAACAAACTCACTATTTGAATTTTATGTACTCATTTGATTAATAAATAATACAAAAATAACAAAATTAATCAAGTTGGGACAAAATTACAGTTTTGAATTCCGCACACTAAGAAGTCCAATGGTTTTTGTTTCATCAAAAAATATGATTGGGAAGGTCTTCTAAAAATTATGGCAATGCATAAAATTTTGGTTCCAATGCCTTAGCCATTAATTTGTAGGTCCAAGGCTTTGGCTTGGTCCTACCAAACCTATCCCAATCTAAAAACAATCATAGAGGGTTGGTATACAATTCAAAGTTTTAAAAACATGTGACCATTCTTTCTACCCTTACATGTATAATAGATTCTAAACATTAATCATTGCTAGATCATAATATTAGTTATAAAGTATTAACACTCATACAAACATAATGAATAAAATCACCAAAATAAAGTTTCACTTTATCATAACTAATGTAAACAAGTTTTAGGTGATTATTATTGCAATGAATAGACTATACACTACAAACTTATAAGTACAGTTTGATATTGGAGTATGATTCACATTTAGGTCCCAACAATCAGCTGGGCCATTAAAGCTGGATGAATTTTTTGAGGTGGTTGTAGTACATGACTATTGGACATCTTTAAGTAGGTATGGTTGACACTTTCAGATGACCATTCTTTCTACCCTTACATGTATAATAGATTCTAAATATTCATCATTGCTAGATCATAATATTAGTTATAAATAGTTAACACTCATAAAAACATAATGAATAAAATCACCAAAATAAAGTTTCACTTTATCATAACTAATGTAAATAGGGTTTAGGTGATTACTATACATTGGAGTACAATTCGCATTTAGGTCCCAACAATCACCTGTGGCATTAAAGCTGCACAAATTTTTTGAGGTGGTTGTAGTACATGACTATTGGACATCTTTAAGTAGGTATGGTTGACACTTTCAAATCAATCGATATGGCTGGATGCCCATCCATGCTACATACTCCTCGAATGCCACAAACCCTTTGCTATCATATTTTATTTAAGCAAGCCATCATCGTACAAGTCACCATCCATGGTCAGAAATAGTACGATGTAGGTTTTAAAAAGAAATGTCTATAGTTTATTTAAATGAACTTTATAATTTTAAATTTTGTTATACTTAGATTACCTAGTTTTTTTTAATTCATATTCAGGGACCAAGGCATGAGAAATATCATGTTGAAATTAGTTTTTTAATTTTAAAATAATTTATTTATCATTTTCTTACATACTTTAAAGGTTCTATTAATAAAATAATAAAAATATTAATAGTTAATTATATATTAATTTTAAACTTGTATGTTTGGATTTTTATATATTTGTTTATTGTAATCATTATATTATAATATATAATTTATTATTTAGTAATTTTAAAGTATATATTATATGAAATTTAAATAATAAGTTTTAAAAATATATAGTAACTTTTTAGAAAGTATAATTATTATTAAAATTATATTATATATAATATATTATTTAATTTTTAAATTTTTTTAATTTATATTATTTTACATATATCTTTAATAAATTATTTTATAATAATTATATAAATATTATTTAAATTATATATAATATTAAATTTATATAAACTAATTTTGTCATTAATGATATAAATCAAAATCAATATAATTTTTTACATTCATTTTTTTAATATGAATTAATTTTATTTATGATATTAATAATTTATTTTGATCATAATTGTTAATTAAAATGAGTGAAATAGAAAATATTTGATAAAATTTTATACTAATATTTACTCTATTTTTTCTTTACTTTTATGTTTTTAGAAAAAAAATCAAAAGCATAAATAAAATTATAATATCAGGATACAAATATTTGATATGATTTTTCATTTTTAAACACTTTTGGAGGGTTTGGACTTAACCCAATTGTCTTCATATTCCAATGTGTGATTTCACCTACATGCTTAATATGGATATGCAGAATCCATTAGGTGAACTTCACAATGTTGTTTCCTTTGAAGGCCCTACAAATGCTTTGTTTGGTGTGGATGCAAAAGATTTTCAGCTACTGCTTGCTAAACCTAGTGCAGATAAACAACTTTTGGATAATCTATATGCTTCTGAGTTTATATTTGATCTAAGTATCAAAACATCTTCTTTCGCCATCCAAGAAACTCAAAGCATAATTGTTCTGGCATTGAAGCTTGTTTAAGATAGTAGTTTACTTTTAATATTGAATGTATGTAATCACATGTTTATGTATATATGTATATTTGATAATAAACTTTATCATATTGATGTTATGTTGTTTCACTTTTTTTGAAATATTTAAATGTTTTTAGATCTTTTAAAACTATATAGTACTTGTAAACTAAATTTCTTTAAATATTTATATTATTTACTTTAATATTAGTATATGTTGACATTTTACATTATTATTCTATGTTGTCTAATAATCTGGCATTTACTTTATATGAATACTTAATGGATAGATCTTATAGAGAATCAAAATTTCCAAATTTACCATGATTCCTTTTACATTAAATTTCCATATCTCAATATTGTTTTGAACTTTACAATTTTCAATTATTACAGATATAAAAGACAATTTTATATGCACTGCATAGATCTTATAAAGAACCAATATTTCAAAATTTACCATGATTCTTTTTACATTACATTTCCATATCTCAATATTGTTTTTGATAGATAAAAGCAACAAGAGGGTGTTGCCCCAAGTAACAAGGGGACTAGAGGCACATTAACAACATATTAATGGCACTAGCCCAGAGCATTTCAATCAACAGTTTAATAGCAGAATAAAACAAGTCTAATGTGCCTCTATAAAAAACAAAAACCATAGTACTTTTCAAAAAGATTAAATTAGAGCATTTGAACCGAATAGTAGCAATTAACATAACCATAATAAGTCACGCAGGGCTATACCAAGGACTGGGCAAAAAAACCTTAAAACTAGAATGAAAACAGGAGAATTGAGGGTCATGCCTAGACAAAAGTAAAAACCACATGAGCACCAGCATTTAATTCTTTCCACCTAGATTCTTGGACATCAGGGTCCTTGCCCACTTGTCCTGTGGGAATAGGAAGAGATCCTTATTGTCCTCATCCACCTCCAAATTGCCACTCATCAATTTTTCCTGCACAGTGTAGAGGGTCATAGTTGAAGCATGCATGACCTTCAATGCAAATTTGTTAGTCATCCTGCAGTGAAACTTCAGCTCCTGTAGGTCCTTCTTAATGTCAGCAATCTCTTTGTCAAGTTCAGAAAACCTCTGCTTTAGGGTGCCTTTAAGTCTCTCTTTGCCAGCCAGAACCCTGGGATTGTTTTTTGTAGTGGGGGGTTTTTCCCGGTTATCATGGGGTAAAGTCAGAGGTGGGGTTGGGTGGGGAGTCTCCAAGGTTTGTTGAGGGTTGGGAGGGGGAGTGTTACCAGCCCTAATCGGGCTCATGTGATCATTAGAAGAGCCCTTCATGGACTCAGTGGAGTCAGAATCCTTTTTAGATAGGGATTTTTCTCTAGAGACCGCTTCCAATATTCTGGTTTTACATTGCTCCTTCACAATTTTGTTAGACCTTCGGCGACCCGAGCCACCTAAGTCCACCTCTAGCTTGACCTGGCTCTCCAACAACTTCCATTTTTTGGGATTCCATTCAGTCTCAGGAGTACTGTTGGAATCCTTCCTATCTTTAGTCTCAAGAGACTCAGAGACATGAGACTCCTCATCATCCTTCCTGTTGAATGGATTTTTAACATATTTTTTGCGAGTTCTACCCTCTTTTTGAACAAGATCAGACTCCTAGATAACCTTGATGGAATGGGAGGTGGAGTGAGTGGGGTTTTCATTTTTGGATAGGGAATCCTCTTGGCCAATCTCTTGGATAATGCGGGGGGTGGGGGGGTGGTTGGGGCCTAGGGAAGATAGCCTTGTGGAAATTTTAAATGTAGAGGAGGAGGCCCTGATGGAGGATAGGGATTAATTTATCAGGGTTCTCTTTAATATCCAAAATATTACTTTCTATGGAATGCAAGAGGTAGACGGGAATGGAAATAAAGTCATTATTTCTAATGCGATTCAAAAAAGGTAAGTGTAGTAGTAGAACATCGTAAACTTACCTTCAAGGGTGAAATATTTTGTCACAATGAGACAAAGCTTTGGCCAAAACTTCGGAAGCTCTTCCCGACTGAAACCCCCTTGCTTCTTGACAAGATTCTCTCCCTCCTTGAAAAACTAGTTGATTCTCTCCCTCCTTGAAAAAATGGTTGAGACTAGTAGGGTCAGACATTCGACTGGTCTATTTGTACTTTCTCCCTTCCATAGAGAGGCCCATCGCCTTAGCAATGACCTCCTCATTGATTTGGAAATGGATGCCACCAACTGAGGTACTCCTATTATTCCAAGACAAGACAAATTGTTTGGATATCCTCTCATCTTGCCCACCTTTCATGCACTCCATGAAACCCCAAATCTCCCTCTCTCTGCAATAGTGAGTCACCAAAGGGTCAGAGGTGAAGGTCTCATTGATCTTGTCCGGTTTGATGTGAAGGGTGTTTCCTCCCATGTCAAAACTCTGCATCACCTGCATCAGACTATCTAGAGAACCAAAGGGCCAAGCTTCTTGACAGGTAATATAAAACCAATTTTTTTGGTTTGGCCATTTCGAGAGAAATTTATACTTAATGGGCTGGCCTTGGGTGAAATTTTGGGAGTTGAGCTCTATACCACAATATCTAACGGATCTCCAGGTGCCATTATTAGCAATAATGTCAGGGCTGCACTTGATGTTCTTGTTAGCCAGATAAGCCCGCCGATTTGGACAACAATTTCTCTACATGCTAGAAAGGCAATTATGATTCTTTATGGGGTTTAGGGTATTCATTTTCATAATCACAAAAATCTCCAGATTACACCAACATGTGATTAGGGAAGGATTCATAATAAATATGAGAGCGTAGCTCATTTAAATATTAGTTATAATAATTTCCCCTCCGATGAGTTGCTGAGTCACCTTAGGAAGTTCATTGACCATCCTCTAATTGTTGAGTTTGGTTTTCTTTAGGCCAATAGCTACCATTGAGTCAGCCACCGAGTTCCCCTCTTTGTACATGTGGCCAATCGTCATGCATTGGAAGTTGTTGAGGAGCTCACGGATCTCGAGAACAATGGAGCTAACCAACCATCTTGCATTAGCCCCTCTTTTGATAGCCTCCACCACCACTTTGGAATCCCCCTCGATCACCAGCAATCTGATGTTCATTTGGGTAGCAAAATTAACCCCCCATAGAAGAGCCATTCCCTCTACTTGGTTAACAGTGCAATTATTTAGCGACCTAGGATAAGCCAAAAGGAAAGTTCCCTTATGGTCTCTTAGCACACCTCCCCCACCCTGAGTAGTATTATTAGCTGCCCCGTTGAAGTTTAATTTTATCCATCCTCTGGGAGGGGCAACCCATTTGGTAGCTAATCTAGCCAGCAGGTTCCAATTATTAGCTATTTTGACTTCCCTTCCACTTAGCTGAATCGACATTCTCACAAAGGAGCTTGGTCCCAATATCTAGACAATTGTCAGATTGGATACTAGCCTCCCTGAATATCTTGTTGTTCCTTTCCTTCCAAATACTCTAGCAAATGTGTGGGGGCAGCATTCACCAAAGGAGTTGGAGAAGGGGGTGATTGGAGGGGGATCTCTAGTTAGTAAATTTATGTACATCACTACCCATAGCCCACAAGATACCCAATTGCTGATGAACTCTTGCCAGATGCTAGTAGTGACAGTGTATAAATAGATGGTTCGCCATTTCCTCCTTTTTACAAAAGACACACCTATTCACCATGGAGAAGCCCCTATTTATAAGATTATCTTGCATTAGGATTTTACAATGCATAAGGGTCCACCAGAAGAAATTGATTTTTAGCATGAGCTAGGGGATCCACACCTTCTTCCAGTCCCCCAAGTTATTCTCTTCCTTCAGAAGCAGATTGTAAGAAGATTTTACTAAGAAGGTGCCAGCTTGGGTAGGGGCCCAGATAATGGAGTCTTGGCTACCCAGCCCTAGGATTCTGACCTCAATCAGGGTTTCCATGAGCTCATTGGCCAAATATTGTAGGTTTGATCTGTCTCTAACCGGATTAGCTATATCTTTCTAGTTCCTTCCAGCGATGTAGTTGGAGGTTTTGCTACCAAGGAGGGGTATGAGGTAGTCCATAAGTGGTCTGTACCTACTCCCTAGGTTAGGGTGGTTGAGGATCCAATAGTCATCCTAGAATCTAATGGATCTCCCATTTCCAATCTTCTAGAGAGCTCCTTTAGACAACAAGGTCTTGCATTTATAGATGTTCACCCAAAGTTTGGATCCAATGGGGAGGTCATTATCATGGTACATTCTCCTGTAGGGATGTCCTTGGAGGTATTTAGCTTCCATTATTTTGCACTAGTCTTCTTTTTCTTCTATGAGTTTCCAAGCCACTTTCATGGTAAGGGCTCTATTCATCAAGCCAATTCTCCTTAGGCCCAGGCCACCCAACCTCTTCGGGAGGTAGACTGTGTCCCAATTGACCAGAGACATCCTCTTTTTTTGTTCAGAGCCAGCCCATAAGAAGGTTCTCTACATTCTTTCAAGTTTGTCTGCCATGTTGCTTTTGATCTTTAAGAGGGACATGAAGTAAATCAGGATCCCTTGGAGAGTGGAGGCCACCAGCTGAAGTTTACCAACACTACTAAGGATCTTCCCTTTCCATCGAGCAAGTTTCCTCTGGGTTCTTTCAAGGATAGAGTTTCAGAAGTCTTGGGACACCTCCTTAACTGTGAGGGGGAGGCCAAGGTAGGTAGAAGGGAGGAAAGTTGATAGGCAACCCAAAATCTATAGCACCCTATTTTGCATCTCCATGGGGGTATTGAAGAAGAATAACTGTCTTTTTTGATAGTTAATACACTGTCTAGAAGCCCAAGCATAATTTTCTAGTATTTGTTTCCACTGTCTAGCCTCAATCACTGAAGAATACCCAAAAAGGAAGGTGTCATCCACAAACTACTCTAACACAACCTGATGATGAGTAGAAGTAGGTTTGACGCTATTTATTCTTCCCATGGAGGAAAGCATAGTCAGATTCCTACTAAGAACATCATCCACCATAATAAAAAGGTAGGGGGAGAGAGCGTCTCCCTGTCAGAGACCCTTTTCAAGTTTAAAGAGGCCACTAGGGGTGCCATTGACAAGCATAAAGAAGCTAATAGTTTGGGTACATTCTTTTATAATCTGAACAACCTTCTCATTAAAGCCCATTTTAGTGAGAATTTTAAGTAGAAATGACCAATTAACTTTGTCATAATCTTTAGAGATATCCAGTTTAAAGTCCATACCTGGGACCTTGCTCCTGTCCATAGAGTGGATGATTTCATGAGTGGCTATGGCCACATCAAAGATCTATCTTCCTGGCACAAACCCTTTCTAAGTAGTGCTAATAATCTTATCTAGAAGCAGCTTCATTCTACCGACCAAGATCTTAGTTAGGATCTTGTAGAAAGTGTTGCAAAGGCTGATTGGTCTGAAGTCCAGCATAGAGGTGGGGTTGTCATGCTTTGGGAAAAGAACAATAAAGATTTTATTATGTTGTCTAAGGAGATGCCCTATCCTGAAGAAACCTTTGGTAGCACGAAGAACATCAGTCCCCACGATGTCCCAATACTCTTGAAAGAATACTGGGGGAGAGCCGTCGGGACCCAGGGCTTTGTAAGCACCCATAGAGAAGACCACATTCTTGATCTCCTCATTAGAAATGCACTTAGTCAGTTGGTCATTATCATTGTGAGTTATAGCGCTTTGAATGTGGTCCAGGAATTGATTTTGGATACTAATCGGGCACATTTTTCCCTCATTTGAGTACAGCGCCTTAAAGAAATTTTGCGCAACTTGATTGATTTTTTCCTTCTCCATGACTTCATTACCTCCCTCATCCTTGATAGAAATGATGGTATTTCTTCTTTTATGCTTACTGGTAGACCTATGGAAGAAATTCATGTTCCTGTCCCCTTCAGCAAGCCACTGGATTCTGGATCATTGCTTCTAGTAAATTTCCTCCTTGTTCAGAGTTTCCTTCCATTTGTGTTGAGTCAATTCCTCCTCCACTTGTATCTGGGGTGGGTGGTTTCTAGATGCCAACTGGGCCTGGAGGGAGCCTAAAGTTTCAGACAACTCCTTTTTCTCTTTTTAGAAATCACCAAAATTATGTTTGCTTCGGCCTTTAAGTTCCCTTCTAATAATTTCCAGCATTTGGGCAATTTTGAACATTGCAGTGCCTTTGATGTTAGTGGCCGACCAGAACCTCACTTGATCTCTAAAGGATGAGTGAAAACACCACATGATTTTGAATCTGAAGGGGGTCAGGCCACCCTTAGGGGAGTCATGCCAACAGAGGAGGAGGGGGTTATGATCATAAGTAGTTTTAGGGAGGGAGGTTAGGGTGGAATTCAGACATAGGTCCCACGAAGAGGTGGCAAGGAAATAGTCGAGCCGCACCTGGATGAGATGGGGTCCCTTCCTATTGTTGGTCCAAGTGAAAGGGTTCCCTTTCAAAGTGATATCAAGAAGATCAGTGGAAGAAATAAACTCAGCTAGCTCCCCTATGCTATCAAAGTAATCCATTAAACCACCACACTTTTCCAAAGAATAAAGAGGGGTTTTGAAGTTGGCAACTAACAAATAGTTCATGGAAGTGTCTTGATCTATCCAACAGGATAGGTTAGACCAAAGTGAGGCCCTTCCAGACTAGGTATTAGGGGCATAAATATTGAAAGTGATCCACTCAAGCCCATCCTTCCTGAAGTTAACTCAAGGAAGTTTGGAGAGGTGGCAACCTGATAGCCAGTTATCTTATTAGGGTTCCAGAGCATAGAAATACATCTGGAAGCACCCACAGCTTCAGAGTAAAGGAACGCAACACCCAACCAAAGATTGGACACTAGGGTGGAAAAATTACTAGTAGACATCTTAACTTCTTGGATGAGTAGAACATCCAGCTTATGATGAAAAATGTAGTGTTTAACAACACTTTGTTTGAGGGATTTGTTCAAACCCCTAACATTCCAAGAAAGGTAAATCATTTCTTACTTTTAAAACTAGATTCCAGGGTTTGTTGCTTACCTGTTGCAACATCCCTTGTAGTCCCTCTTGATCTCCTTGCATGATCTAATGGCCTTCCCCTGGGTGTCCCCATTCCCACATTAGCCTTCTTGGGCTTGGTTTTCTTTTTTTGCATTTTCCATTCCCCCTCATCTTCCTCCACACCGTAATAAGCATCAAGGGAGCTGGAAGAGTTCTTTCTCACAATCTGTAGGGGAGGTTTAGGATCTAATTTTGGGGATTTTAAATCCAAAGCTACCACAATGGTAGGTTGTTCCACCTTGGTTTGGCTAATCTTCTTCCTCTCCAAGGGAGTCATTGGAGGGCTCTTTAGTGGCTCCACCACAGGTTGAAGGATGGGTTCCTCTATAGGTAGAGAATTTGAAGAGTCAAGAATAGAGTTCCCCACTATGTTCTCTAGAGGGGGGACGATCTCACCTTCCTCAAACACCAAGTTTTCCTTTGTTGGTTTTTCCATCTCATTAGCCACCAAGGGTGTGCTAGTCTCCTCCTTTTTCACTTCTTCCATCAAGGGGGAACCTCAGTCATTGCCTTATCCTTGCTCTCTTTTTTTAATCCCAACTGGGAGGTCTTTCAAGTGTCACTAGAGTGACCTCTATTATCACAGTTCTGGTAGAATAGGGTATCATTCTAATACACCAGTTCTTGGGTCCATTTGCCTAGTTTAGATTTTAGAATGACAAAGTTGGGTAGGGTTTTGTTCAGGGTGACATTCACATAGAGCCTAGCAAATACCAACCTAGATTTAGAGTGGGTCACCTGGTCAATAGTGATAAAAGTGCCGAAGGAGTCACCTATCCATCAAAAAAATTGCTCATCCCAATATTCAAGTGGGAGACTAGGGAGACAGACCCAAACTGGGGCCATTCTAGTCAATTCTGTCACTAGCTTGAACCTAGGTTTCCAATTTTCAAGGGCCAGGAAGTGCTTCCCATAGACCCATGATCCTGACAAAACAAAGGTCAGATCCCCAAGGGTGGTAAATTTAAATAGAAAAATCCCACCCAGCATAGCAAAAACAAGGATAGAGCCTTTGATCCTCCACTAGTTTGACACCCATTTTCAAACCATTTCGATGGTAGGTTGAAAGTTGAATAATTGGCCAACCAGAGCCAACTGGAAATCCGCCATCATTCTGTTCACCACAAAATCTGGAAGTGAAAGTTTAGTGCCTTCCTTAGTTTGGACAAAATACACAAGGAGTGTCTCCAAAGATTTTTGAGCTTCTCCGATAAGGGCCCCTTTCCAGTTGGGTTTTGTTGGGGAACAGGGGGTGTTGGCAAAAGAGGACACTTTTTTGGTCTCCTCCGTTGATTCAACCGCTGGGACCATGATAGAGGTATTCAAGGGAACAACATGGGGTCCATTAGGACCAATAGGGGGATCAGCCAGGGGGGCAGATTCTCCCCCAAGGGATGCAGGCATGAGAGCCTACAATTTGAAAAATGAGCTTGGGCGGGAAGTTGCAGAGCGGGAGCAGCGAAGTTAAAACTCACTAGTAGTAAAAACTTTCTCTCAATATTGTTTTTAACTTTACGATTTTCCATTATTACCAATATAAAAAACAATTATATATGTAGTCATGGATAATGCAAATAATGAAGGATAAGCTAAGCGTAATCACAGAAATTGGATGGAAAGAGCTAGATATGATGCCAGAAAAATAATTATTAACAAAAGAAGACAAGAAACCTCTCAAAATATTGAACTTGCAATTTCTGCATCAGATGTACTTTGTTTGAACACATCACCTCAATTAGAACTAGTAGAACTTGTAAATTCATATCCTCTACAAAATTCTATTATTCAAAATCTTTCCTTGCTAAACCTTCAAATACCTAATTGTATTGAAGATCATACAACATCCATGAATACAACTAACCATATTGTTAGTTCACATTTCTCTAAAAATCATTACAATGCCAGAAAACAATTCCGTAGAAAGATAGATGGTATTTCAAACTCTAGAAAGTGTTCTATTTGTATGGAAAGATATCCTGGAATTAAAATATGCATGTCAGATGAAATCTTAATATGCTACAGATGCAATTCTGAAAAAGATGGTCATCGGTTTTCAAAGTGAAACAATATGGATCTAGGTGAATAACCATTGTGTTTGAAAATCTTAACACAAATTGAACAGATGTTGATAGCAAAAATAAGTCCTATTTTGCAAGTTACATATGCAAAAGGTGGTCAACTCAAATATAGTGGTCATACTATTTGTTTTCCTCAAAATATTTCTAGTATCACAACATTGTTGCCAAGATGAACAGATGCATTGGATATGATCGTTGTTAACAAAGAGAGTATAGGAAATCAAAAATATAGTTTTTATGTTAGGAGATCCCATGTTTATGAAGCATTGAATTATAAAACATTGAATGACTCATACTATAGGGATGTCCAAATAGATTAAAATGCATTAGCTTCATTGCCTTTACAATCTACTGATATTTTAGACCTAATTTTTAATGCAGTGGAAAATAGTCATCCTATTGAAGATAATTCATCCATGTTAGATGAGATAGAAGAAAATGTGTCTGATGAGAGTCTAGAATTTAACAGCTCATTTGTTTGTAATCTACCCGCTCGACGTAGAGAAACAAAAGAAATATGTTCTTTGTCTGCATAACTCTATCAAATCCATTTTATCATCTGAATATTTAGGCAATTTGTATGAAAACCCATTGAAAGCTCCAATCCTAATATATGTAAATGTAGGATATTGTGTATAATAGATACCAAACTACATTATTATTTCTATAGCTGCATCTGATAATCTACATTCTGGAAAACCCTAAATTTCATGGCATAACTTCATTGAAAAAAATCATTAACCCTTCTGAAATCTCCATAGTTGTTTTCAAGTTGTATCCAAGGATAGAAATCATAAACCTGAATATTTTCATCATATTCAACAACACTAGCTAGGTCGTTCCATATATGTTGACATGCTAGGGCATAGATGAGGTAAGATGACATTGCAAATTTGTATGAATGCTTTGCTGAGATAAGCATTTTAGTAAGTCTATCACTTATGAGTTGTGCTAATTCAATATAAATATTATTCACACCTATATTTTGCACAAGAAAATACCACCATTCTTCAAAATTTAGGGCTTGTTCACTTCCTCTGATTCTATGCAGAAGTAGTAGTATGTCAATAATCTCTTTTTTTAGATTTGTTCCATAGAGGGTTTTTGGTAACTTTGAACTAGCTACTATGATGCTATCAAATCATTTATTTGAAATTACAACTTGCCATCATGACCTTTTCAAGTTAAAATTTGAAGTTGCCAAAGAGAAATTCCATTGTGAATATTGTTCTCTTGAAGGTAAAGCAAAGAAAATCTATATAGAATCTATGTTCAAATAGATGACTACTTCGTTGTTTTGTTTCTTTATTTCTCTAGTATGTGGATCAAATCTTTGGATGCATTTCATAATGAGTTATGGTACCTAAATAGCGATTGGAAATCCCACAACTTGTATTAATCCACTATCAATCAAACTTTGTGTAATGGGATGTACTACTTCTGATTTGATCCTTCTGTGTAGATCATCTAAATTGTAAAAATACAGGTTTGTATCTATGATTTATTTCCATGCATTTTCTATTCCATCGAGATGATCATAACTATTTATTTTGCTAGCCATTCTTCTAAGGGTTATAGATTGGTAGCCATTTGGTCTTCAAGATATACGTAGTTCAAACAATGAAATGATAGATAGTGGAAATTTATTAATTTGAAATCATAATTTAATAGACATAAAAGATATAAATGGTAAAAGGAATTAATGTTCTTTTTGTTTTCAAGAAATATTCTTTTCACTTGTAGATATGATCAGTATATGTATTCAATATAGGAAATATTAGTAAAGATGGTCCATAGAATGGCGTATGGCTTTAATTTCTTCTTCTTTTTTTTATTAGTGTTTTTTTGGAAGTACTATCAAAACAATAAGTTTTTTGAGAATCGTTAATTGATATATTTGTCATGTCCACTAACAATTCTAGCAGAGACAAAAAATTTTCAAAAAAATATCGAATTTAGAAGTCAAGAACAAATAAATCTGATAATTGAAAGCATTGTAATCCTTAAAAAAAATTGAGTCAACTGTATAATAATTCTCGGATTTAGTTTTTTTTTTTTTAAAGAAAAAGTGGTGTAACCACCATATTTTATTAATCTGGTTCAATAACTCCCCCATGGAAGAACCAGTAAGAAACCCTGGGATCATAGTTATATACATGCATATATCCGAGGATATATAAATACATAAGTATTACATATTTCGAGCAATACAGCGAAGACACCAAAGACATTGATTGGGATAAGTCCATCACATTGCAAATGCTCCATGAATGAGAGTCCAGTATGTTGAAGGACGTGGATGCCAGTAGGGCAGTTTTTAATCTTCCCTGTCCACTGTACTTCTTTCTACCGCAGGCTTTCTCAATGCCTTGTCGCATGATCGCAAGGCTTCTCTCTCCTCTCTTGCGATCATGTGACCACACTCCTTTCTGCCTCTCTGCATTAACTTCCCCAGCTTCTGTCCATCTTCAACACCTACCACTAGTTGTGCCTCGTGCCTTGTTGCATGATTGCATGGCTTCATTCCCACCCATGCGATCATGCGACCTCTCTACTTGCCCAGCTCTTTTTGAACTGCAACCACTGATTTAAATGCAACTACTTTTCTATATGCGAACCTGTGATAATTTTGTGTGGGCCCCTCTCCTTTCACCTTTTCGCATGATCGCATAACCCTTATTTGGTTTATGCGATCATGCGACAACCTCAAATATTATGCACTGCCTAAAATTTTCAGGCTCTTTTTCCTTATTTGATAACTTTGCTAATGTTCCAAAGTGTGTGGGTCCCCTCTATTGCTCTTGTCGCATGATCGCATGAGCATTATTTTCTTCATGTGATCATGCGACCAGCCCATTTTTCATCTGCCAACTACTGTAATAAATAGTACATTTTATATTCCTTTTTCTCTGACATTTCTCTCATTCGGATGTAATCCAGGGCATTTCAAGAATGTTCTAGAGGAAGAATATTTTGTAAACAAAATGAATGTTTTGAAGTTCAGTCATATATAGAAATATAGATGATATTCTGGGTATAGGCAGCTCTGGGCACAGTCTGTAAATCAAAAAATTTGGCATTAATATATGTTCTATTTACTCTATTCTGTTATCCAACATTGTAATGTGTGTATCTTCCTCCATCAAATTGCTTTCTTCCCCAATAGCCAGTTGAATTTCATCCCTTATTGCTTGTGACTGGCATATAAACATTGATGAAATTGAGCCCTCATCTATGTGAGATGGTAGAGCCTCTTCCAAAAGTTCCAATCACATCCTAACTCTGAAATTTTTGGGCATGACTTCATGGTGATAGCAGGCACACTGTCTGCATAACATCACCTAACTAACCCACAAATCCATTGGCTCCCAGCTTGTAACTCGACAATGAGTGATGGATATGATCAAAAGCCCACATATTTGTAGCTGTAATAAATTTCCAAGTACAGCCAAAATAAAATTAGGATATCCCAAGTGTGAGCGAAATTATGCATAAGTTTCAATGTCATTTTTGGAACTTGGGATTTTGCCAATAGTACATTGATTAAAATTTCACAACCACAAACACATGTGTGCCAATGAACTTGCAGATGGGGAAATGGATATGCATCTATTAAAGAACAAACTTCACGTCCAGACATTTGAGGCATCAACTGCACATGACACTATTTCTCAACTATAGATTTCCTTCAACTTGGCATCATGATTAATAAATGAATCATCATTAATAGCCACCAGTTCATACCCATCACAACCTTTGTTTGCGAGATGGTCTGCTAGTCTATTACCCTCTCTAAGCGTGTGAGAGATCTGAACTTCTTGGAATGAATCCAGTAACAGCCAAATTTGCTGAAGGATGTATGATAGTTTCCAGTTATGGGATATTCTGCATATACATGCAGATATACTCACTATTGAATCTCCCTCTATTTGAATTTGTCGGAAGCCTCCATTTTTTGCTAATATTAGACCTTCTAATAATGCCTTAGCCTCAGCCATATTGTTTGTGCCATCAGGAAGTGGGCAACATTTTACTGCTAGTAATATTCCTTGAAAATTTTGGATACAAATTTCCACCCTTGATTTACCTGGATTCCCTCTTGAAGAACCATCAAAGTTAATCTTTCTAAACCCTTTGGATGGTGGCATCCACTTAATCCCTTCTCTGTCTAGCATTTTGTTTGGTTTTGGTTGATAACACCAACCAAAGGGAGCATGTATTTGTTTCCACTCTCACAATATAAATGAGTCCCATGATGTCATAATTAGATTATGTTTAAGCTTATTATGACTAGCATTAACTAGTTCTGATATTGATCTTTCTATTTGAGCTGTGACCACTTGGATTGTCAAAAATTGTCTGCAAAAGATTCTTTTATTTCTCTCCCACCAAATTGCGCAGACCACTATTGCTAGAGTGCACTTCCAAATTGCTGAAAAAAGGGAGGATGAATATAGTTGTGGCCATGGGTCAAACAGGTCCCTTAGCTTGCATGGAAGAGGAGTTGGATATTGTAACTTTCTAAGGACAAAATGCTAGCATTCTTGAGAAAATTCACATTTTAAGAATAGGTGGTCTGTATCTTCTTGATGATTATCACAATGCAGACAATTAAAAGGCTGAGCTATATTAAGTCTTTGAAGCCACTCACTTGTTAATGCCCTATTATTTAAAGCTAGCCAATAAAAGCATCCTGCTTTTGGTAATGTTAGATTATTCCAGCAGAAGGAATAAGCATGGGATGGTTGCTTGGTTGTGTCTCTCTACTGAATAAGTTTATATCCATCCTTAATATTAAAATTCCCATCTGCCCCCGGTGCCCAAATTAAATTATCCTCCAAGTTTGATAAGTAGATTAGTCTTTGAGACAAGATTTTTTGAAATAGTTGAATTTGTTGTGGTGAGAGAGGTAGCTCTAGGGGGTCTTTCCAAATTACTTTCCTTGAGTGCAGGCATAAAGAAAATACATATCCAATTAAGTGAATACCCCAAACATTTTTTGCTACAAAGATAATATCCTCCATTCCAATGTCATTTTTACTAATCAAAGGTGGTACCCCACTCCATGAGTCACACCAAAACTTGACTAATTGACCATTATTGACTTCCCATGTAATATACTTCCATATTAAATCTCTCGAAGAGATCATGAAGTCCCAAATCGCTGACCCTTTAGGGGGGTCAGATACCGATATAATTCTAGCCAGGTTAGAATCATCTAAGTACTTGGCTTGCATAATTTGGCACCAAATATTATGTGGCTTAGAATACATTTGCCATACTAATTTTCCCCCAAATGCTATGTTCCACTTTGTAGATCATGAAGCCCTGCCCCACCCAACTGCTTAACTTGTGCCAATTTCTCTATCGACACTAAAGGGATTTTCTTTACTCCATTCATGTTCCTAGTCCATAGAAAATCTCTAATTAGTTTCTAAATTTTTTGAATGACTGACATAGGAGCCTTGAGGACTGATAAGTAATAATTGGGGATTGCTGAGAGAATTGTTTTGATTAAAAGTATTCTACCTGAGAGAGACAACCACCTTGCTTTCCATGCAACCACCCTGGCTTTAATCCTTTCGATGATTGGTGTCCAATAACTGATTTTATTTGCCCCCGTGAAAAATGGGATACCAAGGTAGACTGATGGAAGGGAATCCACTGAAAATCCAAGAAGGTTAACAATTTTATTAGATAAAATTTGATTTGTATTAAACAGATATATCTTGGATTTGAGAGGATTAACTCTCTGATTTGATGCTATAGTATACAGGTCCAAGGTTTCTTTGATTTTCCTGGCCTCCCTGATGTTTGATGTACCAAATAATAATGTATCATCAGTGAAAAGTGAGTGAGTCACTGAAATATTTGTTTGACCAATTTGCACACCTAGCCACTTGCCTGATGCTTTCTTCTAAAGTATGAATCTACTAAATGTCTCTACCATTAAAATGAATAAGATTGGTGATAAAGGATCCCCCTGCCTAACTCCTTGTGTAGATGAAAAATAACCCGCCGGAACACCATTTATCAAAACTGAAAAAGATGCACCCGAAACACAAGCTTTTACCCATTTACACCAACTTCTTGAAAATCCAAATTTTTGTAGGACCTTAATGAGGAAATCCCAGCTAACTCTGTCATATGCTTTCATCATGTCTAGTTTAATAATGAAATATATTGCTTTACTATTGTGGATAGAATGAAGAACTTCATGAGCCACTAGAGCTCCTTCCATTGTCTCTCTACCTGGAACGAAGCCCCCTTGTGGATTGGACACAATCTTAGGGATAAGGTACTGCATCCTTAAATAAATAGCCTTAGTGATGATTTTATAGATATTATTGCATAAGGATATCGGTCGGAAGTCTGCAAATGTCTTTGGATTTTGCACTTTTGGAATAATGGCTATATTAGTGGTGTTGAAGTTTTTCAACATGGTCTTGCTAGTCCTTGATTCTTCTATAACATCCAATAATTCCCATCCAATCCAGTCCCAGCATACTTGAAAGAATAGAGTAGTAAAGCCATCTGGGCCTGGGGCTTTGTCCGGAGGCAAGGAAAAGACCACTTTTTTTAATTCCTGAATGGTAAATGGAGCCATAAGTTTTAAATTTTCCACTGTTGAGATCATGTTGGGGATTGCCTCTAGCAATTCCTCCATTAGAGGTGGCAGTGGACAAGCAATGGCAGGAGGGGCTAACAAATTTTGAAAAAATCTGGCCCCTTCAGCTTGTATGCTTTGAGGTTCTAACAATAAGATGCCATTGTCAGCTTTGGTTATAGAGAGAATATGATTGCTCGTTGTTTTTAGTTTAGCTGATGCATGAGAGTATTTTGTATTTCTATCCCCCTCTTTTAGCCAAAGTTCTCTTGACTTCTGCCTCCAGTATTCCTCTTCTCTGCTGCATATTTCCTCCCACTCCTGTACTAGACTTTTCTGAGTAGCGAAGGAGTCATTATTCATCCCTTTTTTTATAATAGTGTTATATATGTCATCTAATTTGGCCTTGACTATTTCTTTCTCTTTAAAAATATTCTTAAATATCATCTCATTCTATTTCTTGATCCACTGTTTGCTGAGCTTCATCTTGTGTGCAAACTAGAACATTTTAGTTCCATCTATCATGGGCACTGAATTCCAACAATGCTTAAGTGAATTCAAAAAACTTGGGTGGCGTAACCACATTCTTTCAAACTTGAATGATGGTCTATGTTGGAAATCTTGTTGTGTTACTGTCGTGTACAAATGTAGACAAATTGGGAAATGATCTGAACCTGGTTGTGGTAGAATTTCTGAGTGAAATGTAACATTGACTAATTTCCAACATTGGGAGAGGAGAAATCTATCTAATCTGATCGCTATTTGAGAGAAGTCTGCCCTTTTGTTGGTCCATGTAAATGAACCATTTGATGGCACAACATCCATTAGGCCATTATCTTCAACAAAATTTGCAAAGTCCTAAATTGTCCTCATTGGTGGACAAATTCCACCCATTTTTTCTGACATTTTTAAAATGGCATTAAAATCCCCTCCCAATATGATATGCTTGTCTAATTGAAGTTGTAAAAACTAAGTAATCTCTTACCACAATCTCAATTTGTCTTGGGTTGCTGTGGGCCCGTAAAAATTAAAAATAATATTTTAGTATCAAAACATTCCAATCTGATGGCTTGCCAATTATCTTTCTTCTCAATAATTTGGACTTGAAAAAGATTAGTATCCCAGAGGATAGCTAGCCCACTTAATGCACCTATCGCTGGACTATGAACAGCATTCCATTTTGTCCATTTCCCAATAGTTTTGTTAAAAACCTCATCTAACATCTTTGTTTCTTGAAGTAGTATAATATCCACTTTTATAGAATCAATTTCTAGCTTGATTCTATTTCTTTTGTCAGAGGCATTGAGTCCTCTGACATTCCAAGATGCTATCTTCATTGCTGACAAGGAGAACCTTTTGTTCTCCTCATCAATCTTTTGGAAGGTGTGAACTTCCCATCCAGTGTTGATTGAATTCCAGCTTCAATTTCTTCTTTAACTATAGTACTTTTGGACTTTCTACCTTTTTTTTTTGGTGAAGCCTTGGCTTGTTCTTGATGTAATGGTGATAGCTCAATTGATAGTGACATATTAGGGTCAAAAGCCATAGGACCTACTCCTACAACACAAGTGGTATTGTTTGGGCCATCACATATTTCCTAATTAGTCCGATTAATAGCCAAATCTGGATCATCATGCAATTCCTGGTCATATCCTGCTAGGTTTTCCTCTGATGAAGGAAATGTGTTATTCTATAACCATTCTACAATGCGGGAGTGAACAGTCTCCTCTAATTCAAATGGAGGCACCAACATGCTAGCTGCATTCCTGTAGTCTTTATTATGGTCGACGGATATAGCTTCACTCTGCCCATTAACTCTCCCCTTAGATTGACTGGTAGAATTTGAAGAAGAAGAGCCTTTAGAATCCATACTGAGCTCATTTACCACTCGAGCCTTATTGTTGTCACTTTGCTGGTGCATGTTTAGAATCTGATGCTCTTCAAGCGGTTGCATATTCTCTTCTATTGGAATAGTGGTAAAACCATCACTCAGGCATTTATGTTGATCTTGTTTGTTGTACACACCTTCATACTGAAGGATCCCCTCTTCTTCTGCTATTTCATATATTATTTTGGTAGCTAGGTCTGTCAATAACTCTTCTAAAATTTTCCTAGCTCGCAGATTAACCAACACCTCTTTATCAAACACATCATTTGTAATTGGATTTGTAGCAGGAGAATCTGAAAACATTAAATGTTGTACTATGTCATCCTAACTGAAACTTGATTCTTCTGATTTACTCCAATCTAATAAGGCAGGCTGCTTGGAGGCACTCAAGAACACCATAATGATACTTATAGCCCAATAAAAGTAGATAGAAGCTTCATATGGGTAAATCTTGTTAGGCAGCACTTCAACAGAGTATGGTGAAGAAGATTTCAATTCCGCTTGCTAAGGGATATGTGATATGGAGCACTAGAAAGGATTTGTACAGAAGTTATCACATACCCTCAATTGGGTTAATAGCTGGGATTGGCAATGAGTTATGAAGTGCCCTAATTGATGCTGATATAACATGATAGTCTCCTCATTTTGAAGATGAATTTTCTGATCCCACTTCCCCCATTTGGATTTTAGGGAAATACAATTTGGCAATTTAGAAGTCCCATCATGAAGGATACACACTCTAACTTCTCGGTGCGGCACCTCAAATGGTATTAGGTCATGCTTAGCAAAGATACCAAGCTGATTAGCAATGATTTCTACTATGTCCAGATCTCTGAATTCTAAAGGCAGGTTTGGCAAGGCAATCCAAATGGGGAAGAAAAGTGGAGTTCTATCTTGTAGTTTTAGATTAGGGGTCCATACTGCAGTAAAGAGTCCAACTCCTTTGCAGAACCAACTTTTGATCTTATGTATCCCATCCCTCATAACAAAGTTTTCAAATTTAGCAAGAAAATAACCCAACTCAATATTTAACCAAAAAACATGAATTAACCCTGGCCAATTGTCAAAGGCCCAAATTTTAATATCATCAATACATAAGCTTGTTCTCGAAAATGTACCTATTAATGCTATATTTCAGAGATGAATTTGATCTTGAAGCAGATGATCTGGAAAGGATATTGATGTATAATCATGAGTCTCAGACCCCTGATGAGTTGCCTTTTGAAGACTGCTCTGCTTCATCTACCAAACTTGAATAGGTTGCTTAGGATTGAAAGGGGCTCTATTTGTTGTGACCTGATGAGATTTCCCAGTATGTTGATTAGATATCTACTTCGTAACCCTCAAATCTCCCTATTTTTTAGCGGGCCCCTGATTATACCGTATGGCTATAGGCAATCCCGGTGGCGTGCCTTCACAAATGTCCAGTATTTCTTGCTTGTGGAAGCGTTGATATCTACCCTGAGCTCTTTGTCTTGGCAAGAAGAGATTACCTCCCACCTCATGAAAAGAATGTGCATTGTTAAAAGGGGCTTTGAGATGTTGTACTACCTTATTGAAACCCTCCTTCCTCTGCAACCCAGACTGGGGCTTTATTGGTACGTTAATGAATCTAGGATTCACAAAAAAAGGCTTGGCCAGTTGGACTGTTACTTTTCCACTAAATATTTTCATTATGTCGTCAGGATCAAAATGGGTAGCAGTGTTTCCCTTCACCCAATTTTTCTATGCAAATGGGACCGATTGAAAATGTAGAGGGCAAGAGGGCTGATGGGAAACCTTACCATAGTGTGACAAATCTTGTTGTAGTTGGTACTGATCAAACACCTACTTCTGTGATGGAAGCTACTGTCTGGCCCCATATGGATATCGTTGTCTACCTACCCCTCCATTGAATCCGCTGAACTCTATGCTGGATACTCCCCTCTTCCCCGCATGATTGCAAGGCAAGTCTTTACATCTTGCGATCATGCGACCTCGATCATGGGAGCGGCTATTTTCTGGATATCATTGTCTGCCTTCCCCTCCATCGAATCTGATGGACTCTCTGTTGGATACTCCCCTCTTCCCCGCATGATCACATGATATTATTTTACCGCTTGCGATCATGTGACCGTTTTGAAATTTCATTTCTCTCATCGTCAATCCTTGGCTTTAGTTGTTACTGACTTCCAAATCCAAATTTTCTACTAACTAGAACCCTATTGAAGAAAAAAATTATGATTAAGCGACTCCAGAGTATTCTCTTAATTGCAAAAACATTAAATAGACTTTGATTTCTTCTCGCGACTTGACGCCAGCCACACAATCTAAATCTGAAGCTGGTCATTCTTTGAAGAAAACCTTTTAAAAAATGTAATGGGTTAATTAAGATGATATCATTCAACTACTACGCAGATTGACCGACTACAATCTGATTAATATTGTCTAGTTGAAAATTGATCTCACATATCTTTAATTTTTGTAAGGTTTGGTTTGAAAAAATCAGCACCATTAGATTTACATCCTGTGGGTGGCAACAAGTCATGACAAGAAATTAAAGTTTATTAAAATTTGGACCGATTTAGAGAATACTCAGTAGTCGCTAAATCTCAAAATGACCCACGTCGCGTAAACTCAATGAAAACTTGAAAAGTAAAAAATAGTTTTGCGATTAAGAAACTCCTTTCAGTCGCTAAGTATCTCAATAAAAAGTAAACATAAAGAGACCTAAGGAAAACCGTTAGATTAAGATCTAATAGTAGTCACAAAGTCTCAAAATTAAATCAGGTATTGATAAATCTTACAACAATTACAAGATAGACTACAGTCGCTGAGTCTCCACATTTTAAAAAAATAGTATCAAGACACTTAATGGACGTCATTTAATTAAGATCTAATGATAGTCACTGAATAGGTATAAAAGATCATAACAAACTATAAAATTCAGCAACTATCTTTTCTTCGTATACTCAATAAGTCTCTGAGATCAAAACTACATGATGAGTGTCTGGATAAAATCATGAAAACCTAAAATATTGACTGACTATCATTCAAACCTCAGTTGTTAAGTCACCAAATAAGTTTTTACTGCTAAATTTATCACTGATTATAAGACACTTTCTTTACTCGCTAGATTGCTATAGAAAATAAAAATATGCCAACTCTTTCAGTGACTACTACAATCTATATAATCGGTTGACAACCCAAAAAAAAAAATCATAATTTATGTAGACAATTTACTCAAATATATTTTCAATTATAATATTAGTTTAAAAAATCATATGTAAAATTACAACAGAAAATTAAAATATTCTTTCTTTTCAAGAAATTTAAATGTAACAATAAAAAAAAATATAAACCACATTTTAAACATAGAACTTGGAGGATAAAACCAAGTTAACATTTTTTTAAAACTAGATAAATTAAAACATATTTTAGAATATTGGAAAAAACATATTCACCGTTCAATTAGCTATATTTCATTGAAAACACTGGTTAGCATTTCCATATTTCTAAAAAATATTTTGATTCTGTATAAAAAATTAATATCCTCAAATGTATTTTCTTTTACAATATCATTTATGCAAAACAAAATGTAAACTAGATAATTTAACAAGAACGTAGCTTACTACAAATATGAACAACCACCCATATAAAATTGAAAATCTTTTCTTCCTCTTATCTTAGTTTTCAAATGTATATGCTTTAGCATACCTGAATTAAAACATTGACAAAAAATAATCTTATGGTTTTTTAAGTTTAATAAAATATAAATATTATAGTAATTACCTTAGTTTTTTATTAGCTTGCAAAATTTTCAACTATCTTTTGTCTTTGTTGACAAAAACTGCGATGACATTTCAGATAGATGATTGGCATCCCTAATTGAAGTTGATTTGTTGTAAAAGCTTTATTATTCCAATGTTTTCTTTTTATTTGTACACAGACAGAACATTCATGTTGTGGAAAGACAACTGGAAATATTGATGCGGCTTCAATTTGTTTATATTGCCTAATTTTTTTACATAGATTTATCCATTGATTTTCAATATCTTTTTTGTAAACCTCTTTGTCTATTAACATTGGCCATCATAGAAATGGTAAAATACCTATCTTTTCAATGTCTTCTTTGTTTACAAAACACTTACTATAGTCAAAACCTTGACTAGATTGTACGTATTCTAGCAACAAATTAAGTCCATTAATCAAATCTTTAGGAAAAAGATAGATCATGACAAAATGAACAGTCTAAACATTTTCTCCTATTTCTAAACCCCAAGCCATTAATATAGCGGCAATATCAGCATTTATCTTCCATCGATGAGTAGCATTGTGAAATTCTTCACCTAACATCCATTGAATTGGTTGCACAACAGAGTTAGTCTTGTAGAGTAATAATTTTTTTAAATATGTATGTTCTACTCTCCCAAAGAAAGCTATTTGTTGTGTGCTTGTTTGAAAAGTAAATGTAGCTTCCATTGCTAATAATTCATTTATAGTAATGTATATTATCTACTATAATGATCTTTGTAACGAATTGATTTTGTTGCTTATCCTTTTATAGAAACGTTAGGTTTAACAAATATATGCCTTTCTATAAGATTTAGAAGATTATTAATTAACGAAATCTTTACTAGATTTGCTACCAATGTGCTTTAATTGTCTCAACTATTCTGAGTTAATTTAATTTCTTATATCGATGTCATGTTAAGTGAAATCTGAGATTGTTAAGTTATGTCATATGGAAAACACTTAAGGATTTAATATCAGATGTGACATGTTGTAAATTTCCAAAAATACATTAAAATCATTTTAAAACAAAATCTTTATTAGATTTGTTATGGATGTACTTTATATGTTGTCACTATTGTTAGTTAATTTGATGTATAATATCGATGTCATCAAATGCAAATAATGACACAGATAACTTATGTCATATCTCATAGAGTTAAGAACTTAGTAAGATAATTATAAAATTTCAATATTATTTTAATTTATCAATTTTGTTTGATTTTAAATGGTTTTTCTTGGCATATCGGATTTCAATGTTCATGACTACTAAATCTGATTTTATTTTTTCCAGTTTTTGACAGGTATCTTGTTTTTTAAAATCTGTTAACTATACTGTATAAATGACTTACCATAATCCATTTAGTTAGAAAGTGTGCAAATAGGTTTGACTGATCTATGACAACAAACAATCTCTAGACAAAATGGATAAATAAGGAAGCATTAAGCAACTATGAAATAACTATAGTCCTCAAATATGCAAAAGAAATAAACCATCTTTATTTTCCAATTCTCGCTAAATCTCCTGAAAATGTCAAATTCAAGATTCACATTACGACATACTACGATTACATTCACTTAGTAGTTATTGGAATATAAATCTGATGATCAAAAACCTTGCATTGAATACAAATATTTTACTTTCTATACGATTTGAAAGAGTATCAATTAACAAAATATTTCTTAGATTTGTCACAGATGTGCATTAAATGTTCTGACTGTTGTCAGCTAATATTATTTATAACATCACTATTGTCTAATGCAAAATTTTTCATTCTTAATTTCTCTGATATATCGTATGCATATTAATTTAGTAACTTAATTATAAGATTTTAAATTAATTAAAAATTTTCAATTTTGTTTTAATTTAAATAAAGATATAGAATGTATTTTATCCAAAAAAATTAACATGTTGCATCATTGTACAATAGTATATTCTTCCAAACATTATAGTACAATGCTCTTAGTTAACATACCGGATTGACATGTTAATGACCACAAAATTCATAATTTAATAGAATCGGATTTGGCAATTACTACCTTCAAAACCCTCTTTCGTTTAGTAGTCGAAAAAAAAATCCTAAAAAACACTTTTAATTTTCATAATTCTGAAGCCCAAATATATTATTCAATTTTCCTAAGTCCTTAATACTTCACTCCCTAATGTTTCGGCATCGGATGTAAGCTTTGAATCTTAACTTGATCCAACGGCTGTTTCAAGACCACAAAGAATGTTTTTAGCCTTTGCATTCATGTGACAACTGATTACCTTATTGACAAGTCAGTGCATGCACCCACTCTCTAAATTTTCTACAGGACTAACACTCTACATAGAATCAACAGTTGTCATGTGTTCGCATTGAATCTATTTAGACCTTGTGATCATGCGATAGTCATCAATCTTACTATTTAATTTAGAGATTAAGAAAGTAAATATGAACCGTCATCTCAAAATTATAAAGGTACTCAGTACAATATCAGATTTAGTAGTTGCTGGCATACAAATCCGATGATCGAAATCCTTGCATTGAATACAAATACTTGACTTTCTATACGATTTGGAAGACTATTAATTAACAAAATCTTTCTTAGATTTTTCACGTATGTGCATTAAATGTTTTGGTTGTTCTCATCTAATTTTATATATAATATCGATCTCATCTAATGCAAAATCGGCCACTCTTAATTTCTCTGATATATCGTACGCATATTAATTTAGTAACTTAATTATAAGATTTTAAATTAATTAAAAATTTTCAATTTTGTTTTAATTTAAATAAAGATATAGAATGTATTTAATCCAATAAACATTAACATGTTGCATCATTCTACAACAATATATTCTTCCAAATATTATATGATGCAGGAGCATCCTGGGTGTAAGAGCAATCTTGCATCACCCAAAAATATTTTTATTTTTGTATTCAATAAAGGCTATTTCGTGCAGAGCTGCTAGTTATGGAAGGTTACTATTTTTGGTAATTTTCGTATGTGCTCAGAATGATCTGATTTCTTTCTTGGAGGTTCATTTTGGTCATATAAGTCTGCCAGTAAAGTTTCATTGCCAGATCAAGTGTATATTGGAAGATATTGAAGATTTTCAGTATTGGCAGTAGGGTACAGAAACTTTGAACTCAGTTTTGAAGGATTTAGAGGCCCCGGATGAGGTCAAAAATTTGGGTGACGAGCACTTGCGTGGGTCAAGCCTGTGGAGTGCTTCGTGGCGTTTCTGAAATGGGTTTATAATAGCCGATCGGGTCAACTGGTGATGACTTATGGTCTTCGGAAGTTGGACCACCTGAAATGGTAGAAAATAATTTTCTTCAAAATTTCTATTCGGGTTTCAAAGGTTATCTTGAGCCGACTATGATGTAATAAAATGTAAAATAAAATAATGCTAAGTTTGGTCGGCCTTATTGGCTAAAATTCTGGAACCTTCCCAGGTGGTGGAAAATTGCCTATATAAGGAAGGCTGTATTATTGTCTTAGGCAGTTCAGAATAGTTCTGGGGTAGTAGATCTGGGTAATAGTTTGAGGCTTGTCCTACAGAATATTGTAAGGGAATGCCCATGTGGCTTTGCATATTGTAATTCTAAAAGTTTGTAATTCCACATTTGTGGAGATAATAAGAAGCCAATTTTCTGTTCTGCATATTGTTGTTGTTTCTCTATTTCTGTTATGTGTTTGTGGTATTAAGGGGAGCACCCTTCATCAAGTGGTATCAGAGTAGGGGTTCTTGAGTGTGTAAACAGATCACCGACTGTGAGGCAGTTTGCACCAGGACCATGGTTAGGGTTTCAGCGCGCATCGCGAAAATGCCTCCAGGAAAAGAACGTGGCGGAAGACCTGGTGTTGTGACACCTGAGGTTAGAGAGTTGCAGAAACAAGTGTGAGCATTGCAAGAAGAGATTCGTAGAGGAATGAATCTTAATGTCAGAGACGAAAGTGAGGATGAAGCCGAAGAAGAATATCAAGAAGGAGAAGTTGAAATTGTGAACCAGGAGGAAGAAAGACTTTTCCGGGCGATTTCCAAGATTGGGAAAAGACCTAAGATTGAGGTTCCTACATTTTCTAGAAATCTTAACCTAGAGGAATTGATCGACTGGATCAATGAATGTGAGAAATATTTTGAGTATGAAGATGTTGAAGATCCTGATAGGGTCAAATTTGCGAAGGCCAGATTGAAAGGTCATGCGAAGATCTGGTGGCAAGAAATTCAATTAGAGCGAAATAGAAGAGGGAAAGATAAAATCACAAGATGGGATCGGATGGTGGATAAATTGAAGCGACAATTCATTCCTGTTGATTATGAGCTTGACCTACTAAAGAAAATGCACAGTTTGAAGCAAGCAGGGAGATCTGTTCAGGAGTATACAGAAGAGTTCTATCGACTTCTCATCAGAACAGGCCATGCAGAAGCTGATAAGGAGAAAGTTGCCCGATACCTTAATGGGTTAAGGCCAAGCATCTAGGAGGAGCTGAATCTGGTTCGAATGAACAGTATTGAAGAGGCATACCAGTTTGCCCTAAAAGTAGAGGAAAAGCTGAACAAGAAGTTTGAGAGCAGAAAAAATGGAAGAGGTTGCGGTGGACGATCAAGTGGACGATCATATGGTGGCCGGAATGAAGATCCAAAAAAAAAGGATGAGGCCAGTAGCAGTCAGAATCAGCGAGAAAATAATTCCAATCACTTCCAAGATCAGAATAATAGAGATCAGAGAGGAAGAGGAAGTAGTCCAAGAAATGCATCTGAATTGAAAAAAATAGCTAAAGGAGAAATAAGTAGTGCTGAAGCTGAAGATTTTGCACAACACTTGAAGAACATCCATGAGGAGGTGAGGAAGCATATTAACAAGATGAATGTGTAGTATAAGGCTAAGGCAGATGAGAAAAGGAGGCATAAGGAATTTCAGGTTGGCGATGAAGTCATGGTTCATTTACGGAAGGAGCGGTTTCCGGTTGGTACATATAACAAGTTAAAAATGAAGAAGTTTGGGCCATGTAAGATACTGAAGAAGCATGATTCAGGAAATGCATATGAGGTAGAATTGCCTAGTGAGCTGAATATTTCACCAGTGTTTAACATTTCAGATTTGACAGAGTATCACGAAGGAGGTGTTGAGGATGAGGTTGCAGCAGCACAGTGGAGTATTCCAGTAACCAGTTCAGATATCAAGGAGATTGAAGACATACTGGACAGTCGTGTTGGCAGAAGCACAAGGAACAGGACATATGAAGAGTATTTGGTCAAATGGAAAGGATGACCTATTAAAGATTCATCATGGCTAACAAAGGAGGAGGTTGACCGTCTTGGTTTTCCTCTGCACACCTAAGTCGTGACAGGATCACTTCTCAAATTACCCTGGGTGTCTGATGCAGGAGCATCCTGGGTGTAAGAGCAATCTTGCATCACCCAAAAATATTTCTATTTTTGTATTCAATAAAGGCTATTTTGTACAGAGCTGCTATTTATGGAAAGTTACTATTTTTGGTAATTTTTGTATGTGCTCAGAATGATCTGATTTCTTTCTTGGAGGTTCATTTTGCTCATATAAGTCTGCCAGTAAAGTTTCATTATCAGATCAAGTGTATATTGGAAGATATTGAAGATTTTCGGTATTGGCAGCAGGGTACAAAAACTTTGAACTCAGTTTTGAAGGCTTTAGAGGCTCCAGATGAAGTTGAAAATTTGAGTGATGGGCGCTTGCGTGGGTCATGCCTATGGAGCGCTTCGTGGTGTTTCTAAAATGGGGTTATAATCGCCGATCGGGTCAACTGGTGATGACTTATGGTCTTCCGAAGTTGGACCACCTGAAATGGCAGAAAATAATTTTCTTCAAAATTTATGTTCGGGTTTCAAAGGTTATCTTAAGCCGACTATGATGTAATAAAATGTAAAATAAAATAATGCTAAGTTTGGTCGGCCTTATTGGCTAAAATTCTGGAACCTTCCCAGGCGGTGGAAAATTGCCTATATAATGAAGGCTGTATTATTGTCTTAGGTAGTTCAGAATAGTTCTAGGGTAGTAGATCTGGGTAATAGTTTGAGGCTTGTCCTACAGAATATTGTAAGGGAATACCCATGTGGCTTTGCATATTATAATTCTGAAAGTTTGTAATTCCACATTTGTGGAGATAATAAGAAGCCAATTTTTTGTTCTGCATATTGTTGTTGTTTCTCTATTTCTGTTATGTGTTTGTGGTATTAAAGGGAGCACCCTTCATCAAGTGGTATCAAAGCAGGGGTTCTTGAGTGTGTAAACAGATCACCGACTGTGAGGCAGTTTGCACCAGGACCGTGGTTAGGGTTTCAGCGCGCATCGCGAAAATGCCTCCATGAAAAGAATGTGGCGGAAGACCTGGTGTTGTGACACCTGAGGTTAGAGAGTTGCAGAGACAAGTGTGAGCATTGCAAGAAGAGATTCGTAGAGGAATGAATCTTAATGTCAGAGACGAAAGTGAGGATGAAGCCGAAGAAGAATATCAAGAAGGAGAAGTTGAAATTGTGAACCAGCAGGAAGAAAGACTTTTTCGGGCGATTTCCAAGATTAGGAAAAGACCTAAGATTGAGGTTCCTACATTTTCTGGAAATCTTAACCCAGAGGAATTGATCGACTGGATCAATGAATGTGAGGAATATTTTGAGTATGAAGATGTTGAAGATCCTGATAGGGTCAAATTTGCGAAGGCCAGATTGAAAGGTCATGCGAAGATCTGGTGGCAAGAAATTCAATTGGAGAGAAATAGAAGAGGGAAAGATAAAATCACAAGATGGGATCGGATGGTGGATAAATTGAAGCAATAGTTCATTCTTGTTGATTATGAGCTTGACCTACTAAACAAAATGCAGAGTTTGAAGCAAGCAGGGAGATCTGTTCAGGAGTATACAGAGGAGTTCTATCGACTTCTCATCAGAACAGGCCATGCAAAAGCTGATAAGGAGAAAGTTGCCCGATACCTTAATGGGTTAAGGCCAAGCATCTAGGAGGAGCTGAATCTAGTTCGAATGAACAGTATTGAAGAGGCATACCAGTTTGCCCTAAATGTAGACGAAAAGCTGAACAAGAAGTTTGAGAGTAGACAAAACGGAAGAGGTCACGGTGGATGATCTGGTGGACGATCATATGGTGGCCGAAATGAAGATCCGAAAAAGAAGGATGAGGCCAGTAGCAGTCAGAATCAGCGAGGAAATAATTCCAATCGCTTCCAAGATCAGAATAATAGAGATCAGAGAGGAAGAGGAAGTAGTCCAAGAAATGCATCTGAATTGAAAAAGATAGCTAAAGGAGAAATAAGTAGTGCTGAAGCTGAAGATTTTGCAGAACACTTGAAGAACATCCATGAGGAGGTGAGAAAGCATATTAACAATATGAATGTGTAGTATAAGGCTAAGGCAGATGAGAAAAGGAGGCATAAGGAATTTCAGATTGGCGATGAAGTCATGGTTCATTTACGGAAGGAGCGATTTACAGTTGGTACATATAACAAGTTGAAAATGAAGAAGTTTGGGCCATGTAAGATACTGAAGAAGCATGATTCAGGAAATGCATATGAGGTAGAATTGCCTAGTGAGCTGAATATTTCACCAGTGTTTAACATTTCAGATTTGATAGAGTATCACGAAGGAGGTGTTGAGGATGAGGTTGCAGCAGCACAGTGGAGTATTCTAGTAACCAGTTCAGATATCAAGGAGATTGAAGACATACTGGATAGTCGTGTTGGCAGAAGCGCAAAGAACAAGACATATGAAGAGTATTTGGTCAAATAGAAAGGATGACCTATTGAAGATTCCTCATGGCTAACAAAGGAGGAGGTTGACCGTCTTGGTTTTCCTCTGCACACCTAAGTCATGACAGGGTCACTTCTCAAATTACCCTGCATGTGTGATGCAGGAGCATCTTGGGTGTAAGAGCAATCTTGCATCACCCAAAAATATTTCTATTTTTGTATTCAATAAGGGCTATTTTGTGCAGAGCTGCTATTTATGGAAAGTTACTATTTTTGGTAATTTTTGTATGTGCTCAGAATGATTTGATTTCTTTCTTGGAGGTTCATTTTGGTCATATAAGTCTGCCAGTAAAGTTTCATTGCCAGATCAAGTGTATATTGGAAGATATTGAAGATTTTCGGTATTGGGAGCAGGGTACAAAAACTTTGAACTCATTTTTGAAGGCTTTAGATGCCCTGGATGAGGTTGAAAATTTGGGTGATGGGCACTTGCGCGGGTCAAGCCTGTGGAGCGCTTCGTGGTGTTTCCGAAATGGGGTTATAATAGCCGATCGGGTCAACTGGTGATGACTTATGGTCTTCCGAAGTTGGACCACCTGAAATGGCAGAAAATAATTTTCTTCAAAATTTCTGTTCAGGTTTCAAAGGTTATCTTGAGCCGACTATGATGTAATAAAATGTAAAATAAAATAATGCTAAGTTTGGTCGGCCTTATTGGCTAAAATTCTAGAACCTTCCCAGGTGATGGAAAATTGCCTATATAAGGAAGGCTGTATTATTGTCTTAGGTAGTTCAGAATAGTTCTAGGGTAGTAGATCTGGGTAATAGTTCGAGGCTTGTCCTACAGAATATTGTAAGGGAATGCCCATGTGGCTTTGCATATTGTAATTCTGAAAGTTTGTAATTTCACATTTGTGGAGATAATAAGAAGCCAATTTTCTGTTCTACATATTGTTGTTGTTTCTCTATTTCTGTTATGTGTTTGTGGTATTAAGGGGAGCACCCTTCATCAAGTGGTATCAGAGCAGGGGTTCTTGAGTGTGTAAATAGATCACTGACTATGAGGCAGTTTGCACCAGGACTGTGGTTAAGGTTTCAGCGCGCATCACGAAAATGCCTCCATGAAAAGAACGTGGCGGAAGACCTGGTGTTGTGACACCTGAGGTTAAAGAGTTGCAGAGACAAGTGTGAGCATTGCAAGAAGAGATTCGTAGAGGAATGAATCTTAATGTCACAGACGAAAGTGAGGATGAAGCCGAAGAAGAATATCAAGAAGGAGAAGTTGAAATTGTGAACCAGGAGGAAGAAAGACTTTTTCGGGTGATTTCGAAGATTGGGAAAAGACCTAAGATTGAGGTTCCTACATTTTTTGAAAATCTTAACCCAGAGGAATTGATTGACTGGATCAATGAATGTGAGGAATATTTTGAGTATGAATATGTTGAAGATCCTGATAGGGTCAAATTTGTGAAGGCCAGATTGAAAGGTCATGCGAAGATCTGGTGGCAAGAAATTCAATTGGAGCGAAATAGAAGAGGAAAAGATAAAATCACAAGATGGGATCGGATGGTGGATAAATTGAAGCGACAGTTCATTCCTGTTGATTATGAGCTTGACCTACTAAAGAAAATGCAGAGTTTGAAGCAAGCAGGGAGATCTGTTCAGGAGTATACAGAGGAGTTCTATCGACTTCTCATCATAACAGGCCATGCAGAAGCTGATAAGGAGAAAGTTGCCCGATACCTTAATGGGTTAAGGCCAAGCATCCAGGAGGAGCTGAATCTGGTTCGAATGAATAGTATTGAAGAGGCATACCAGTTTGCCCTAAAAGTAGAGGAAAAACTGAACAAGAAGTTTGAGAGCAGACAAAACGGAAGAGGTCGCGTTGGATGATCTGGTGGACAATCATATGGTGGCCGAAATGAAGATTTGAAAAAGAAGGATGAGGCCAGTAGAAGTCAGAATCAGCGAGAAAATAATTCCAATCACTTTTAGGATCAGAATAATAGAGATCAGAGAGGAAGAGGAAGTAGTCCAAGAAATGCATCTGAATTGAAAAAGATAGCTAAAGGAGAAATAAGTAGTGCTGAAGCTGAAGATTTTGCAGAACACTTGAAGAACATCCATGAGGAGGTGAGGAAGCATATTAACAAGATGAATGCGCAGTATAAGGCTAAGGTAGATGAGAAAAGGAGGCATAAGGAATTTTAGGTTGGTGATGAAGTCATGGTTCATTTACGGAAGGAGCGGTTTCCGGTTGGTACATATAACAAGTTGAAAATGAAGAAGTTTGGGCCATGTAAGATACTGAAGAAGCATGATTCAAGAAATGCATATGAGGTAGAATTGCCTAGTGAGCTGAATATTTCACCAGTGTTTAACATTTCTGATTTGATAGAGTATCACGAAGGAGGTGTTGAGGATGAGGTTGCAGCAGCACAGTGGAGTATTCCAGTAACCAGTTCAGATATCAAGGAGATTGAAGACATACTAGACAGTCGTGTTGGCAGAAGCACAAAGAACAGGACATATGAAGAGTATTTTGTGAAATGGAAAGAATGACCTATTGAAGATTCCTCATGGTGAACAAAGGAGGAGGTTGACCGTCTTGGTTTTCCTCTGCACACCTAAGTCGTGACAGGGTCACTTCTCAAATTACCCTGGGTGTCTGATGCAGGAGCATCTTGGGTGTAAGAGCAATCTTGCATCACCCAAAAATATTTCTATTTTTGTATTCAATAAAGGCTATTTTGTGCAGAGCTGCTATCTATGGAAAGTTACTATTTTTGGTAATTTTTGTATGTGCTCAGAATGATCTGATTTCTTTCTTGGAGGTTCATTTTGGTCATATAAGTCTGCCAGTAAAATTTCATTGCCAGATCAAGTGTATATTGGAAGATATTGAAGATTTTCGGTATTGGCAGCAGGGTACAGAAACTTTTAACTCAGTTTTGAAGGCTTTAGAGGCCTTGGATGAAGTCAAAAATTTGGGTGACGAGCGCTTGGGCGGGTCAAGCCTGTGGAGCGCTTCATGGCATTTCCAAAATGGGGTTATAATAGCCGATCGGGTCAACTGGTGATGACTTATGGTCTTCGAAAGTTGGACCACCTGAAATGGCAGAAAATAATTTTCTTGAAAATTTCTGTTCGGATTTCAAAGGTTATCTTGAGCCGACTATGATGTAATAAAATTTAAAATAAAATAATGCTAAGTTTGGTCGGCCTTATTGGCTAAAATTTTGGAATCTTCCCAGGCGGTGAAAAATTGCCTATATAAGGAAGGCTGTATTATTGTCTTAGGCAGTTCAGAATAGTTCTGGGGTAGTAGATCTGGGTAATAGTTCGAAGCTTGTCCTACAGAATATTGTAAGGGAATTCCCATGTGGCTTTGCATATTGTAATTCTGAAAGTTTGTAATTCCACATTTGTGGAGATAATAATAAGCCAATTTTTTGTTCTGCATATTGTTGTTGTTTCTCTATTTCTGTTATGTGTTTGTGGTATTAAGGGGAGCACCCTTCATCAAGTGGTATCAGAGCAGGGGTTCTTGAGTGTGTAAACAGATCGCCGACTCTGAGGCAGTTTGCACCAGGACCGTGGTTAGGGTTTCAGTGCGCATCGCGAAAATGCCTCTACGAAGAGAACGTGGTGGAAGACCTGGTGTTGTGACACTTGAGGTTAGAGAGTTGCAGAGACAAGTGCGAGCATTGCAAGAAGAGATTCGTAGAGGAATGAATCTTAATGTCAGAGATGAAAGTGAGGATGAAGCTGAAGAAGAATATCAAAAAGGAGAAGTTAAAATTGTGAACCAGGAGGAAGAAAGACTTTTTCGGGCGATTTTCAAGATTGGGAAAAGACCTAAGATTGAGGTTCATACATTTTCTGGAAATCTTAACCCAGAGGAATTGATCGACTGGATCAATGAATGTGAGGAATATTTTGAGTATGAAGATGTTGAAGATCCTGATAGGGTCAAATTTGCGAAGGCCAGATTGAAAGGTCATGTGAAGATCTGGTGGCAAGAAATTCAATTGGAGTGAAATAGAAGAGGAAAAGATAAACTCACAAGATGGGATCGGATGGTGGATAAATTGAAGCGACAGTTCATTCCTGTTGATTATGAGCTTGACCTACTAAAGACAGTGTAGAGTTTGAAGCAAGCAGGGAGATCTGTTCAGGAGTATACAGAGGAGTTCTATCGACTTCTCATCAGAACAGGCCATGCAGAAGCTGATAAGGAGAAAGTTGTCCGATACCTTAATGGGTTAAGGCCAAGAATCCAGGAGGAGCTGAATCTGGTTCGAATGAACAGTATTGAAGAGGCATACCAGTTTGCCCTAAAAGTAGAGGAAAAGCTGAACAAGAAGTTTGAGAACATACAAAATGGAAGAGGTTGCGGTGGATGATCTGGTGGACGATCATATGGTGGCCGAAAAGAAGATCCAAAAAAGAAGGATGAGGCCAGTATCAGCCAGAATCAATGAGCAAATAATTCCAATCACTTCCAGGATCAGAATAATAGAGATCAGAGAGGAAGAGGAAGTAGTCCAAGAAATGCATCTGAATTGAAAAAGATAGCTAAAGGAGAAATAAGTAGTGCTGAAGCTGAAGATTTTGCAGAACACTTGAAGAACATCCATGAGGAGGTGAGGAAGCATATTAACAAGATGAATGCGCAGTATAAGGTTAAGGCAGATGAGAAAAGGAGGCATAAGGAATTTCAGGTTGGCAATGAAGTCATGGTTCATTTACGGAAGGAGCTGTTTCCGGTTGGTACATATAACAAGTTGAAAATGAAGAAGTTTGGGCCATGTAAGATACTAAAGAAGCATGGTTCAGGAAATGCATATGAGGTAGAATTGCCTAGTGAGCTGAATATTTCACCAGTGTTTAACATTTCAGATTTGACAGAGTATCACGATGGAGGTGTTGAGGATGAGGTTGCAGCAGCACAGTGGAGCATTCCAGTAACCAGTTCAGATATCAAGGAGATTGAAGACATACTGGATAGTCGTGTTGGCAGAAGCACAATAAATAGGACATATAAAGAGTATTTGGTCAAATGGAAAGGATGACCAATTGAAGATTCCTCATGGCTAACAATGGAGGAGGTTGACCGTCTTGGTTTTCCTCTGCACACCTAAATCGTGACAGGGTCACTACTCAAATTACCCTGCGTGTCTAATGCAGGAGCATCCTAGGTGTAAGAGCAATCTTGCATCACCCAAAAATATTTTTGTTTTTGTATTCAATAAGTGCTATTTTGTGCAAAGCTGCTATTTATGGAAAGTTACTATTTTTGGTAATTTTCGTATGTGCTCAGAATGATCTGATTTCTTTCTTGGAGGTTCATTTTGGTCATATAAGTCTGCCAGTAAAGTTTCATTGCCAGATCAACTGTATATTAGAAGATATTGAAGATTTTCGGTATTTGCAGCAGGGTACAGAAACTTTGAACTCAGTTTTGAAAGCTTTAGAGGGCCCAGATGAGGTCAAAAATTTGGGTGACAGGTGCTTGCGCAGATCAAACTTGTGGAGCACTTCGTGGCGTTTCCGAAATGGGGTTATAATAGCCGATCGGGTCAACTGGTGATAACTTATGGTCTTCGGAAGTTGGACCACCTGAAATGGCAGAAAATAATTTTTTTCAAAATTTCTGTTCGGGTTTCAAAGGTTATTTTCAGCCGACTATGATGTAATAAAATGTAAAATAAAATAATGCTAAGTTTGGTCGGCCTTATTGGCTAAAATTCTGGAACCTTCCCAAGCGGTGGAAAATTGCCTATATAAGGAAGGCTGTATTATTGTCTTAGAGAGTTCAGAATAGTTCTGGGGTAGTAGATCTGGTTAATAGTTTGAGGCTTGTCCTACAGATTATTGTAAGGGAATGCCCATGTGGCTTTGCATATTGTAATTCTGAAAGTTTATAATTCCACATTTGTGGAGATAATAAGAAGCCAATTTTCTGTTCTACATATTGTTGTTGTTTTTCTATTTCTATTATGTGTTTGTGGTATTAAGAGGAGCACCCTTCATCAAGTGGTATCAGAGCAGGGGTTCTTGAGTGTGTAAACAGATCGCCGACTCTGAGGCAGTTTGCACCAGGACTGTGGTTAGGGTTTCAGCGCGCATCGCGAAAATGCCTCCATGAAGAGAATGTGGCGGAAGACCTGATGTTGTGACACCTGAGGTTAGAGAGTTGCAGAGACAAGTGCGAGCATTGCAAGAAGAGATTCATAGAGGAATGAATCTTAATGTCAGAGATGAAAGTGAGGATGAAGCCAAAGAAGAATATCAAGAAGGAGAAGTTGAAATTGTGAACAAGGAGGAAGAAAGACTTTTTCGGGCGATTTCCAAGATTGGGAAAAGACCTAAGATTGAGGTTCCTACATTTTCTAGAAATCTTAACCTAGAGGAATTGATCGACTGCATCAATGAATGTGAGAAATATTTTGAGTATGAAGATGTTGAAGATCCTGATAGGGTCAAATTTGCGAAGGCCAGATTGAAAGGTCATGCGAAGATCTGGTGGCAAGAAATTCAATTAGAGCTTAATAGAAGAGGGAAAGATAAAATCACAACATGGGATCGGATGGTGGATAAATTGAAGCGACAGTTCATTCCTGTTGATTATGAGCTTGACCTACTAAAGAAAATGCAGAGTTTGAAGCAAGCAGGGAGATCTGTTCAGGAGTATACAGAGGAGTTCTATCGACTTCTCATCAGAACAGGCCATGCAGAAGCTCATAAGGAGAAAGTTGCCCGATACCTTAATGGGTTAAGGCCAAGCATCCAAGAGGAGCTAAATCTGGTTCGAATGAACAGTATTGACGAGGCATACCAGTTTGCCCTAAAAGTAGAGAAAAAGCTGAACAAGAAGTTTGAGAGCAAACAAAACGGAAGAGGTCGCGGTGGACAATCTGGTGGACGATCATATGGTGGCCGAAATGAAAATTTGAAAAAGAAGGATGAGGCCAGTAGCAGTCAGAATCACCGAGGAAATAATTCCAATCGCTTCCAGGATCAGAATAATAGAGATCAGAGAGGAAGAGGAAGTAGTCCAAGAAATGCATCTGAATTGAAAAAAATAGCTAAAGGAGAAATAAGTAGTGCTGAAGCTGAAGATTTTGCAGAACACTTGAAGAACATCCATGAGGAGGTGAGGAAGCATATTAACAAGATGAATGCGCAGTATAAGGCTAAGGTAGATGAGAAAAAGAGGCATAAAGAATTTCAGGTTGGCGATGAAGTCATGGTTCATTTACGGAAGGAGCGGTTTTCGGTTGGTACATATAACAAGTTGAAAATGAAGAAGTTTGGGCCATGTAAGATACTGAAGAAGCATGATTCAGGAAATGCATATGAGGTAGAATTGCCTAGTGAGCTGAATATTTCACCAGTGTTTAACATTTTAGATTTGACAGAGTATCACGAAGCAGGTGTTGAGGATGAGGTTACAGCAGCACAGTGGAGTATTCCAATAACCAGTTCAGCTATCAAGGAGATTGAAGACATACTGGACAGTCGTGTTGGTAGAAGCACAAGGAATAGGACATATGAAGAGTATTTGGTCAAATGGAAAGGATGACCTATTGAAGATTCTTCATGGCTAACAAAGGAGGAGGTTGATCATCTTGGTTTTCCTCTGCACACCTAAGTCATGACAGGTTCACTTCTCAAATTACCCTGGGTGTCTGATGCAGGAGCATCCTGGGTGTAAGAGAAATCTTGCATCACCCAAAAATATTTCTGTTTTTGTATTCAATAAGGGCTATTTTGTGCAGAGCTGCTATTTATGGAAAGTTACTATTTTTGGTAATTTTCTTATGTGCTCAGAATGATCTGATTTCTTTCTTGGAGGTTCATTTTGGTCATATAAGTCTGCCAGTAAAGTTTCATTGCCAGATCAAGTGTATATTGGAATATATTGAAGATTTTCGGTATTGGCAGCAGGGTACAAAAACTTTGAACTTAGTTTTCAAGGCTTTGGAGGCCCCGGATGAGGTCAAAAATTTGGGTGACAGACGTTTGCGCGGGTCAAACCTTTGGAGCGCTTCGTGGCATTTCTGAAATGGGGTTATAATAGCCGATCGGGTCAACTAGTCATGACTTATGGTCTTCAGAAGTTGGACCACCTGAAATGGTAGAAAATAATTTTCTTCAAAATTTATGTTCGGGTTTCAAAGGTTATCTTGAGCCGACTATGATGTAATAAAATGTAAAATAAAATAATGCTAAGTTTGGTCGGCCTTATTAGCTAAAATTATGGAACCTTCCCAGGCGGTAGAAAATTGTCTATATAAGGAATGCTGTATTATTGTCTTAGGCAGTTCAGAATAGTTCTGGGGTAGTAGATCTGGGTAATAGTTCGAGGCTTGTCCTACAGAATATTGTAAGGGAATGCCCATGTGGCTTTGCATATTGTAATTCTGAAAGTTTGTAATTCCACATTTGTGGAGATAATAAGAAGCCAATTTTCTATTCTACATATTGTTGTTGTTTCTCTATTTCTGTTATGTGTTTGTGGTATTAAGGGGAGCACCCTTCATCAAGTGGTATCAGAGCAGGGGTTCTTAAGTGTGTAAACAGATCACCGACTGTGAGGTAGTTTGCACCAGGACCGTGGTTAGGGTTTCAGCGCGCATCGCGAAAATGCATCCATGAAGAGAACCTGACGAAAGACCTGGTGTTGTGACACCTGAGGTTAGAGAGTTGTAGAGACAAGTGCGAGCATTGCAAGAAGAGATTCGTAGAGAAATGAATCTTAATGTTAGAGACGAAAGTGAGGATGAAGCCGAAGAAGAATATCAAGAAGGAGAAGTTGAAATTGTGAACCAGGAGGAAGAAAGACTTTTTCGGGTGATTTTCAAGATAGGGAAAAGACCTAAAATTGAGGTTCCTACATTTTCTAAAAATCTTAACCCAGACGAACTGATCGACTGGATCAATGAATGTGAGGAATATTTTGAGTATGAAGATGTTGAAGATCCTGATAGGGTCAAATTTGTGAAGGCCAGATTGAAAAGTCATGCGAAGATCTGGTGACAAGAAATTCAATTGGAGCGAAATAGAAGAGGGAAAGATAAAATCACAAGATGAGATCGGATGGTGGATAAATTAAAGTGACAGTTCATTCATGTTGATTATGAACTTGACCTACTAAAGAAAATGCAGAGTTTGAAGCAAGCAGGGAGATCTGTTCAGGAGTATACAGAAGAGTTCTATCGACTTCTCATCAGAACAGGCCATGCAGAAGCTGATAAGGAGAAAGTTGCCCGATACCTTAATAGGTTAAGGCCAAGCATCTAGGAGGAGCTGAATCTGGTTCGAATGAACAGTATTGAAGAGGCATACCAGTTTGCCCTAAAAGTAGAGGAAAAGCTGAACAAGAAGTTTGAGAGAAAACAAAACGAAAGAGGTCGCGGTGGACGATCTGGTGGACGATCATATGGTGGCCGAAATGAAGATCCGAAAAAGAAGAATGAGGCAAGTAGCAGTCAGAATCAGCGAGGAAATAATTCCAATCGCTTACAGGATTAGAATACTAGAGATCAGAGAGGAAGAGGAAGTAGTCCAAGAAATGCATCTGAATTGAAAAAGATAGCTAAAGGAGAAATAAGTAGTGCTGAAGCTGAAGATTTTGCAGAACACTTGAAGAACATCCATGAGGAGGTGAGGAAGCATATTAACAAGATGAATGCGTAGTATAAGGCTAAGGCAGATGAGAAAAGGAGGCATAAGGAATTTCAGGTTGGCAATGAAGTCATGGTTCATTTACGGAAGGAGCGGTTTCCGGTTGGTACATATAACAAGTTGAAAATGAAGAAATTTGGGCCATGTAAGATACTGAAGAAGCATGATTCAGGAAATGCATATGAGGTAGAATTGCCTAGTGAGTTGAATATTTCACCAGTGTTTAACATTTCAGATTTGATAGAGTATCATGAAGGAGGTGTTGAGGATGAGGTTGCAACAGCACAGTGGAGTATTCCAGTAACCAGTTCAGATATCAAGGAGATTGAAGACATACTGGACAGTCGTGTTGGCAGAAGCACAAGGAACAGGACATATGAAGAGTATTTGGTCAAATGGAAAGGATGACCTATTGAAGATTCCTCATGGCTAACAAAGGAGTAGGTTGACCGTCTTGGTTTTCCTCTGCACACCTAAGTCGTGACAGCGTCACTTCTCAAATTACCCTAGGTGTCTGATGCAGGAGGATCCTGGGTCTAAGAGCAATCTTGCATCACCCAAAAATATTTTTGTTTTTGTATTCAATAAGGGCTATTTTGTGCACAACTGCTATTTATGGAAAGTTACTATTTTTGGTAATTTTCGTATGTGCTTAGAATGATCTGATTTCTTTCTTGGAGGTTCATTTTGGTCATATAAGTCTACCAGTAAAGTTTCATTGCCAGATCAAGTGTATATTGGAAGATATTGAAGATTTTCGGTATTGGCAGCAGGGCACAGAAACTTTGAACTCAGTTTTGAAGGCTTTAGAAGCCCCAGATGAGGTCAAAAATTTGGGTGATGGGCGCTTGCGTGGGTCAAGCCTATGGAGCGCTTCGTGGCATTTCCGAAATGGTGTTATAATAGCCAATCGGATCAACTGGTGATGACTTATGGTTTTCGGAAGTTGGACCACCTGAAATGGCAGAAAATAATTTTCTTCAAAATTTATGTTCTGGTTTCAAAGGTTATCTTGAGCCGACTATGATGTAATAAAATGTAAAATAAAATAATGCTAAGTTTGGCCATCCTTATTTGCTAAAATTCTGGAACCTTCCCAGGCGATGAAAAATTACCTATATAAGGAAGGCTGTATTATTGTGTTAGGTAGTTCAGAATAGTTCTGGGGTAGTAGATCTGGGTAATAGTTCGAGGCTTGTCCTACAAAATATTGTAAGGGAATGCCCATGTGGCTTTGCATATTGTAATTCTGAAAGTTTGTAATTCCACATTTGTGGAGATAATAAGAAGATAATTTTCTGTTCTGCATATTGTTGTTATTTTTCTATTTCTGTTATGTGTTTGTGGTATTAAGGGGAGCACACTTCATCAAGTGGTATCAGAGCAGGGGTTCTTGAGTGTGTAAACAGATCACCGACTGTGAGGCAGTTTGCACCAGGAATTGATCGACTGGATCAATGAATGTGAGGAATATTTTGAGTATGAAGATGTTGAAGATCGTGATAGGGTCAAATTTGCAAAGGCCAGATTGAAAGGTCATGCGAAGATCTGGTGGCAAGAAATTCAATTGGAGCGAAATAGAAGAGGGAAAGATAAAATCACAAGATGGGATTAGATGGTGGATAAATTGAAGCGACAGTTCATTCCTGTTGATTATGAGCTTGACCTACTAAAGAAAATGCAGAGTTTGAAGCAAGCAGGGAGATCTCTTCAGGAGTATACAGAGGAGTTCTATCGACTTCTCATCAGAACAGGCCATGCAGAAGCTGATAAGGAGAAAGTTGCCCGATACCTTAATGGGTTAAGGCCAAGCATCCAGGAGGAGCTGAATCTGGTTCGAATGAACAGTATTGAAGAGGCATACCAGTGTGACCTAAAAGTAGAGGAAAAACTAAACAAGAAGTTTGAGAGCAGACAAAACGGAAGAGGTCGCGGTGGACGATCTGGTGGACGATCATATGGTGGCCGAAATGAAGATCCAAAAAAGAAGGATGAGGCCAGTAGCACTCAGAATCAGCGAGAAAATAATTCCAATCGCTTCCAGGATCAGAATAATAGAGATCAGAGAGGAAGAGGAAGTAGTCCAAGAAATGCACCAGGATTGAAAAAGATAGCTAAAGGAGAAATAAGTAGTGCTGAAGCTGAAGATTTTGCATAACACTTGAAGAACATCCATGAGGAGGTGAGAAAGCATATTAACAAGATGAATGCGCAGTATAAGGCTAAGGCAGATGAGAAAATGATGCATAACGAATTTCAGGTTGGCGATGAAGTCATGGTTCATTTACGGAAGGAGCGGTTTCCGGTTAGTACATATAACAAGTTGAAAATGAAGAAGTTTGGGCCATGTAAGATATTGAAGAAGCATGATTCAGGAAATGCATATAAGGTAGAATTGCCTAGTGAGCTGAATATTTCACCAGTGTTTAACATTTCAGATTTGACAGAGTATCACGAAGGAGGTGTGGAGGATGAGGTTGCAGCAGCACAGTGTAGTATTCCAGTAACCAGTTCACATATCAAGGAGATTGAAGATATACTAGACAGTCATGTTGGTAGAAGCACAAGGAACAGGATATATGAAGAGTATTTGGTCAAATGGAAAGGACAACCTATTGAAGATTCCTCATGGCTAACAAAGGAGGAGGTTGACCGTCTTGGTTTTCCTCTGCACACCTAAGTCGTGACAGGGTCACTTCTCAAATTACCCTGCGTGTCTGATGCAGGAGCATCCTGGGTGTAAGAGCAATCTTGCATCACCCAAAAATATTTCTATTTTTGTATTCAATAAGGGCTATTTTGTGCAGAGCTGCTATTTATGGAAAGTTACTATTTTTGGTAATTTTTGTATGTGCTCAGAATGATCTAATTTCTTTCTTGGAGGTTCATTTTGGTCATATAAGTCTGCCAGTAAAGTTTCATTGCCAGATCAAGTGTATATTGGAAGATATTGAAGATTTTCGTTATTGGCAGCAGGGTACAAAAATTTTGAACTCAGTTTTGAAAGCTTTAGAGGCCCTGGATGAGGTCAAAAATTTGGGTCACAGGCGCTTGTGCGGGTCAAGCCTGTGGAGCACTTTGTGGCGTTTTTGAAATGGGGTTATAATAGCCGATCGGGTCAACTTGTGATGACTTATGGTCTTCGAAAGTTGGACCACCTGAAATGGCAGAAAATAATTTTCTTCAAAATTTCTGTTCGGGTTTCAAAGGTTATCTTGAGCCGACTATGATGTAATAAAATGTAAAATAAAATAATGCTAAGTTTGGTCGGCCTTATTGGCTTAAATTCTGAAACCTTCCCAGCGGTGGAAAATTGCCTATATAAGGAAGGCTGTATTATTGTGTTAGGTAGTTCAGAATAGTTCTAGGGTAGTAGATCTGGGTAATAGTTCGAGGCTTGTCCTACAGAATATTGTAAGGGAATGCCCATGTGGCTTTGCATATTGTAATTCTGAAAGTTTGTAATTCCACATTTGTGGAGATAATAAGAAGCCAATTTTCTGTTCTGCATATTGTTGTTATTTCTCTATTTCTGTTATGTGTTTGTGGTATTAAGGGGAGCACCCTTCATCAAGTGGTATCAGAGTAGGGGTTTTTAAGTGTGTAAATAGATCGCCGACTGTGAGACAGTTTGCACCAGGACCGTGGTTAGGGTTTCAGCACGCATCGCAAAAATGCCTCCACGAAGAGAACGTGGTGGAAGACCTGATGTTGTGACACCTGAGGTTAGAGAGTTGCAGAGACAAGTGCGAGCATTGCAAGAAGAGATTCGTAGAGGAAGGAATCTTAATGTCAGAGACGAAAGTGAGGATGAAGCCGAAGAAGAATATCAAGAAAGAGAAGTTAAAATTGTGAACCAGGAGGAAGAAAGAGTTTTTCGGGCGATTTCCAAGATTGGAAAAAGACCTAAAATTGAGGTTCCTATATTTTTTGGAAATCTTAACCCAGAGGAATTGATCGATTGGATCAATGAATGTGAGGAATATTTTGAGTATGAAGATGTTGAAGATCCTGATAGGGTCAAATTTGTGAAGGCCAGATTGAAAGGTCATGCGAAGATCTGGTGGCAAGAAATTCAATTGGAGTGAAATAGAAGAGGGAAAGATAAAATCACAAGATGGGATCGGATGGTGGATAAATTGAAGCGACAGTTCATTCCTGTTGATTATGAGCTTGACCTACTAAAAAAAATGCAGAGTTTGAAGCAAGCAGGGAGATCTGTTCAGCAGTATACAGAGGAGTTCTATCGACTTCTCATCAGAACAGGCCATGCAGAAGCTGATAAGGAGAAAGTTGCCCGATACTTTAATGGGTTAAGGCCAAGCATCCAGGAGGAGCTGAATCTGGTTCGAATGAACAGTATTGAAGAGGCATACCAGTTTGCCCTAAAAGTAGAGGAAAAGCTGAACAAGAAGTTTGAGAGCAGACAAAATGGAAGAGGTCAAGGTGGATGATTTGGTGGACGATCATATGGTGGCCGAAATGAAGATCCAAAAAAGAAGGATGAGGCTAGTAGCAGTCAGAATCAGTGAGGAAATAATTTCAATCGCTTCCAGGATCAGAATAATAGAGATCAGAGAGGAAGAGGAAGTAGTCCAAGAAATGCATCTGAATTGAAAAAGATAGCTAAAAGAGAAATAAGTAGTGCTGAAGCTGAAGATTTTGCAGAACACTTGAAGAACATCTATGAGGAGGTGAGGAAGCATATTAACAAGATAAATGCGCAGTATAAGGCTAAGGCAGATGAGAAAAGGAGGCATAAAGAATTTCAGGTTGGCGATGAAGTCATGGTTCATTTACGAAAGGAGCGGTTTCCGGTTGGTACATATAACAAGTTGAAAATGAAGAAATTTGGGCCATGTAAGACACTGAAGAAGCATGATTCAAGAAATGCATATGAGGTAGAATTGCCTAGTGAGCTAAATATTTCACCAGTGTTTAACATTTCAGATTTGATAGAGTATCACGAAGGAGGTGTTGAGGATGAGGTTACAACAGCACAGTGGAGTATTCCAGTAACCAGTTCAGATATCAAGGAGATTGAAGACATACTAGACAGTCGTGTTGGCAGAAGCACAAGGAACAGGACATATGAAGAGTATTTGGTCAAATGGAAAGGATGACCTATTGAAGATTCCTCATGGCTAACAAAGGAGGAGGTTGACCGTCTTGGTTTTCCTCTGCACACCTAAGTCGTGACAGGGTCACTTCTCAAATTACCCTAGGTGTCTAATGCAGGAGGATCCTGGGTCTAAGAGCAATCTTGCATCACCCAAAAATATTTTTGTTTTTTTATTCAATAAGGGCTATTTTGTGCACAGTTGCTATTTATGGAAAGTTACTATTTTCGGTGATTTTTGTATGTGCTCAGAATGATCTGATTTCTTTCTTGGAGGTTCATTTTGGTCATATAAGTCTACCAGTAAAGTTTCATTGCCAGATCAAGTGTATATTGGAAGATATTGAAGATTTTCGGTATTGGCAGCAGGGTACAGAAACTTTGAACTCAGTTTTGAAGGCTTTAGAGGCCCCAGATGAGGTCAAAAATTTGGGTGATGGGCGCTTGCGTGGGTCAAGCCTGTGGAGCGCTTCGTGGCATTTCCAAAATGGGGTTATAATAGCTGATCGGGTCAACTGGTGATGACTTATGGTCTTCGTAAGTTGGACCACCTGAAATGGCAAAAAATAATTTTCTTCAAAATTTCTGTTCTAGTTTCAAAGGTTATCTTGAGCCGACTATGATGTAATAAAATGTAAAATAAAATAATGCTAAGTTTGGTCATCCTTATTGGCTAAAATTCTGGAACCTTCCTAGGCGATGGAAAATTACATATATAAGGAAGGCTGTATTATTGTGTTAGGTAGTTCAAAATAGTTCTGGGGTAGTAGATCTGGGTAATAGTTCGAGGCTTGTCCTACAAAATATTGTAAGGGAATGCCCATGTGGCTTTGCATATTGTAATTCTGAAAGTTTGTAATACCACATTTGTGGAGATAATAAGAAGATAATTTTCTGTTCTGCATATTGTTGTTGTTTTTCTATTTTTGTTATGTGTTTGTGGTATTAAGGGGAGCACACTTCATCAAGTGGTATCAGAGCAGGGGTTCTTGAGTGTGTAAACAGATCACCGACTGTGAGGCAGTTTGCACCAGGACCGTGGTTAGGGTTTCAGCGTGCATCGCAAAAATGCCTCCACGAAGAGAACGTGGCGGAAGACCTGGTGTTGTGACACCTGACGTTAGAGAGTTGCAGAGACAAGTGCGAGCATTGCAAGAAGAGATTCGTAGAGGAATGAATCTTAATGTCAGAGATGAAAGTGAGGATGAAGCCGAAGAAGAATATCAAGAAGGAGAAGTTGAAATTGTGAACCAGGAGGAAGAAAGACTTTTTCGGGCGATTTCAAAGATTGGGAAAAGACCTAAGATTGAGGTTCCTACATTTTCTAGAAATCTTAACCCAGAGGAATTGATCGACTGGATCAATGAATGTGAGGAATATTTTGAGTATGAAGATGTTGAAGATCCTGATAGGGTCAAATTTGCGAAGGCCAGATTGAAAGGTCATGCGAAGATCTGGTGGCAAGAAATTCAATTAGAGGGAAATAGAAGAGGGAAAGATAAAATCACAAGATGGGATCGGATGGTGGATAAATTGAAGCGACAGTTCATTCCTGTTGATTATGAGCTTGACCTACTAAAGAAAATGCAGAGTTTGAAGCAAGCAGGGAGATCTGTTCAAGAGTATACAGAGGAGTTCTATCGACTTCTCATCAGAACAGGCCATGCAGAAGCTGATAAGGAGAAAGTTGCCTGATACCTTAATGGGTTAAGGTCAAGCATCCAGGAGGAGCTGAATCTAGTTCGAATGAACAGTATTGAAAAGGCATACCAGTTTGCCCTAAAAGTAGAGGAAAAGCTGAACAAGAAGTTTGAGAGCAGACAAAATGGAAGAGGTCGCGGTGGATGATCTGGTGGACGATCATATGGTGGCCGAAATGAAGATCCGAAAAAGAAGGATGAGGCCAGTAGCAGTCAGAATCAGTGAGAAAATAATTCCAATCACTTCCAGGATCAGAGTAATAGAGATCAGAGAGGAAGAGGAAGTAGTCCAAGAAATGCATCTAAATTGAAAAAGATAGCTAAAGGAGAAATAAGTAGTGCTGAAGCTGAAGATTTTGCAGAACACTTGAAGAACATCCATGAGGAGGTGAGGAAGCATATTAACAAGATGAATGCGCAGTATAAGGCTAAGGCAGATGAAAAAATGAGGCATAAGGAATTTCAGGTTGGCGATGAAGTCATGGTTCATTTATGGAAGGAGCGGTTTCCAGTTGGTACATATAACAAGTTGAAAATGAAGAAGTTTGGGCCATGAAAGATATTGAAGAAGCATGATTCAGGAAATGCATATGAGGTAGAATTGCCTAGTGAGCTGAATATTTCACCAGTGTTTAACATTTCAGATTTGACAGAGTATCACAAAGGAGGTGTTGAGGATGAGGTTGCAGCAGCACAGTGTAGTATTCCAGTAACCAGTTCAGATATCAAAGAGATTGAAGATATACTGGACAATCGTGTTGGCAGAAGCACAAGGAACAGGACATATGAAGAGTATTTGGTCAAATGGAAAGGACAACCTATTGAAGATTCCTCATGGCTAACAAAGGAGGAGGTTGACCGTCTTGGTTTTCCTCTGCACACCTAAGTCGTGACAGGGTCACTTCTCAAATTACCCTGCGTGTCTTATGCAGGAGCATCCTGGGTGTAAGAGCAATCTTGCATCACCCAAAAATATTTCTATTTTTGTATTCAATAAGGGCTATTTTGTGCAGAGTTGCTATTTATGGAAAGTTACTATTTTTGGTAATTTTTGTATGTGCTCAGAATGATCTAATTTCTCTCTTGGAGGTTCATTTTGGTCATATATGTCTGCTAGTAAAGTTTCGTTGCCAGATCAAGTGTATATTGGAAGATATTGAAGATTTTTGTTATTGGCAGCAGTGTACAGAAACTTTGAACTCATTTTTGAAAGCTTTAGAGGCCCCGGATGAGGTCAAAAATTTGGGTGACGGGCGCTTGCACGGGTCAAGCTCCTGGAGCGCTTCATGGCATTTTCGAAATGGGGTTATAATAGCTGATCGGGTCAACTGGTGATGACTTATGGTCTTCGAAAGTTGGACCACCTAAAATGGCAGAAAATAATTTTATTCAAAATTTCTGTTCGGGTTTCCAAGGTTATCTTGAGACGTTTATGATGTAATAAAATGTAAAATAAAATCATGCTAAGTTTGGTCGGCCTTATTGGCTAAAATTCTGGAACCTTCCCAGGAGGTGGAAAATTGCCTATATAAGGAAGGCTGTGTTATTGTCTTAGGCAGTTCAGAATAGTTCTGGGGTAGTAGATCTGGGTAATAGTTCGAGGCTTGTCCTACAGAATATTGTAAGGGAATGCCCATGTGGCTTTGCATATTGTAATTCTGAAAGTTTGTAATACCACATTTGTGGAGATAATAAGAAGCCAATTTTCTGTTCTGCATATTGTTGTTGTTTCTCTATTTCTGTTATGTGTTTGTGGTATTAAGGGGAGCACCCTTCATCAAGTGGTATCAGAGCATGGGTTCTTGAGTGTGTAAACAGATCACCGACTGTGAGGCAATTTGCACCAGGACCATGGTTAGGGTTTCAGCGCGCATCGCAAAAATGCCTCCACGAAGAGAACGTGGCGGAAGACCTGGTGTTGTGACACCTGAGGTTAGAGAGTTGTAGAGACAAGTGCAAGCATTGCAAGAAGAGATTCGTAGAGGAATGAATCTTAATGTCAGAGAAGAAAGTGAAGATGAAGCCAAAGAAGAATATCAAGAAGGAGAAGTTGAAATTGTGAACCAGGAGGAAGAAAGACTTTTTCGGGCGATTTCCAAGATTGGGAAAAGACCTAAGATTGAGGTTCCTACATTTTCTGGAAATCTTAACCCAGATGAATTGATCGACTGGATCAATGAATGTGAGGAATATTTTGAGTATGAAGATGTTGAAGATCCTAATAGGGTAAAATTTGCGAAGGCCAGATTGAAAGGTCATGCGAAGATCTGGTGGCAAGAAATTCAATTGGAGCGAAATATAAGAGGGAAAGATAAAATCACAAGATGGGATCGGATGGTGGATAAATTGAAGCGACAGTTCATTCCTGTTGATTATGAGTATACAGAGGAGTTCTATTGACTTCTCATCAGAACAGGCCATGCAGAAGCTGATAAGGAGAAAGTTGCTCGATACCTTAATGGGTTAAGGCCAAGCATCCAAGAGGAGCTGAATCTGGTTCGAATGAAAGGTATTGAAGAGGCATACCAATTTTCCCTAAAAGTAGAGGAAGAGCTGAACAAGAAGTTTGAGAGCAGACAAAACGGAAGAGGTCACAGTGGACGATCTAGTGGACGATCATATGGTGGCCGAAATGAAGATCTGAAAAAGAAAGATGAGGCCAGTAGCAGTCAAAATCAGCGAGGAAATAATTTCAATCGCTTCCAGGATTAGAATAATAGAGATCAGAGAGGAAGAGGAAGTAGTCCAAGAAATGCATCTGAATTGAAAAAGATAGCTAAAGGAGAAATAAGTAGTGTTGAAGCTGAAGATTTTGCAGAACACTTGAAGAACATCCATGAGGAGGTGAGGAAGCATATTAACAAGATGAATGCGTAGTATAAGGCTAAGGCAGATGAGAAAAGGAGGCATAAGGAATTTTAGGTTGGCGATGAAGTCATGGTTCATTTACGGAAGGAGTGGTTTCCGGTTGGTACATATAACAAGTTGAAAATGAAAAAATTTGGGCCATGTAAGATACTGAAGAAGCATGATTCAGGAAATGCATATGAGGTAGAATTGCCTAGTGAGCTGAATATTTCACCAGTGTTTAACATTTCAGATTTGACAGAGTATCACGAAGGAGGTGTTGAGGATGAGGTTGCAGCAGCACAGTGGAGTATTCCAGTAACCAGTTCAGATATCAAGGAGATTGAAGACATACTGGACAGTCGTGTTGGCAGAAGCACAAGGAACAGGACATATGAAGAGTATTTGGTCAAATGGAAAGGACGACCTATTGAAGATTCCTCATGGCCAACAAAGGAGGAGGTTGACCGTCTTGGTTTTTCTCTGCACACCTAAGTCGTGACAGGGTCACTTCTCAAATTACCCCGGGTGTCTGATGCAGGAGCATCCTGGGTGTAAGAGCAATCTTGCATCACCCAAAAATATTTCTATTTTTGTATTCAATAAGGGCTATTTTGTGCAGAGCTGCTATTTATGGAAAGTTACTATTTTTGGTAATTTTTGTATGTGCTCAGAATGATCTGATTTCTTCCTTGGAGGTTCATTTTGGTCATATAAGTCTGCCAGTAAAGTTTCATTGTCAAATGAAGTGTCTATTGGAAGATATTGAAGATTTTCGGTATTGGCAGCAGGGTACAGAAACTTTGAACTCAGTTTTGAAGGCTTTAGAGGCCCTGGATGAGGTCGAAAATTTGGGTGATGGGCACTTGCGCGGGTCAAGCCTATGGAGCGCTTCGTGGCGTTTCTGAAATGGGGTTATAATAGCCGATCGGGTCAACTGGTGATGACTTATGGTCTTCGGAAGTTGGACCGCCTGAAATGGCAGAAAATAATTTTTTTCAAAATTTCTGTTCGGGTTTCAAAGGTTATCTTGATCCGACTATGATGTAATAAAATGTAAAATAAAATAATGCTAAGTTTGGTCGGCCTTATTGGCTAAAATTCTGGAACCTTCCCAGGCGGTGGAAAATTGCCTATATAAGGAAGGCTGTATTATTGTCTTAGGCAGTTCAGAATAGTTCTGGGGTAGTAGATCTGGGTAATAGTTCGAGGCTTGTCCTACAGAATATTGTAAGGGAATGCCCATGTGACTTTGCATATTGTAATTCTGAAAGTTTGTAATTCCACATTTGTGGAGATAATAAGAAGCCAATTTTCTGTTCTGCATATTGTTGTTGTTTCTCTATTTCTGTTATGTGTTTGTGGTATTAAGGGGAGCACCCTTCATCATTATAGTACAATGCTCTTAGTTAACATATTGGATTTACATATTTTTTATTAAGTAAAACAAGGTACCTGAAACCCACAGCTCTGAAAGTGAAGATAGAAGCAAGAACAGAACAAACAAGAGATAGGCCTCATGAAGGCCAGGGCCAAAAAGCCACAAAAAAATAGAACAGGCTAGGCTAGAGAAAGCCGAGAATTCCAAGGCCCAGGAAAGCAAAAAATAGCCCAGAGGGTGAACAGGTGACCTTTCTGTTCTTAGTGTAACTGTCCGAAATAGGGAAGCATCCACCAAACTTGTTGCACATCATTGTGGTTGTAAAATGATACCCTCGGTGCAATGGAGTCTTTCCTTGTCTAGTATACTCTTAACTTATGTGGGAAAATCTTCTCCTTTGTGCCATGTCAACTTAGCTTCCTTCATGACGGCCAGATTGGCAAACCAATCAGCCACCTGGTTGCCTTCCCTATACATGTGGGAGATGTGCACCTTATCAAAGGAGTTTAGAATGGCACAAGTATCAGGAATGATGTTGGATATAGTCCAGGAGGGAGAGTGAGTGAGGTTTAAATAGTTGATGATGTTCATCAAGTCTCCTTCTAGCCAGAGCCTCTTGACCCTAATTTCTTGAGCGAGTTTGGTGACCTGGAGAGCCCCAAAAGCTTCAACATAATGATTGGATTGGACACCCATAGGAAGACTAACGGTCATCATGCCAAGGCTAGAGCAATTCCTGATGATTCTGCCACTTCCAACTTGACCTAGATTCCCTTTGGTAGCCCCATTGAAGTTGGCTTTGGTCCAGCTAGTTGAAGGACTATTGCATGCACAATTCTGTCTTTTATCCTAGGTAGCTATCTGGGACTTTCCTGCAAGAAGATTAGCTTTTCCACAATAGAAAAATTTCTCCTTAATAACATGTTTGATTTTTTCAAAGATAATTTTGGGTGGAGAGGAACAGTCATGAAAAATGCGATTGTTGCGCTCTTTCCATATTCCCATGCAAAGATGGGGAAGGATCCATGTACAAAATAACCAGAAGTCCTGATTAAACCTTTTGAAAGCCCATTGGGAAAAGAGGTCAATGAAAGACATGGGAAAACACCAAGATAAATTTGGGACCAAAAAAAGGTATTGTCAGATTTTACTTACAAAGGAATAGTGAATAAAAAGGTGATCCACCGATTCCTCTTGACATTTGTAGAGAATGCACCTATTAGGAATCTAGAACCTATGCTTGATGAGATTGAGATTGTCCACTGTGAGGATGCGGTTCTAGAGCAAGAGCCAGAAGAAAATGTTGACTTTGGGCATTAGGCATGGGATCCAAGCTTTGGCCCACATTAGCTTCACTTCATGGGTTTGAGAGGTCTGCGAAGCATAGGAAGAGGCCACTATATAGGTACCATCTGATGAGTCCTCCCAGATAATCTTGTCCTAAATGGATGAGAGAGAGACCGCATTGAGGTCTATCATCAAAGGAGTCAGGTCCTATGAGATCTGAGAGAGATCCACCCAATTGTTATCCCTTCTATAGTTTCTAACTTGAGACCCATAGGTTTGGGTGCAAACATGTCTCCAAGCATAGAGAGTCTCGAAGTCAACTACCTATCTAAAGCTAGTTGTCATTCCAGAAATTGATAGAATGTCCGTTTCCAATTTTCCATTTAGCTTTGGATTTAGCCAGCTCCTTGGCATTGAGGAGACCATTCAAAATGATAAAACCTTTAGGGGGGTCATTCTCATCAAAAAATATGTTTAATGAGTTATGCATGAGGTATTTTTCTTCTATGGTATACCGCCACTCACCTTTGATGTTGAAGATTCTCTAGATCTATTTTTCTTGAAGGGATTTGTCAAAAGGTCTTAACTTCCTAATACCAAGGCCACCTACTTTTTTAGGGTAGCAGACATTCTCCCAAGTAATAAGGGGAATACGCTTGTGTTCCTCAGCACCTGACCAAAGGAATCTTCTCTGGATTCTTTCCATAGCCTCTGCAACTTTAGCCGGGATGGGGAAGAGGCTGAGGAAATTGGTTGGGAGGTTCTATAATGTATATTTGACTAGTTGGATCTTTCCTACCTGGCTGAGAATGACGTCTTTCCAGCCAGCAAGCTTCTTATTGAATCTGTCTCAGTTTATTCGAGAAGGCTTCCAGGGGTTTGACACCTAGGGGCAGTCCCAAGTAGGATGAAGGGGAAGTGTCAATGCCACATCCTAGAATATTTGGAATTTTCCTTTGTCTACCTTTAGGGGTCTTAACAAAGAAGATATAACTTTTATTCCAGTTAATAGAATAGCCTATAGCTCTGATATATTCATTAAGAAGAACCTTCACCACTCCAGCTTCTCCCACCGAGGCCTCTCCACCAAGAATGGTGTCATCCACAAATTGATGGTGTGTAAAGACATTGTTTCCTGATGAGGGTTTGATGCCTTTCAGGTCCCCATCCATTTTTGAAGCCGAAATGAGTCTCCCCAGGCACTCAGCAAGAATGATGAAAATAATAGGGGAGAGAGGGTCCCCTTGCCTTAGGCCCCTAGAAGGTTTGAAAAAGGAGGACGGGGAGCCGTTAATCATTATTGCCAAGGAGGGGGTAGAGATAATTTGATGAAGAAGTTTGCAAGAATGGGAGTTGAAACTGAAAGCTTCAAGAACTCTAAGAAGAAACTGCCAGTCTACCCAGTTGTAGGCCTTAGAGAGGTCAAGCTTAAGCAAAAAACCTTCTCTTTTTCCTTATTCTAAGGAATGAATCACTTCATGCACCATCATGATGGAGTCCAAGATCTGTCTGACAAGCACAAAGTTGGATTGTTGTTGCGAGATCAAGGGGGGAAGGACTTTGAGAATCCCAGAGGTGATAACATTGGAAATGATCTTAAGGAAGGAGTTGCAAAGGCTAATGGGTCTGAATTGCTCAAAATAATCTAGACCAGAAGTCTTGGGAATCAACACTAAGAAGGTAGCATTGAGCTCCTTGAGGAGGTTCTTCGAGCCAAAAAATTCTTGCACAACTCTGACTACATCTTCTTTCACCACATCCCAAAAAAGATGAAAAAAGAACATAGGGAAGTTATCCAGGCTAGGGGCTTTGTCACCGAGAAGAGAATCCGGGGCTCTCTTAACTTCATTCATATCCAGAATAGAGCATAAAGATTTGTTTTGACTATCTATAATGATACTCAGGATGTTATTGAGGAGTTTGACATGATCTTTCTCCGAAAGCTCCTGGTCCTTAGAGAGGAGATGAGAAAAGTAAGAGATAGCTTCTTTTGTGATATCCTTGTCCTCCTTCAGGGCTTGGTCTCCCTTCTTGATTCTACTAATCATGTTAGCAGCTATGTGTCTCATAGTTGAGAAGTGGAAGAAGTGAGTGTTTTGATCCCCTTCCCTTGGCCAAATGGACCTCGATCTCTGCTTCCATAAAGTTTCCTCTTGCTTGATAATATTATGGTAATCCGATAGGATATCTTTTTCCTTATTCAGTCTGTCTTGATCATATCCCTGCTTCTGAATTTTAGCTTGAATGTGGTTAAGTTCATTGAGTGTCTTGTCTTTGGAAATGAAGATGTGGCTGAATTCATCTTTGTTCCAATTTTTGACATTATATTTGATGTTCCTTAGTTTTTTCACCAGTTTAAACATGGCAGTGCCCTCAACATGAATGTTCCACCATTCTTTGACTTTGTTAAGCAGATTTGTGTGGGAGACCCACATTTTTTCAAATCTAAAGGGAAAGTTCCTTTTCTTGGAAATCTGGTCTAGAGAGAGAAAGAGATAGGAGAGTGGTCAGAACCAGCTCTAACCAAAGCAAAGAGATTGAGATTCTAGTGATTCAACCAGTCCAACGAAAATAGAGCCCTATCCAATCGGACTTGGATGCATTCCTTTCCAAACCATTAATGACCACAAAATCTAGATTTACATGTTAATGACCACAAAATCTATAATTTAATAGAATCAGATTTAGTAATTAGTACCTTTGAAACCCTCTTTCGTTTACTAGTCAACAACGCAAACACCTAAAAAACACTTTTAATTTTCGTAAGTTTGAAGCCCGGTGATATTATTCAATTTTCCTAAGTCCTTAATACTTCACTACCTAATGTTTCAGCATCTCATGCAATCTTTGAAGCTTATCTTGATCCAATGGCTATCACAAGACTACAAGGAATCTTTTTAGCCCTTGTGATCATGCAACAGCCGTTGATCTTGTTGACAGGTTAGCGCATGCGCCTACTCTCTAAGGTTTCTGCAGGACTAACACTTTGCACAGAATCAACGGTTGTCATGTCTTTGCAATGAATCTATTTAGACCTTGTGATCATGTGATAACCATTGATCTTACTATTTAATTATGAGATTAAGAAATTAAATATGAATTGTCATCTCAAAATTATAAAGGTACTCGGTACAATGTCAGATTTACTAGTTGTTGGCATACAAATCTGATGATCGAAAACCTTGCATTGAATATAAATACTTGACTTTCTATATGATTTGGAAGACTATTAATTAACAAAATCTTTCTTACATTTTTCATCTATGTGCATTAAATGTTTTAACAGTTCTCATCTGATTTTATTTATAATATCGATCTCGTCTAATGTGAAATCTACCACACTTAATTTTTGTGATATATCGTACACTTATTAATTTAGTAACTTAATTATAAGATTTTCAATTAATTAGAAGTTTTCAATTAATTAGAAGTTTTCAATTTTGTTTTAATTTAAATATAGATATAAAATGTTTTTTATCGAATAATCATTCAAATGTTACATCATTGTTCAACTTTATATTATTTCAAATATTATATTAAAATGCTTTTACTTGACATATCGGATTTAGATGTTAATGACCTCAAAATCCGTTATCAAATAGTTTCGGATTTAGTAATTAGTACCTTCAAAACACATTTTCATTGACTAGTCAACAACGCAAACCCATGATAGTTAAAGACCAATTTAGAGATCTTGAGATTCGATTAGTCACCCAAACTTGAAATACTTTGGCGATTACAAAAAAAATTGGAGAACAGGAGATAACAAGGGTCTCCAAATCTCCAAATTCAATCGGTTAAGTACCAAACATCAGGAGAATGGAAAAAGGCCTAACTCGAACATTCTCCCAAATTCTTGGTGGTTAGAAGTTTCATTCAGAGATTGACCAACTGCCATTGCATTAAGATGGGGTATAATCGCTACATCTCCACATTACCAAGGTCAGATAATCTCCATGAAATTTACAAAAGTCAACAAATTTTTGTGCAAGAGATGAGGCGAGATAACTGAAACCAGCAAGTCAAAAGTCTGACAATTTGGGTGGATGAGCCGAAATTGAAGTCGGAGATCATCCCAAGATTTATGATTCATAGTGGCTCTAGAGAAAAGATCCTTCGGGATTTGAATACCACGCTTGTGAAACAAAAGAGCACTAACCCCTTGAACTCTGGTAAGAGGAATCCCTTGTTGAGCAAAAAGAGGGGACCACCAGACATTTTGCTGGTTGAAAGAAAGATAATCCCAGAAACCATTCCCATCCCAACAGAGCCAGGGCTTGATAGACTCCTAGGCTCTCCAAATACTTTTGGCGACAAAAGTACCCTGGATTAGAATGGCCTCCTTCATAACCAGAAGGGTTTGAAATCCAATCCCTTTCCAGACAGGCTTGTGAAGAGGAAAGCCTGAGCAAATGTAGTGTTGAAGCAAAATTTTCTAGGCCTCATTGACTGTGAGACACCGCACAACCCATTTGGCACAAAGGGCGTGACCCTGCTTCTGGGTATCAAGTAAACCAAGCCCACCTAAGATTTTAGGGAGGCAACAAAAATCCCATGCAACTTTGTGAAACCCCTGGTGATCAAATACTAAAAACCCAAAAGAAATCCCGCAATAATTTCTCAAGCTTTTTGTAGGAGGATTTTGAAGGAGCCCAACAAGAGGAGTAGTACACATGCGTGGCCACCAGGACCTTGGAGCAAATCTGGAATTTTCCTGCTAGAGAGAGCGGCTTCGTGATCTAGTAGGTAAGCTTTTTTCCTACTAGGAATTTTAATTTAATTAAAATATAAAAATTAATATTTAAATGCAAAAAGGAGTTAAGTAATATTTAATGTTGAGTTGCATATTTTATTAATTAAAACTAATCATGCTCTTTAGAATGCATAAAGTTTTGATAAAAAATGAGGTTGAACTTAGAATAGGAGTTCAATTGTGCAAATTTAGTAAAGTTGATATTTGAGTTAAGTGATTTATCATTTTTAACAGTTGCGTTCTATTTTTGTTATTTGGAGTTGCATTTTTTCAACTCTGGTTTCTAGGTTTCTATATTAGAGAGCTTGGAGGCCATTTGGAAAAGGTTTACAATTAGGTTTTGAAGGATTCTCTCTTGGCAAATTTTTGGAGGATTAAAGTTTTGATGTTTTTGAAAGCTTTGGGTTTTCAGAATTTGAATTGGTTTTCGATTCAACTTTGTATATTGAGGTAAGGTTTTGAATCGTTTTGCAATTTATTTTTTAAAATATTGTTTTCTTCGTGTCTGAATTTTTTTGGTGTGAGTGTATTGAAAAGAGAAATTTCTTGTTTAATCAGGTGTTTAGAGAATTTGATTTAGGAGAAATTTTGATTAGGGTTTCCTTTAGAAAATTATTTGGGAATCCAAGGTTATTTTCAGAATTCAAGGGAATTCATTTTGAGATGATTTGCATGCCTTTCCAATTTGGGTTTCTTCTAGGTTGTTGTATTTTGGCATAATTAAATGTTACCTTTTTTCTTTATCCATACATGTCTAATTATACGATTAGAGAATTTGTATGTATTTTCCAAATATAATATTTTCCTAATTACGAATACATGTATATGAATTGTACAATATTTACTTAAAAATTATATTTTAAGTCCTTCATATATATATATGATAAATAAATAAAATCTAATTTTATTTATTAAATTCAAATTAATTCTATTTCTTTTAAAAAAAAGTAAATTAAATTTTAGATTTTAGAAAATCTATGGGTACTTCCTAAAAAGGCCAGATTTATTGAGAAGCTTAAGTTATATAAAAATACTAATAAATAATTCATTGCCAATTAAAAAATTTTTAAAAGGGGGATTTGGTTCACCTTACTTGTCCCCACGCCCTCGTTTCACATGCCCATAATGGGCGGCCTTTATTTAGGCGTGAGTTTTTTATAAAAAAAATAATTTATTTTAAAAACTCTTAAAAATAAAGTAGGAGGTGGGCCTAGCCCCCTCCCCAAGTTACTTTTCTTATAAATTTATTTTCATATAATATTATGTTTTAGAATTAATTTATATTGTTGAATTGTTATTTAAATATTTTTAGTTGTTAATTAATTAATTAATTTAGTTATATTTATATTTAGTTTTAAACTAAATATTATTTAGTTAGATGTATATTTTTAATTAATTATTATTTAAATCATTATTTATATTTTAATTATCAAGTTTAATTTAAATTTTATTTAATAAATATTTATACAATTAAAATTTTAGTAAAAATGAGAATTATTGTATAGATTATAATTTGTGTTTTATAGTTAAATTTAATCTAAATTTATAATTAACTTATATTGAATGTCTTTTTGGGTGAATTATTAATATGATTATATTAGTTTTAATTCAATATAATCTAATTTAGTATTTTAGCTTAATGTTAGCCATGTGGTAATGTATAAAATTGATGTTATTTAAATTGGATGAAATATAGAGGTATTATGCCCTTAATAATGACTTCTTAAATAAACATGTGTTATTGACATTTTAATATTCTTCATATGTTAAATTATTATTTTCCAAAATTGGTCCTTTCTTTACCACGGACAGTACGCTGTCCTTTGTTTACCACGGACAGGTAAAACTTTTTAAAAATAAATGCATTCTCTATAAAAGAGCTCACATTTTTTTATTTCAATGTTGAAAGTTTTTTAATTTCAATTAGATTTGTTATGTAATATTTAAAAATCTGTAATATTATTTTTCAAGAAATTGAAGTTTTATATTATTTTTTTAAACTAAACTAAAGTTTGAATTTATATATTGAGTTGATAACATTTTGAATTTATTTATATATATGTTATTTTATGTTTTTAAATTCTAACAAAGTAAAATTTTGATAATTAAATAATTATGATAAAATATTAAAAATGATTTCATATTTTTTAACTTTATTGAAATTATAAATTACATGTTCTAAAACAGTAAAATATGAATTTAAAAAATTTGTACTGTTGTTAAAAGTGACTCTACATTCATAAATGCAATTTTTGTAAAGTGTTAAAAATGACTATCACAAATTAATATTAACATAAAATATATTTAAAAATGTTATAAAAACTTAAAAAATGACTCTATCCATAAATATAATTAAATTTAAGAATAAAAAATATTTTAAGTAATATTTATATTTTTAGAAGGTGGAAAATTTTAACTATAAGTAAAAATTATATTTTAAAGATTCTTATGTTTCATTAAGTGTATGTGCCAATGATTGTAATGTAGGAACTAAAAAAGTTACTTATATCCACAATCCACTCCTTATTTAATTTTAAATGATTTATTTAATAATAAATTCTTATTTCTTAAATTTATTATTATATCACATTAAAAAATATAATATCTTTCTTTAAAAAATAAAGTTTGAATTTACATATTTAATAAATAAATTTTAAATTCAATTATATGTTACTTTTAATTTTCATAAAAATTATTGTAAACATTTCTCAAATAAAATATAAAAAAGAACTATTAAATTGAAAAAAATAAAATAAAATTTTATAATTATATCAAAAATTTACTAAATCAATTTTTTAAATTCAAACTTTAATTTATTTAAAAGATATTATAAAATTTTAATTTATTTAAAAAAGATATAATAATATTTTTTAATATTATATAACAACTTTAAATTAAAATAGAAACTTATTAATAATTTTTTTACATACCATTTTAAATATTAAAATAAAAAATGTGAGCCATAAGAGTGAAATTATTTTATAAAAGATGCATTCTTTTTTAAAGTTAAAAGTTACAATACAAAAGTAAAAAGCAGAAAACATAACATACTTGTCCGCTAAGGGCATGTAGATGGGCAAACGGCTAGGTGCAAATTTGTTGAGCAACGTCTAAATTGAACTTTCCTTATATATTTTACGTTTTAGTTTACAATTTAGCTCATACTAATATGTTGCACCATAGCCCCTGCGGAAAAGAAGCTTGTCATAATTTGGTTATTCAACATTTGTTTCAACGCCTTCGGAGGAATGCTCATCTTTTTCCCCCGTCTCATAAAGCACATTGCGGCGGCGGATAAGCAGCTGCACGCAGATCTGGCAGAAGAAGTGAGAGCCGCCATTAAACATAATGGAGGATTGAATATGAGAGCACTGGAGAGCATGGCTGCTGGTGGCGCATGTGTTCGCTCAATATGAATCCTTCGAGATCGACCCGTCCACAAGCAGCAAAGCTGTTTTTACCTCCCTGCAGAAGGCCGCTTCTTAATACCGTGTTTGTCACTCTCTTTAATGTCTGGCCCCTTGTCTGTCTGGTCTTTCTGCGTCCCTCCACTTAATAAAGACAGATTACGTGCTCATTTGTATTTTAATATTCGGTGATAATGATAAATTATTTACTTCCCATGTCAATGTATCTATTAGGGTGGGCGAACATTAAAAGTTTGTGATACTATTTGAATTGTGGATGAAGTCATTCTTCGATTTTTATGTAATTGTGAGATTCTTTTTTGTATGGCAATTTTTCCATGATTTTTGTTAATCAGTTTTTTTTGTTGGTTTCTTGGTTGAACTCAGGGTCATTGTGGATGTACATTTCATGCTTAAATTTATTGGTTTCGATTTTGTTTTGGGGTCTAAATCCTTAATTTATATGTGCTATGCTTTGTTTACATAGTTCAAATTATGGGTTACTCGCCACTCAAATCTTAGAATGAGGTCTTCTTAAAAAGGCTTTCTCTGTTAATGGGCCTTTGGTCTATTGGTAAAGCTGCTTGGTTCTGAATGAGCCCACCAAGAATCAAGTCTCGCTGAGTGCAAAATCTCTGACATCATAAGGGATGAGGTCGAGACCGTGCCCTAGGAGGATTTTGGTAGAATGAATACCCGTTAGTCCTTGGCTCTTAGCCGAAGAGGTTCTCTGAACCTTCAACAAAAAAAGACTTTCTCTACAATGAACCTTCATTTCCTTTGTCAAAAAATTCTCTAAAATATCTTATCAAATTTATTTGATAAAGCCTACTTTGAAAATGAATATGAAGAAGCATAAAAAATATATGCAAACTTGACTATTTTATTATGAAATTTCATATTTAGATATAATTGAGATTTCAGCTATGCAAATAAAAAATAAGCTCTTATTGTCTTACTTTTGATGCCAATATTTTTCAAACAGAAATAATGTATTTCATCCTTATAATACCAAAAAAAAAAAACTATAGTTATAAACTTTATTATGATTGATATAATAAAAATGAGTGCACCTCCAAATCCACATGAATCTCAACTCTCTCATGTGGGATGCACCTATGCTTTAGCAAATGAGTGAAAGAAATACATGTTAAAAGGCACCATAAAAAGCCATTCAAAATTCATTCTACTAGCTATGAATATATCAAATGTAAGGTCTTGCTATTCTATTTTTAGAAAAATGCTACAACTTACATTTCAAGAACACATAAGACCCTTGCGCACAACATCTCCAGCATGCATATATTTTTCAAGCCTCCATCAAAACAAAAACTAACGCATCACACACCAACTAAGACACCGTATCAAATGAAAGACCAAAAGTAGGTATCATTACTCTTTTATCAACTTCAAACTCAATGAAAAGTGCTAAAATAATTGTGAATGCTTATATGGAATCTACACCGTCTTACCAAAACACGTGAACTACTCTAACTATCGACTATGTAGGTGTAAATATTATGTACACCGTGCATTCTATATTATATGGAATCACATTGCAAAACATACATGACATAGGAACATCATATACTTATCAACATATTGTGAAACTTTCTTAGTTGATATTCTATTATATAAATTAACACAATTATGGAACCTAAGATTGTTGTAGTCAACTTTTGATTTCAAGAGTAATTAAAGTTTACACAACTCATACAGTTGAGGATTTGTGAATTAAAGACTTTGCTAGAGAACTATATTATAGAAGATGAAATAGTTGCATTGCTTGTTAGGTTGTTGTCACACAAGCATTACAATTATGGACTCCACCATCATCTATTGTTGCAAAAATAGTAGTTCTAGAGAAACTAGAATGTGTGATGACTAAAACCATTAACACAAAATTTGGCATCTCTCATGCAACCTAACTTCCAACAAATGAATATTCATGGTTTATTGATGCTATGGTTAACTGATGATGACAATGATTATTCTTTATATTTTTTGATGAAGTTTTTGAATCCTTATTTCATGTTGATTTTATTTGTAACACATATTATTTTAAAATATTTATGATAGAACCAATGTTGGATTGGAGAGATAGGGTACTGAGAGGGGAGGGGTAAATCAGTGCCTAGAAAAACTTTCACTTATAAACCTTTCATATCTAAAAGAGCAAATGGAAGTAACCTTCAACTGTAATGTGTATCTATTGCATGCATCATTCATTCATTTAACTATCAAAGTAAATAACATGAAATCAACAAGATAATCAACACATGACACAAGTACTTTGGTAACATAGAAACCCTTGTTAAAAGGTAAAACTGCGGTGGGGATGACACCCACAAATTCTTTACTACTGTAGATAGAAAAGGTTTGCCTATTAGGGCTACAAGTGGTGATCACTTCTGGTGATCTTACCCTGTTAGGAGTAACATATTAGATCAACTAGATCTACCTAGTGATAGGATTTTAACAACACTACTTGAGTGTGCACTCAGTTAAGAGATTTACAAAAAGACTATTAGGTCTACTCTATTAAGAGATTTTACCAAAACTCTGTTACAATGATTAGAAAATAACAAGTAACTATCTGCTAATGACAACTTAACTTGTCTGATAGAGATATATGAAATACTGATTAGATATCACCTTTTCTATGAAGATCTCTGCTCTAAACTGCTCAGTTAACCTAATTCTGATTCTGCTTTAATTTGATTACCTTTGAATGCCATTATGCTCTGTCTGTCAACTGATAATCTTGAAGTTGGCTTAATGCTTCAAGAACTTCTTTGTTCATACATCAGTTACATCAAAATGATGGAAAAATACAATTATATAACATACTGCTTTATGCCGCTTTAACAAAATTAGGTTACAATGTCTTAAAGAAAACCCTAAGATCTACGGTGTACAAAAATAACCTAGATCAAAACAATAATGTAAGATCTTCATCGCATTTAATGAATATCTCAACAATAAATTATCCTTGAGCTTGGTAAAATGTTTTGTGATTCTATTGTAACCATTTGCATAGATAGATGTGCCATTTCTGATTCCTATGCCATTTCATGTGATCCTCGGTAAACATTGTATATACTGCTCGATGATTATACAGATGCTCAGTGTTTACTATCGCTCAGTATCGGTGTTTGATGCTCGGTAAAACTATTTTGTGCTTGGTGTGAAGACTTAACCGACTAGCTTGTATTGCTTGCAGTTACCAACTAGGTTAACATAAGTAACCGATCGATGTCTTTGATACTAATTGTTGTCACTAGGGATTGCACCCGTGATGGCTAAGTATGAAACCTAGCAATCCCGTGAAACATGGGAATACTCTCAGGATGTGGGACTGCTTCACTGAGAATAGACCTCCGGATTAAGGGCTGGCTTCCCCATTTGTATCACCTAAAATGAACTAAACTTAAAGGAAAAGGGAGAGGGATTGCATGAAATTGAAATGACTAAAATCTAACTAAGGTGATTCACCAAACTGGATAGATCCACAAACTGAAAAACAAACTCACAATGCAATCCAACATATAACATAAACACCACAACTCTTCCAAATCTGATTTTTTCCCCTTAGAAAATAATCAGGTGCTGATTGCAAATGAGAAGGGAAAATGGATTCCACAACTCAAACACATATAGATGCACACAGATTTGAAACTTTAAGGAAAAACCAATGCTTGCAAACATCAAAATGAACGTAATATCAAGTAAAGGATCAAATTTTAATCACAATACATGACATCAAATTCATCAAATCAACTCACAAAGCTGTAAAAAAGAAGGATAATTTGCTATTAGCTAGAATAAAAGGAGTCAAAATATCAGATTGCTTCTCCAAGAGCTACAACATTCACCTCGTGAGAATAAGGGAAAGAAGAACTAGCCTTCAATCACCAAAGGTGAGAGGCATATATAGAAAATCTGTAGAATCTACATTCAAGTCCACTACTTTGCCAAAATTAGAAAATTCTACCACTAGGACCATGATCATTCACGAAACTCTTACTGGATCAGCTTCCTTGTATCTGCACATGAAACAAACATGTTAGTAAAAACCATGGTGCCTCTTTTGGTTCTTTGGATGACTCTTATGCACATGCCCTGAGCACAGCCTTTGTTAGAGGTGCATGGCTAAGTGTATGTATGCATTCTGTGATGTTGTGATACCAGCCATTGCATAGATCCATTGGATCTAACCCATCTCCTCTCTTCACTTCTTGCAGGTTCTGAATCTTAGGAGCTCACTGGGCAGGACCGGATCCGGACACCAATACTAGGCAATGTCTGGTACCCCCATATCAATTATTCTTTATGTATATCTGCACTCATCTATTCACTTTCGGTAAAGGCTATGCTCATGGCCTGTGTGAGCCTAGATAGATGCTCCTTTCTTTCAGTTGTTTCCCTTTTTGCTCAGTACAAATGCTACAGATAGATGTATGTGTAGATATAGATGCAATTCATTTCCTTTCCTTTTTTCATGTATTTGCAATGAAATGAACAAAAATCTTAATCCAGATCACCTAATAACACAAACTAGGGTATAGTAGCTCATCTAGTAATTAGGCTTCCAAAATGTGCAAAAATATGACAACACTAATGACAACCTTTAATGCTCAAATAGAGATAACAACCAAATGGTAGTAATGAAGATGTAAAATAAAATACTAGACAATTCATATCTTTGCACTAAACTTCTATATATGATTATAGCACTTCAAGACATCCCATTGACCTTATACTTTGGTTACTAAAGATTAAAAAAATGGTTTCATTCATGTTTTTATTTCTATATATCCTCTTATGCATTGTCATATGAATCTATATATATTATTTTAATATTGGCCCTAGTATATGTGAATTACTCGTGACTATTATTCTCCCCTTATATTGTCCTATTCTTACTGGTACATCCTATTTATTTTTCTATTCAATATTACATAATATATAATATATTAAAAGCTTTTAACCCTCTTTTACATTTATTCATGATTGTAAATTATTTATATTTGAGTAGTTGTGACAAGCCTCCTACAAACCATATTGAAAATGTTGTAGACATACCTAAGGGTGAAGAAAGCATGAGGATATTATGCAATTATTTCATGAAATATGTGAGGAAAAGGTGTACTTTGTTGATGATACATATTTTCACAATCTTTTTCATTTTTATCTATAACATGATTATACATATACACATAGGAATACTAGACATTTTAAGTGCATGATTATTCATATTATATATATGTTAAGTAGGTTTCATTTGTGATTTCTATGGAGACTATTGTGGCAGCCACGCATTTGAGTGTTGAAGGATAGGCCATACCCAAAAACTCAAATTCCCACTGCAAGAAAGATATTAAGAGGTTTCTTGGCCTTGACAAAAGTATTCCCTAGTTCCAAAATGGGTACAACAAAGAGGAGTTGTTGGGAAAGTGGGAGGATGTGGCAATGGTGTTGATTAAGTTCATCATGCTTAGGGGTAGGTTTGAGCATTTCCATTATCATATTTCCCCATGCTTAATCACTTATGTCATAATATTAAGTTAAATTCCCTATTCTGAATCTATTCATCCTTGTCTCAGTCAATTTTGAAATCTAAAAGAAGTGGGGCTCTCCTCTGCACCAAGGGCTTATCCTTCATTTATATAATTTCCATTTGGCACTAACCCCTCAAGTCGGTCCTCATCCTTGTTTGATTATGGATATTAATAACCCCATCAACGGTCCTATCTTGTCGTCTGTTAAGATTTCCTCATCTCCCAAGTCTAATAAGGTTAATCCCCTCAAGGGATCTAAGTATAATACCCTTGGTATTGATCAAACTATGGATAAAATGGTGGTTGTGTCCAAGGATCCATCCTCCTTGTGGTCTACTAGGTTGGAATGGACCCCTAAGAATAGTGTTGAAAAATCCCCCAAACTGTCCCACAACCCCATGTGCCTTGTTTCTCTCTCACATGTAACCTAGTGATCTTGAGGTCCAACATAATATTACCCCTTTGGCTTCTATAAAGATCACCCCTACTATTGAGAATTCAGATTTGAGTCGGATTGGGATCAAGGTGGATATATTATGTATCCTCTATAATAGATAGAATGCCATCATCAAGTAGTTGATAACGCAATTACACACTACCAAGAAAAAGATCAACAGACTCAAAGAAATTGTTGAGGTTGAAGTGAAGGCGGGGGATTGGACCCTCAACAAGGGGGGTGGCAGTATTTGGGGAGTGGCATAATATTTGGTGTAGTTCAATTAGACAATTGGGAGATCATGGAAGACTAGATTTATGAACTCAAAACCCTCATTCCCTTGGAGGATGACAAATAGGAAATGTTCAGTGCTCTAGCTAATGTGAAAGCTAAGCAATCATAGGTTAGTAAAATGTTACAAAACTTAGTTTCTTTTAGCAAACAAATGATGGAGAAGACGACCCATTATATCACCATTCTGTAGGTCAAATCTAGAAGAAAGGAGAGCCAAGCGAAGGAAGAAGGAAGAAAATCTACATGTGCTACTCTCTCAAGAAAAGATGAGACCTCTTTCAATGCTATTATGTGTCCTCCCATAAGGACTTTTTTACTAGACAAGGTCAAGGATTTTAGTGAAAAGTGGAAGGGGATTAATCTCCCCCCTTTTTAATTCCCTATAATTGGTTTTGTTGTTGGTTTTTAAGTTTTGATTCTTTTGATGGTTGTATATGCTAGTATTTAAAGTAATTTATTAATGATCATAAAAAAATGAGTTGGATTTATTTTTATGGAGATGTATTTTGAAGATTATAATTTTTTTTAAAGTGTTTCACATTATGATAAAAAATCAAGGTCAATTAAAAACTAGTACTCTTTGAATATATATGGTAGAGATTTTATGTCGATTCTCTCACAACAATATATTTTGTAACAAACATCATATAGAAGTCCTCTATAGATATAATTTGAATCATGAAAAAGAATGGTGTTAAAGACCCACCCATACTGATATGATAATTTGAAAATATAACCTATCTATATTTTTCAAAGAATATATAGATCTTTTATCTTGTTCATCTTTTTGAGTGCATAGAAAATCACATCCCATTCATTGTAATTTTAATGAAAATTTACCAATAGTATATGTTAGATATTATAAGTATTGAAAGTAATTTATCAATGATCATAGCCAAATGAGCTGGATTTATTTTTATAGAGATGGCGTTCAAAGATTTTAAGTTTTTTTTTTAAATTGACAATATGATAAAAAATCAAGCTCAATTTTAAATTAATACTCTTTGAATATATAAGGGTGGAGAGTTTATGTCAATTATTTTTAGGATTATTTTAATTCAAATGAAATTGAACATCATCTTGGTATTAAAAATATCCCTTAACATAATTCTTTTGTTCAAAGAATGAAAATAATGATCTTGCACCTGGTTTAAGTCATGTTATATTTTCAAGAATATAAGTTACTTTTCTATTATGAATAAATCACCAAGAATACAATCAATTTGAACTGACGACAGTTGAATTTTACAACACAACATTGTTTGTTAGATTGGTTGATAGAATACTTTTACATTAAAAAAATTGTGAGGAATTTTACGTATCAAACTCATAATAGTCAAAATAAAAACAAGAATTCAATAATTATTTTCAAGAGAGTAACGTTAGAAATTGACATTACTGTTTGCAAATTAGGGATATTGTGAAGATCAATTATATCTTTTTCATTTACCAAAAATATATTGAATAACATCTAAGAAAATTTTCCATGTTCAACAACAAATCACTTAGCACCCTAATGGAGGAAAAAATTCACATAAGTGTTGCATGACTTTGGAGTATTAGTTGATGCAACTAAATAGCTTGTCAATCTAGATAAAATTATTGGTAGTCAATCAAAAGAGTTCTACACTTTCAAAGTAAATTCAAACTATGGGCTAGAATCCTACAAGTAAACAAAATTCTAATTAATTGAATATTTAGATAGTGATTTTGTAAATGTCTTGGGAGATGGAAAATCTACTCTAGGTTTCCTAATATATCTAGGATTGACAATGATTCACTAAAAGTTAATAAAACAAGTATGCTATTTATGTCTTACATAGAGGTAGAATATATGGCAAAGTTTAAGGCAACAAAGAAAATATTATGACTTGGAATAATTGCAGATAATTTGCAACAATATTACATTTTCTCCCTAATAGTCCCAATCAACAATCAATTTGCAATCAGAAATGTGAAAAAATTATTCCTCCATGATCCAACATTAACATCACCACAAAAAATATTGACTCAAAAATTTGTAAAAGTTTTTGATAGAAAAAGAAGAAAAAGGGTGTTGGCCCAAGGAACATAAGGACTAGAGGCACATTAACAGCATATTAATGGCACTAGTCATAAGCATTTCAACAGTAGTTTTAACAAAAGAAGGAACAAGGTCTAATCTACCTCTATTAAAAAAATATATAATAGTTCCTTTCAAAGAGATTAAACCAGAGTATCTAAAGTGAATAGTAGCAATTAAAGTAACAGTTATAAGCCACACAGGGCTATACCAGGGACTAGGCAAAATAACCTTAAAACAAGAACCCAAAATGGAGAACTTAGGGCCATGCCCAAACTAAAATAAGAACCTCATGAGCAACAATAGCTAATTTTTTCCACCTGAATGTTTGGACATCAGGGTCCTGGCCCACTCCTCCTCTAGGAAGAGGAAGAGATCCTTATTGACATCATCCACCTCTAGATTGCCGCTTGCTGGTTTTTCCTGCACAGTGCAGAGGGTCATAGCCGAAGCATGCATGACCTTAAGAGAAAACTTGTTAGTCATCAAAATGTGATGCTTGAGTTCCTACATGTCCTACTTGATGTCAGCAATCTCTTTATCCAATCCAGAAAACCTCAGCTTGAGGGTTCCCTTAAGCCAGTCATTGTCATCCAGGAACCCAGGATTGTGCTCAGTAGTGAGAGACTTGGTCTGGTGATCATGAGGGTTAGCCAGAGGTGGGGTAGGGCTACGGGGAGTCTCCATGGTTTGCTGAGGGTTGAGAGGGGGGGTGTTACTAGTCCTGTTCAGACTCTTGTGGTCATCAGAGGATCCCTTCATGGACTCAGTGGAATGGGTGTCATTTTTCGACAGGGACTTCTCTTTGGAGATCGTTTCCAAGATTCTAGTTTTACACTGCTTCTTCACATTTCTATTAGACCGACAGTGACCCGAGCCAATTAAGTCAACCTCCAGCTTGACCTGGCTCTCCAAAAACCTCTATTTTTTGGGCTTTCTTTCAATCTCGGGAGTACTGTCAGACTCCTTCTAATCTTTAGTCTCTAAAGATTCAGAGACATGGGATTCTTCATGCTCCTCCCTCCTATTGAAAGGATTTTTCACATATTTTTTGTGGGTTCTACCATCATTTGGGACAAGATCCGCCTCCTGGATAACTTGGATAGAATGGAAAGTGGATTGAGTGGGATTGTTAGTTTTCAATGGGGAATCCTCTTGGGCTGCCTCTTTGATGAATAGGGGGGGTGGGGGCAGAGGGCTTATAGCCTTATGGAAATGGTAAATACAGAGCAGGAGACCCTAATGGAGAATAAGGATCAGTTTATCAGGGTTTTCCCTAATATTCAAGATATTTCTTTCAATGGAATGTAGGAGGTAAAAGGGAATGGAAATTAAGTCCCTATTTCTAATGTGATTAAGAAAAGGTAAATGGTAATAGTAGAACACCATAAATTTACCTTTCAGTGTGAAATACTTCATCACGATGAGACATAGCTTGGGCCAGAACCCTGGAAGTACTTCATGGTTGAAACCCCCTATCTTCTTCACATGTTCCTCTCCTTCTCTGAAAAATTGGTTGAGGCTAGTAGGGTCAGGCGTCTGACTGGTTTTTTTATACTTTCTCCCTTTCATAGAGTTCTACACTTTCAAAGTAAATTCAAACTATGGGCTAGAATCCTACAAGTAAACAAAATTCTAATTAATTGAATATTTAGATAGTGATTTTGTAAATGTCTTGGGAGATGGAAAATCTACTCTAGGTTTCCTAATATATCTAGGATTGACAATGATTCACTAAAAGTTAATAAAACAAGTATGCTATTTATGTCTTACATAGAGGTAGAATATATGGAAAAGTTTAAGGCAACAAAGAAAATATTATGACTTGGAATAATTGCAGATAATTTGCAACAATATTACATTTTCTCCCTAATTGTCCCAATCAACAATCAATTTGCAATCAGAAATGTGAAAAAATTATTCATCCATGATCCAACATCAACATCACCACAAAAAACATTGACTCAAAAATTTGTAAAAGTTTTTGATAGAAAAAGAAGAAAAAGGGTGTTGGCCCAAGGAACATAAGGACTAGAGGCACATTAACAGCATATTAATGGCACTAGTCATAAGCATTTCAACAGCATTTTTAACAACAGAAGGAACAAGGTCTAATCTGCCTCTATAAAAAACAAATATAATACTTCCTTTCAAAGAGATTAAACCAGAGTATCTAAAGTGAATAGTAGCAATTAAAGTAATAGTTATAAGCCACACAGGGCTATACCAGGGACTAGGCAAAATAACCTTAAAACAAGAACCCAAAACGGAGAACTTAGGGCCATGCCCAAACTAAAATAAGAACCTCATGAGCAACAATAGATAATTTTTTCCACCCGAATGTTTGGACATCAGGGTCCTGGCCCACTCCTCCTACAGGAAGAGGAAGAGATCCTTATTGTCATCATCTGCCTCTAGATTGCCGCTTGTCGGTTTTTCCTGCATAGTGCAGAGGGTCATAGCCGAAGCATGCATGACCTTAAGAGAAAACTTGTTAGTCATCAAAATGTGATGCTTGAGTTCCTACATGTCCTACTTGATGTCAGCAATCTCTTTATCCAATCCAGAAAACCTCAGCTTGAGGGTTCCCTTAAGCCAGTCATTGTCATCCAGGAACCCAGGATTGTGCTCAGTAGTGGGGGACTTGGTCTGGCGATCATGAGGGTTAGCCAGAGGTGGGGTAGGGCTACGGGGAGTCTCCATGGTTTGCTGAGGGTTGAGATGGGGGGTGTTACTAGTCCTGTTCGGACTCATGTGGTCATCAGAGGATCCCTTCATGGACTCAGTGGAATGGGGGTCATTTTTTGACAGGGACTTATCTTTGGAGATCGTTCCCAAGATTTTGGTTTTACACTTCTTCTTCACATTTCTATTAGACCGACAGTAACCCGAGCCGATTAAGTCAACCTCCAGCTTGACCTGGCTCTTCAAAAACCTCTATTTTTTGGGCTTTCTTTCAATCTCGAGAGTACTGTCAGACTCCTGATCTTTAGTCTCTAAAGATTTAGAGACATGGGACTCTTCATGCTCCTCCCTCCTATTGAAAGGATTTTTCACATATTTTTTGTGGGTTCTACCATCATTTGGGACAAGATCCGCCTCCTGGATAACTTGGATAGAATGGAAAGTGGATTGAGTGGGATTGTTAGTTTTCGATGGGGAATCCTCTTGGTCTACCTCTTGGATGAATGGGGGGGGTGGGGGCAGAGGGCTTATAGCCTTATGGAAATGGTAAATACAGAGCAGGAGACCCTAATGGAGAATAAGGATTAGTTTATCAGGGTTTTCCCTAATATTCAAGATATTGCTTTCAATGGAATGTAGGAGGTAAAAGGGAATGGAAATTAAGTCCCTATTTCTAATGTGATTAAGAAAAGGTAAATGGTAATAGTAGAACACCATAAATTTACCTTTCAGTGTGAAATACTTTATCACGATGAGACATAGCTTGGGCCAGAACTCTAGAAGTACTTCATGGTTGAAACCCCCTATCTTCTTCACATGTTCCTCTCCTCTGAAAAATTGGTTGAGGCTAGTAGGGTCAGGTGTCTGACTGGTTTTTTTATACTTTCTCCTCATAGAGAGCCCAGTCACCTTAGTGATGACCTCCTCATTAATTTGGAATTTGATACCACCAACAAAAACTTTCCTATTGTTCCAGGATGAGATGAACTGTTTGGATATCCACTCGTCATGTCCACCTCTCATACACTCCATAAAGCTACAGATACCGCTCTCTTTACAGTAGTGGGTCACCAGAGGGTCGGTAGTGAAGGCCTCATCAATATTATCTAGTTTTATGCGTAGAGTGTTGCCTCCCATGTTGATACTCTCCTTCTCCTATGCTAGAATTTCCTAAAAATTGAAGGGCCAAACTTATTGACAGAGAGTATAAAACCAATTGTTTTGATTTAGCCATTTCGAGAAATGGTTATACTCAAAAAGCTGGCCTTGAGTGAAATTTTTAGATCTGGGTATCATACTGCAATATCTAATAGATCTCCAAGTGCCATAATTAGCAATAATGCTAGGGCTGCACTCAATGTCCTTGCTAGCCAAGGAAGCCTGCTGATGCGGACAACTATCTCTCCACACGCTTGAAAGGCATTTATGATTCTTTATGGGGTTTTGGGAATTCCTTTTCATAATCACAAAAATCACCTGCTTACGTCGACATGTGATCCAAGTAGGATTCTTAATAAACATGACAACTTGGATCATTTTAAATATCAGAAGTAACATTCATTTCCCCTCAGATAAGTTGCTGAGTCACCTTAGGTAGTTCGCTGACCACCCTCCAATTGTTAAGTTTGGTTTTCTTGAGGCCAATAGTAGCCATCGAATCTACCACCGCATTTCCCTCCCTGTACGTGTGGGCAATAGTCATGCATTCGAAATTGATGAGTAGCTCATGGCTTTCCAGCATAATGGAGCTAACCCACCACCCCGCATTAGCTCTTCTTTTGATAGCCTCCACCACCACTTTGGAATCCCCCTAAATTTCTAGTAGTCTGATGTTCATTTGGATGGAAAATTGAATCCCCCATAAAAGAGCCATGCCCTCCGCTTGGTTAACAGTGCATTTCTTGAGCGTCCTTGCATAAGCCAAGAGGTAAGTGCCATAATGGTTTCTTAGCACACCTAACCCTCCCTGAGTGAGGTTATTAGCTGCCCCATCAAAGTTTAATTTGGTCCATCCTTTGAGAGGGGAAGCCCATCTGGTATCTTTTCTAGCTATCAGCTTGGAATTATCGAACTTGGAAAACCTAGCCAGCAGGTTCCATTTGTCAGCTATTTTGACTTCCCAGGCAGCGGGGGTTGTTGAGGGAAGTTTCCACTTAGCCGCATTGGCATTCTCACAAAGAAGCTCAGTACCAAGATAGAGACAAGTCTCAGACTAGTTACTAGCCTCCCTAAATATCATGTTGTTCCTTTCCTTCAAAATAGTCTAGAAGATGTGTGGGGGCAGCATTCGCCAAAGGAGTTGGAGAAGGGGATGATTGGAGGGGGATCTCCAATAAGTGAATTGATGCACATCATTACCCAGAGCCCATGAGATTCCCAATCTGCTGATCACCTCTTGCCAGATGCTAGTGGCGTAATCACAGTGTATAAATAGGTGGTTCACCATTTCCTCCTCCTTTTTACATAGGACGCATTTGTTCGCTATGGAGAAGCCTCTTTTTATAAGATTATCCTGGGTTAGAACTTTACCATGCATAAGGGTCCACTAGAAGAAATTGATTTTTGGTGTGAGCTGAGAGATCCCCAGCTTCATCTAGTTTCTCAAATTATTCTCTTCCTTCGGGAGTAGGTTATAAGTAGTTTTGACTGAGAAGGTACCAGCTTGGGTAGGGGCCCAGACAATGGAGTGTTGACCACCAAGACCTAGGAATTTGATATCTCTCTGGGTTTCCATGAGCTCATTAGCCAGATATTGAAGGTTTGGTCTATCTCTTACTAGACTAGGTATATCTCTCCAATTAATGCCCATGGTGTAGTTGGAAGTTTTGTTGCCAAGGATAGGTTGGAGGTAGTCCATTAGAGGTTTGAATCTAAAGCCAAGGTTAGGGCAGTTCAGGATCCAATAGTCATTCCAGAATCTAATGGATCTCCCATTTCCAAGCTGCCAGAAAGCACCTTTAGTCAGCAAGGTTTTGCATTTGTAGATGTTCACCCAGAGTTTGGAGCCATTAGGGAGGTCACTATCATGGTACATCCTCCCATAGGGATGTCCTCAGAGGTACTTAGCTTCCATTATCTTGCACCAATCTTCTTTTCCTTCTATGAGTTTCGAGGCTACTTTCGTGGTAAGGGCTCTATTCATCAAGCCAATTCTCCCTAGGCCCAAGCCACCCAATCTTTTTGGGAGGCAGACAGTATCCCAATTAACTAGAGATATCCTCTTTTTTTCTTCTGAACCAGCCCACAAGAAAGTTCTCTGAATTCTCTCAAGTTTGTCTGCCATGTTTCTTTTGATCTTGAAGAGGGACAAGAAGTAGACCAGGATCCCCTGAAGAGTGGAAGCCACCAGCTGAAGTTTACCAAAATTTCTAAGTATCTTCCCTTTCCATCCAACTAGTTTCCTCTGGGTTCTTTCCAGGATAAAGTTTTAGAAATCCTAGGATGCCTCTTTAACCATGAGGGGGAGGCCAAGGTAGGTAGAAGGGAGCGAAGCCAACTGACAACCTAGAATTTGAAGCACTCTATTTTGTATCTCCATGGGAGTATTGAAGAAGAAAAATCAACTTTTTTGATAGTTAACACACTGTCCAGAAGCCCATGCATAACTTTCTAGGATTTGTTTCCACTATCTAGCCTCAATCACTGAAGAATACCCAAAGAGGAAGGTGTCATCCACAAACTGCTCCAACACAACTTGATCAAGAGTAGAAGCAAGTTTGATGCCTTTTATTCTTCCCATGGAGAAAAGAATAGTTAGATTAAAGCTAAGAACTTCAGCCACCATAATAAAAATGTAGGGGGAGATAGGATCTCCCTATCTAAGACCCTTTTTAGGTTTAAAGAAGCCACCAGGGGTGCCATTGTGCCATTGACAAGAATAAAGAAACTAATAGTTTGGGTACATTCTTGTATAATATGGACAACCTTTTCATTAAAACTCATTTTAACAAGGATTTTTAACAAGAAAAACCAATCAAATTTATCATAAGCTCTAGAGATATCTAGTTTTAAGGCCATACCTAGGACCTTTCTCCTATCCATAGAGTGGATGATTTCATGAGTGGATATGGCCGCATCATGGATCTGCCTTCCCAACACAAAACCTTTCTAAGTAGTGCTGATAATCATGTCTAGTAGTGGCTTCATTCTATTGACTAGGATGTTAGTCAGGATCTTGTAGAGTGTATTATAGAGGCTAATGGGCCTTAAATCTAGCATAGTGGTAGGGTTGTCATGCTTAGGGACCAATACAATAAAGGTTTTATTATGCTGTCTGTTAGTCCATTTTCCAGTCATAGAAAAATCTTTTGAAAATGGCCCATTTCCTTGCAAGTTTTCTAAAAGTGTCTTGCCCTGTGTTCTTCATGTTGTCACCGTGCTCCAGCTCTGATCACATCTCCTGAATCATAAAACCCAAGGAGTTATTTAAGCTTTAAGGTCTGTAGGAAGCAGTTTCAGAATCTGCCATAGTGTCAAAAACCCATAGTATTTTTGAAAATCCATGATGTTTTCAACCTTTTTGGCCTGCATGAAAACCCTTGATGTTTTTGCATCCTTGTTTACCTTTGTGTCAAAGTCGAAAACCCTGTGTGTTTTTTTATCTTTCACCGAAAACCCTCTGTGTTTTCGACTTCGCACTTCTACCTTGTTTGATGGTGTTTCCTATCTGCGCAAGTGCGATCATTGGTGGGTCCCAGTTCTTCCCATTGCCCAGTGTGGTTAAAGTTCGAACAAGATCTGTGGCTATCGCTTGTTCGCATGGAAAAGTTGACGAGGTTTATTTCTCACAAAGTTGCGATTGATTGCCACCTATCCTATGGACCTGAGTTTTCAAAGGTTTTAAATTCATTGGTTGTCACATGATCACATGTCAGAAATTTCTGACATGCGACCATGCGACTAGTTCCTTCCTTGCGTGTGGGGCCTGTTGGTGGGATGGCAGTGGTCCCGGAGGTGGTGATGTGGCAACCTAGGGTTGGCTATCACATGATCACATGTCAGAGTTTTCTAACATGTGATCATGCGACCGGTTGACACATGTCCCTAGGGCTCGGTGGTAGGTGGTAATGTGGCATCTTCCAGTTGGTCTAAGGTGGCATAATGGTGAACGGGCCCAGGTACTATTAGGAAGATTCCAGATCAATGGTGGTTGTGTGATCATGTGGAATCTTGCCGATCCATGTGATCATGCGACCGGCCATCGATTTTCCTTGGCGCACTCGGTGTAACTTCTCGGTGCTTTTGGCAGTGTGGATAAAAGTGGCGGCCCAACAAATTTTCTTCTTATTCACTGGTTCGCGTAATGTTTTGGCGATGCCCTAGTTCATTTGGTGATTCAGCGAACAGTGGTCGTGTGATCGCTAAGTTTTTTAGCGATGGTGGACAGTGTCTCATGAATTGGCGGAAGTTCTTCGGTCGCCAGTTCACCAGATAAAGTGAGGTCGGTGTTTCAGTGATGTGGAGGCTTGTCGCATGTTCGCATAGCCTAGTTTTTGGCTATGTGATCATGCGACCACTATTTGGACATCACGGTTGCGGAGTTTAGGTGGGTCCACAGTGCCGGTGTGGCTAAGGTGTTCTTTTTTGATTCGCTGTTGACTTTTTGAGGGGCCCATGACTATTGTGAGATTAAGTGTGACCGCCTGATCTACCGGGAAAAGAAAGAGATCTATGGCTATGTTTTAAATTTTTGGGGGTAGCTGTTGCAGTTCAAAATTCAAATTTTTTGAGGGTTTGCAACGACAAGAAGTACTGGTTTAAATGGCTTTTCTGGTAGATTTTCTTGCTAGTTTGATGGTGGTAGGTGTTGCGATCTGGCCTAAGGGTCTATGTGGCTGATTTGCAAAGGTTTTTTTGTACCTGATGGATTGTGGTTTTGTGCTCGAGGTGTATTTTCAGGTGGTTGATTTGACTGATTTTCATGGAATTTCTTAGTTTTCTATCCTGACTCGCAAATTTTCATAATTGCTGATCTACTAGAGATCTATTTTCTCCAGGTTGCTTGTGTTTCCAGCCCCTACAGTAAATTTCTTGATCGTATCAGTTGGTCTAGTGGTTGTAGTCCTAACCCTAGTCACCCTAAGCTTCATGCAATCTCTTTGAGATTCCCAAGGTGGCTAGTGGTATAAGTTGTAGCTTTTTTGACTTAGAAGGGGTTCAAATTTGGGATTAGTCTAGAGGTTTTGATTTCGATTGGTTCCAGGGGTTTGTAGTAGGGTTGTAGCAAATTGCATGTAAGCTGAATAGAATTTCTGGAAGTCTTTTGCAGGTTATTGAAGTGGTTTGATCTCCGTCCTACTTTGATCATGTACATGACTCATCATACTTAATATAACTATTTCATGTTTACAAGTCTCTCCTTGGTGTCATTCATGTGAGTTTTGGATTTTCTGATCCATTGCATAGGGTTACCTTTGCATATGTTCTTGTCTTTAGTTCTTGATCTAGGATCAAGTGAAATATACTTTAGAAGGGACATAGATTCATCTTGGTTGTCTACAGAAGGATCTTATAAGTAGTGGATGGGCTAGAATATTTATATTTATGGCTATGAGTTTTTGACAACAGTTGGTTCATGTTTCATTGTTTGTATGTGAGGTATGCCCAATGGATAATGGCACTAATCAAGGATTAGTACATTTAGTTGAGTCCAATGTCTGATTGGCTCTTGTCTACCTTCCCTATCCTCATTAATCAAAGACCATTTTAAGTTTTAAGTATTGTTGTTGGTAGTAATACCCTTCACAAGACCATTTTACCCTGCATAGTAGAGTTGATTCAATGAATACTTGGTTAGTATTTAGTAATCCTTTACTATAATCTGCTATATGAACCCAGTCTCTGGTGTGTGAAGTATAGTTTATACTGGGTTAGGTGCACCCACCTTGGTTTTGCAAAGCCAAAAGTAGAAGAGGGCAGTCTTGTCCCTATAGTTGGTCCAGTTTCCTTGCAAAGCTTTCACACTTGGATTTAACTAGTCCTAACATCAGTCTCAAGGCATATTGGCAACCCTAGATGGCTTAAGAGTTTTCAAACACCAACACTATCTAAGGAGATGCCTTGTCCTAAAGAAATCTCTGGCAACATGAATAACATTAGTCCCCATGATGTCCCAGAATTTTTGAAAGAAAGTCAAGGAGAAACTATTAGGACCCAAGGCTTTGTATGCACCCATAGCGAAGACCGCATTCTTGACCTCCTTGTCAGAAACATGTTTCGTGAGCTGTTGATTATCACTATGAGTTATAGCACTTTGGATGTGGTCTAGGAGTTGATTTTGGGTGCTGTTCGGGCACATTTTTCCCTCATTTGAGTGCAATCTGTCATGACCCTGACCGACTGTAGTTGATACCTTGGAACCTGAGATTAGTTCATTTTCTGGATGGTTGACACTTGTTAAGTTATTTCTATTATTCTAGGATTTATTTTTTATGTTGAACTTTTCGAGAATTCAGAGTTGATTCGAAATCTGATTCTCAGAAACAGAGGTTTTTATGTTGTCAGTATTACGCTACTTTCAGAATCTTAATATCTGAATCAGTTTGGATTCAGAGATCAAATTTTATTAATGATGTTAGTATGGTTCAGTTTACCTTCGTCTGATTCGTACTTTTAGATTTGTTCTTAAGCTGGATTTTATAAAAATATATATATATTTTCAGTAACCTGTGTATGTTGTTTGTCAGTTTATAAGTATAAACATATATATATATATATATATATATATATATATATATATATATATATATATATATATATATATATATATATATATATATATATATATATATATATATATATATATATATATATATATATATATATATATGTAAATTTATAACATTGTATAATTATACATACGTGTATATAAGTTTGAGTGCATTAGTATGAATAATTATATATATTTGTAATTGTAGATATTCGTGTGCTGGAATTTATATATATATATATACAAGTTATAAATATTATATATATATATATATATATATACGTATACTTATTAATTGGAAAACAACATTAGTATTATTAATTTGGATATCGATATTAATAATAATATTAATATTAATATTAATATTAATATTGATAAGAATATTAATTAGTAAATTAATATTAATATTAAAGTCAATGTTAATATTGATCTTAACATTGATGTTAATATGGATAGTGTTGTTAGTATCTAATGTTATGTTGATATGTAAGTTAGTAACTATCTTACCTATCGAAGGATTCAGCTTTTCCATAAAACTTTTAACTAAACTCACCTAAGTTAGTCGATGCTTAGACTAGCGCTTGTTATGGGGGTTTTGGGTTTTTGGCTTATCACAGCAAGTTAGTGGGTTTTTATGAAGAGCAGGCTTCTCGATTGGCGAGTTGGTACCTCGGCTGCCATGTGTTGGTATCTGCATTGCGTATGAAGTTTGGTTTCTTGCTCACTGTTATGAGCATTAATTTGGCATGATGTTGTATTCAGACCACCATCGTTGGTCATGGTTGGGGTTATGGATGCTCTGTCGAGCGTTTTTCTCTGCGTTATCATAGGGAAATTGATGGCAACTATGGAGGAAACCGTTTCTTCTCAGCATTTCGAAGGTTCACAATTTCATTTATTGTGGTTCTGTTGTTTTGTTGCTGCATTTCTTGTAGTATCTTTTCTTAAAAGGCTTTCTCTGGTTCTTTGTGGCAAGGATTGGAGTGTTGTGAATTTGATAGCAGAGGGTTTTATCGGGCATCAACTCCTGTGTCATTTCATATTATCACAGGCAAGGGGCTCTTTCTCAAAACCCTACTCTTTTATCTGTATTATTTTAGTATGATATGGTGGTTATCGACTATTAAAAATGTTGTGTTTGGAAATTTGTACCCATCTTTAAGAGTATGCAGGGTATGGGGTTTCCATAGCTTAATCTAGTGTACCCAGTTTCGGATGTAAAATTTATTCAGATGCTTGATATTTCTGTACATTATCTCCTTCGAAAGTTTTGAAATGTTTTAAGTATTAAGGTCTTTCAGTTTAAATGGTATTTAGTACATCTCATCATGGAAATTATAGAGAATGGTTTGTTTAGCGAAGTTTGTTTTGCATATACCCGTGTTTGAATGAGAATGGAGATATCGCCTTGGAAACATGGGCGTATACGGGGTTTGTGATTTTTTTGTGGTTGCTGTAATAGTAGTTTTTGTGTTGGTTGTGGATAGCATAAAGTGCCGGCTGTGATTTTGAGCCGAGCTCAGTGGGTACTCTGTTTTGTGGTTAAAAGTTTGTTACAGTTGTAACCCGTCTATGAATTTCTGATTATGGATTTATTCGCTTTTGGTTGCAAATTTGCATTGACTTTGAGACACGACCCTGAGTCGTAGTTATAAACTTGGTGTAGAGAATTGGTTTCTTTTTGTCAAGCCATTGTTGTTATATGTGCTGTATTATTATAAATTTTGTGTAGGAGAAGGGTTTCGGCAATAAATAGGGAACCAAACATTTGTATAAATGTTATTCAGATGGTGTCGTTTGATTATCTCAATGAGTTTCGGGTCTGAAGTTACAGTCCCATTATTGTTAAGTTGTTTGCGAATTTGGGTTCGAAAATTCTGTGTGATATATATATGTAAGTGTATATATTTTTATAAGATTTTGAGTTTGACTTTTAAAGGGTTTGGATTCCGTTAATTGTATAGATTAATCATTTGCAAATTCAGAGATTGGATTATAAGCAATATTCAAATCCTACTGTAGTATATGTGGGATTTCGATATTGTGGTTAAACCATGGCATAGCGAAGAGTATTGCGACTGTCATCTTGTGTATTAGCTTGAATCATTGAATGCATACAAACATTTTTCGTTGACTGTATCGTATTTAGATGATTTGAGAGTATGTTTTAACGGGTTGAGTTTGAGAGCTCTGAAATGAAAACAAGTACTATGATATCATTTTATTGTCAACACCATTACTAAATAGAGTAGTGAAATTTGTTATCTGGAAACAATTGGTTATTGATGTATAGCGGAAATGATTATTTTCTATCTTAGAGCTAACTTTAAATTAATAAGATTTTACGTATATTTTGATAAATGTAGGTAAGTATTTGTATGTATACTTATAGGTGCTGAGTATATGTGTATGTATAAGTATTTATTTATAGGTATCAATGTATATGTATATTCTTATGAAATTCACTGTTAGTTTTATCATAGATTTATAATCCAGAAATTATAGTGAATACTATTTTGGTAATGGAAATTGATTGTTTTTATAATTTGTTATAATTATATTTATGTGGATAGTTTCATTAGTAATATCTTGTTTAATGGAATTTAAGTTAAATGTATCTTAGAAAAGACATTTCTTGTTATTAGATTTAGATATAGTTGTTAGAGGATTGAACAATGTGGTTATAAATATGGTTTCAAATGGTACTTGAAAGATGGAAATTTGGATTCAAATGATGTTTCTGTTTGCTGGTGCAATTGTTTTATTGTGGCAAAAGAAATATATGTATATTAGTTGGAATCGGAAAATTAGTTTAAGTTTTCTTCCAATTAGTATGATTTGAACTATGTGTATGTTAGATTATGCAAGTGTGATCCTTTAGGTTGGGTGGCTGTCATAAAGCGAGTAACTTGTGGTGAAAGAAATACGTTATCGGATGCCCTCCGACTTCAGTCTGGATCCTTATGGGAAAGTTTATGACAGTTATTTAAACAAGTGGTAACAATTAAAATTCATGGGATGGGAATCATATAATAAGATAAGAATATTATGGTTTCACCTGACATAATGAGTTCTACGAGTGGCTAAACGTAGATTCATATGTTGACACCCATGGACTACTGGATCATCATCTTGTCATATTCTATGCGGGTTTATTTTTTGCATATCTGCATGTATGAAATTATGTACTTGCTTTACAATTTTGATGTGAAAAGAAAATTGTATTATCAATACTTCTGTTATTTGGATTTAATAATGTTAGATGTTATTAAATCTAACGTGCAGGTTTTGGAGGTTATTTCAGATTGATTTCTGTACTAAGCCCTGCTTGGTGTGTTGTGTTTTTGATGATTTGATTTCAGGTTCGAGATATAAATGAATACGGATCTAGAAGAAAGTTGACTTCTTATCTTTTAGAATCAGTGATTAATTTGGATGTACCTTAATAGTTGTTGTTTTACTTTTTGTAAGAGTAACAATATGTCGTACTCGGATGTTATGATCTGAAAAATATTACACTGCTGATTATGAGTATTCTATTGAACTTGTTGTACACGGTTAATTGTAATGGATATTGTTTTAAAAAAAAAAATTGTTCGGGTTATAATTTTCTTTGTTTGATATGTTTAGTGCTCTATGGTAGTTCTTTTGCTTTGAGTTGGTTAGGGTATTACATTTGGTATCAGAGCCCAAGGTTTAAACACTCGGGACTCGAAAAGATTTATTAGTGGTTTCATTATGCTTCCTGCGAGATTTTAATTAAATCTCTTTTATAGGAATTCCAGTATGCCTCCCATTACACGAGGAGCACGGGGACGAGGTATCCCTAGTGCTGATGCCGAAGCAGGTAGAGGTAGAGGTGGACGTAGAGGCCATGGTTGAGGCCTAGGTAGAGGTTGTGGCCTTGGTAGGGGTCAAGATCATCAAGATAGGCTTGATGATGGAATTCCTCATGATGAAGATCAAAGGGGAATTCAAGCTAAGATACTTCAGCAGATTCTTGGTCGGTTGGATGGGATTGAAGCTAGGAATAACATTCCTGGTGGGGGAGCAAATATGCAGAATTTGCAGATTCCTAATGCCAATCAGGCTATTATAGAAGATCCTGTTATCAGAACTCAGCTGAAAGACATTTCTAAGCTCAAGGGACCATATTTTAATGGTACTGAAGCTGGTAATGAAGCTGAAGCCTGGCTTCTAAACATCGAAAGATGTTTTATTCTTCATGATTATCACACCAATGTGAAAGTTCACTGGACTGTAATGCAGTTAAGATCTTTCGCATCAATCTGGTGGAATATGGAACTGGAACACCTTGGACTGCATATTTCTCAAGTCACTTGGGAGTTATTCATTGAAAGGTTTCGGGAAAGGTTTATGTCTGAGTACTGGAAACAAACCAGGTCTGAGGAATTCTTTAACATTTCTCAAGGGAACTCAACTGTGGAAATGTATGAAAGAAGATTCTTTCAGCTTAAGAAGTATTCTGGTTGGAATGAAGGTGATAAACCTTTAGTGCAGCACTTTGTCTGGGGTTTAAATCCTAAGATTGGTGAGGAAGTGAGAACTTTCAAGCCAAAATCTGTTAAGGAAGCTGCTAATCAGGCTAAGCTTGCAGAAATGAAATCTGGTTTTTCAACCAAGAGTGTTGTTAATTCATATGTTCCTAGTAGCAGTAGAAATCAGAAATCCTTCAAGGATGACTCTAAGGCAACACCTAGTGGCTATGGTAGTAAATCCCAAAAGTGGAAATTCAATAAGTTTATCAAATCAGACAAGGGGTTTAAGGTCCCTGAACTACCTAAATCCATTAAACCTGCTGAAAGTGTGAAACAGAGTTTTACACAGCCACAAGAAAATTCCTCACAGGATAAGAGTACCAAAACAGGAGCGGAATGTTGGCATTGTGGGCAGTTGGGTCACTTACAATGGAATTGCCCTCTTAAAGGCAATAATCAGGGAAGGCCAAGGGCATCGAGTTCTGAAGCTACTGTTGGTGACTCTGGAAAGAACCACCGTATTTTTGCTACTGTGGATCATAATCAAGCAGAACATCAGAACACGGTGATTGAGGCTAAAGGTACTTTTCAAGGTATGAAAATTTCCATTTTATTTGACTCAAGTGCCACTAATTCTTTCATTTCTGCCAATTTGGTTAAACATTGTAATATTCCTGTGAGAGAGGCTGAGTTGGCATGGCAAGTTGAGTTAGCTTCTGGTTCTAAGGTAGATTCTAGGCTGATTGTGGTAAATTGTGAAATTCATCTTGAGGCGTTTACCACTGTAGCAAACCTCCAAGTTATTCCTTTAGGAACTTATGATGTAATCTTAGGAATGGACTGGTTGGATCAGCACCGAGCTGTAATTGATTGCAGCGAGAAGACTGTTGCATGCATTGATGATTTTGGGGCCAGTAAAGTCATTTCAGGGATTAAGAGGCCTATTTCTTTTAGAACTATATCCGCTAAACAACTCCATAGGTGTTTACGAAAGGGCTGTAAGCTATTTGCTATTTCTGTCAATGATTTTTCTTAACCCATGGCCAAGCGGGCAAGTCTTGACCATCCTTTGCTTAAGGAATTTTCTGATGGAGATTCCGGGTATTCCACCCAAGAGAGAAATTGACTTTAGGATTGATCTTGTGCCTAGAACTGAGCCAATTTCTAAAACTCCTTATCATATGACAGCACAAGAATTGGCTGAACTTAAGGTTCAACTTGAAGAACTCCTTGAGAAAGGGCTGATCAGACCAAGTGTCTCTCCCTGGGGTGCACCTGTTATCTTCGTTAAGAAGAAAGATGGATCTCTTAGACTGTGTATCAACTACAGACAGTTGAATAAGGTTACTATCAAGAATAGGTATCCATTGCCTAGGATTGATGACTTATTTGATCAAGTTAAGGGTGCTAAGGTGTTTTCCAAAATTGATCTTAAATCTGGTTACCATCAGCTTCGAATTCAAGAAGCCGATATTCATAAGACAGCATTTCGAACTAGATATGGGCATTATGAATTCACTGTTGTACCTTTCGGTTTAACAAATGCGCCATCAGTATTTATGAGTTTGATGCAGGGAGTGTTTAGAACCTTCCTTGATAAGTTTGTAGTTATCTTTCTGGATGACATATTGATTTATTCTAACTCCTTGGAGGAGCATGAACAACATCTAAAGCAAGTTTTTGAATGTCTCCAAAGGAATAAGCTGTATGCTAATCCTGATAAGTGTGAATTTTTCAAATCTGAAATAAGCTACCTTGGACACATTATCATAGGAGATGGAATAGCTATGGATCCAGCTAAGATTAGAGCTATTGTAGAGTGGCCAGCACCTACAAATGTGTCTGAAGTGAGAAGTTTTATGGGTTTGGCCAGTTATTACCGAAGGTTTGTGGCTAATTTCTCTAAAATAGCACATCCTATCACTTCTCTACAAAGAAAAGGTAAGAAATTTGTCTGGTCAGATCAGTGTGAAGAGGCTTTTCAGCATCTTAAAGATCGGTTGACTAGTGCACCTATTTTGGCAGTACCTGATCCTTGTAAAGAATTTGAAGTTTGCACGGATGCATCATTGGATGGGTTAGGAGCAGTTCTAATGCAAGATGGCAGAGTGATTGTGTATGAATCCAGGAAACTCAAGGATCATGAAATTAACTACCCAACTCATGATTTGGAGCTTGCTGCAGTAATGCATGCGTTGACCAAATGGCGACATTTTCTTCTTGGACAGCATTTTGAGTTGCGAACTGATCACAGAAGTCTTCAATATATTTTCACACAACCAAATCTGAATGCACGGCAACGCAGATGGATGGAATTTTTGTGTGAATATGACTTTGAAGTCAAATATGTGCAAGGTAAAGAGAATAAGGTGGCTGATGCGCTTAGCAGAAGATGTCACGAACTCTCTTCTTTAACTCTCATAGTGGATTTGAAGGAGAAAATATTGCAAAATCTGGGTTTTGATCCATGGTTTTTAGATGTGAAAGCTATTATGGACAGTGGCAGCACATTAGAAGGTAGATTTGAAGGTTACTCTATCAGCACTGATGGGTTGTTGGTTTACAAAGGCAGTACTTATGTTCCTGAGGTTGGAGAACTACGAATTTGGTTATGTCTGAAGCTCATAAAGCACCCTATTCAGCACATCCTGGTGTTAAGAAAATGAATGCCGATCTGAAACAGTATTATTATAGGCCAGGTATGAAGAGAGATATTACTGACTTTTTTGCTAGATGTCTGGAATGTCAAAGGGTAAAAGCTGAAAATCAACATCCTGCAGATTTACTTCAATCTCACAGTGTGCCTGGATGGAAATGGGATACCATCTCCATAGATTTCATAGTGGGATTAACTTTATCAGTTAGGCGGCATGATGCAATCATGGTTGTGGTGGACAGGTTAACCAAAGTTGCACATTTTATTCCAGTAAGATCTTCATATAATGCAGCATCTGTAGCATGTATTTATATGGAGCACATAGTTAGATTGCATGGAATCCCTAAGAAGATCATATCTAATAGGGACCCAGTTTTCACATCTTCACTTTGGAGGTCTATGTAGCATGAACTTGGTACTCAGCTGAACTTCAGTTCTGCATATCATCCTGAGACTGATGGGAAAACTGAGCGTGTAAATCAGATTCTGGAAGACATGCTTAGGATGTACGTCATGGATAGGCAGAACAAATGGGAAGAATTCTTGCATTTAGTTGAGTTTGCATATAATAACGGTTATCACAGCTCTATAGGTATGGCTCCATTTCAAGCTTTGTATGGACAACCTTGCAGAACACCCTTGAGCTAGGATAATTTGGAAGATAGAATTCTCATAGGACCTGAAATGCTCCAAGATATGGAACAGCAAGTGAAACAAATCAGGGAACACCTTGTTATAGCACAGGATAGACAGAAAAAGTATGCAGATTTGCATAGGATTGAGCGTCAGTTTATGGTTGGGGACAAAGTTTTTCTGCGGGTTAGACCTAGAAAAAGTCCAATTAGATATGGTAAAGGTTCCAAATTATCTCCACGTTTTGTGGGACCGTTTGAAATTCTGGAACGTGTTGGTCTGGTTGCCTACCGACTTGCTTTGCCTCCCAGTCTATCTCGAATCCATGATGTCTTTCATGTGTCTGTTTTAAGGAAATACATACCTGATATCACTCATGTTCTGAATTGGAATGCATTACAGGTGATGGATGGCCAGTTGATGCTGGAACCAGTGCGAATCATTCAGCAAAGAGAGCTAAATCTCAGAGGTCGCAAGGTGGAGCAGGTAAAGGTATTGTGGGATCATAATGATGATACCTCTGCAACATGGGAAGATACAACGGCAGTGAAAGTTTCTCATCCTCATTTGTTTTCAGGCTTCCAGGAGTAAGCCTAAGCTGGTGGGGGAGGGTGTCATGACCCTGACCGACTGTAGTTGATACCTTGGAACCTGAGATTAGTTCATTTTCTGGATGGTTGACACTTGTTAAGTTATTTATATTATTCTGGGATTTTTTTTTTATGTTGAACTTTTCAAGAATTCAGAGTTGATTCAAAATCTGATTCTTAGAAACAGAGACCTTTTTATGTTGTCAGTATTACGCTACTTTCAGAATCTTAATATCTGAATCAGTTTGGATTCAGAGATCAAATTTTATTAATGATGTTAGTATGGTTCAGTTTACCTTCGTCTGATTCATACTTTCAGATTTGTTCTTAAGCTAGATTTTATAAAAATATATATATATTTTCAGTAACCTGTGTATGTTGTTTGTTAGTTTATAAGTATAAACATATATATATATATATATGTAAATTTATAACATTGTATAATTATACATACGTGTATATAAGTTCGAGTGCATTAGTATGAATAATTATATATATCTATAATTGTAGATATTCGTGTGCTGGAATTTATATATATATATATACAGGTTATAAATATTATATATATATATATATATATATATATATATATATATATATATATATATATATATATATATATATATATATATATATATATATATATATATATATATATATATATATATATATATATATATATATATATATATATATATATATATATATATACACGTATACTTATTAATTGGAAAACAACATTAGTATTATTAATTTGGATATCGATATTAATAATAATATTAATATTAATATTAATATTAATATTGATAAGAATAGCGAGAAGCTCCCATTTAGTGCATCGAGCAATTCAGCTCAATTTTTAAAAAATAATAAAAAATAATACTCCTCAATTACCATATGTTACAGACAATTCTGAGTTCAATCATTAGTATCAACTCATCATAAGATGCAATTTTAAAAACAAATATGACAATTGAAATCCATCCAACATGGTTTTAGTGTTAATTTTATTCAAATTGTATGCATGAACTTGGATGCCAGGTATTTTTTAACATTTGTTCTCTTTCTCATTATTTTAAACGTTTTATTGATTGCTTTACAGAATTTTCAGCATACATTTACATTGACTGCAAAAATATCGCAGGTTCAACATTAACTAGGTAATGACATAATCGTTTGGTCATTTGAAGATTTCCACTATGGTAGGCATCATTTGATGTGAAAGAAAATCAAACATGTTTTGAAGGTTTTGAAAGGAGGATAATTTCTTCTAAAACAAGAGTGAAATAATTTGGTCGTCAAGCACCAAATTGTTAACGAATCATAAAATATGCTTAAAAATTTGAGAGTTTGCATTGTTAACGAATCATTTCATAGTCTTAGGGTTGGAAAAAGATTCAATCCTCGGTCTGTAATTGGAATGTAGATTTCTATAATCAAGGGACATGAGCATCAAAGTTCTTGCCTTATATAATGTGTTTGGGGTAAGGTGTGGTGAAATGAGAATATGCTTAAGTAGTATAGATTTTATGAAAATGGGTATGTGCAAGATCATGAGGGGCCAAACTATGCCCTTAAGTGGCAATGAAAAATTAGCAAATCAGGGTTAGTCAACTTGACATGAAAATTTCAACTAGCTATGAACCAAATATAAAAAATTTGTAAGAATAGAATCTATAGAAAATTGAATGTAGTTTCTAAACTACTAGGCCTTTTTTGAGAAAAAGTTAGTATCATTGGTGAAAAGTATAGATTTCAATGCAGCAGTACAAAAATTTTAGGAAACAAATAAGAAGTAGGTGTATGTCTGACCACCTTAATCATAATCAAATGATAATATTTTATTATAAGATTTTATATATAAGTAGTAGACTTATGCCTGGATGTGATGCATATTTTTTTGTAATTTTATTCCAAAAAAATAATTAATTATGAATTTTTTGTTAAAACATTTTCAAAATAAAAAAACTCCCATGTCTGACCACCTTAACTCATTCAAAACTTTACAAAATTCAAATTTATTTATTTTTCCTTATAGTAGGTGAAGCATAGAATGTGACACATTTTTCAGATTTTAAAAATGTTTTACCATCTAAAAGTTATAGTCATTTTTCAATCAGTATATAAACCAGCACTTTAGAGGTAGCTCAATTAGAAAATAAGTAATAATTATTTACCGAATTCAAAATTTGACAGCAATTATATCGATATAAAGCTGATAATCTCCTTAAGATACCCTTTTCATTTTATCAAATTCGGGTGAAAAAAAAGTCGTCAGCTACATTGTCAAAGTTTTGAACTGACATCGCCACTTTTTGGCCCCTCATGATCTTGCACATACCCAAACGTGTTTTGCTAGGGTGAGAAATATTGACTATAGTTTAATGAGAAGGATCAAAACTATTAGTGCATTGAGTGCTCTATAAATAGACAGACCCACATTTGTAGACAAACATAAATACATGTGTATACAATATTTAAGCATGGATATATCTTCCACTTGATAGTCCAGAGGAAATAAGATTGAATATGTAAAGTAATTATGATTCCCAATAGAATTGAAGGGAATGATGAGAACAATCCTGGTCAATTGTAACTCAAGAGTTATCATAAAGTTAGAAAACCTTAAATCATTTAGCAGAAAAATAATGAATAACATGAAATTTAACTTAGAAAACCCATTTGAGAAAAATGTTTCCAAAGACTAGCACTGTTAAGAGTACCACTATTAAGATTGTATTCATAGTACCATATACATATTTTTTAGAATAATTAGTTGGGTATATCTAAGGGGGTCTCAAGTTATAATTTAAAAACAATAATACATAAACATGGATAAAAAGCCTTAGTAGATGCATGTAAGTATAAAGAGAGCTAATAATAACCACAATGAAACAAAAAGTGCCAACATCATGAGGGCAAGGCAAACCCCCATGAACCAATAAGAATTTGTATCCAAGTTGTCATGCACATTATTAGCAACATCTTTCCAAGTACTATCTACATCATCAAATACATCATTTAGTGAGATTGTAAGATTAGGTGTTGTCCAGATCTAGCAAAAAGAACCATTGCCCCTTTCATAGATGAAGTGTTTTTGAGATCCTTTATTATAGAAAGCTACAAATAAAGTCATTTATAAACAGTAGAAAATGGCACTGATGTTCAACTTTTCCAACAACAATCTTAGATTATATTAATCAAGTAAATAGAACTACAAAAAGCTTCAAGGCATCATTACTACATCCTATTTTCCTTTTATGGAACAACAAAGAGAAAAGGACAAAACCAAAGTTTTGAAATGCAAAAGAAACACATGGGCACATAAGCTATAGGATTTTAGTAAATATTATCATGTACGATGAAGACATAGATGTTTTCAAGCATAAGCTAACATAGTAATTGTAAATTATGAATTAAAAAGCATACCTCAATTGCAATGGTTGTGGGAGTAAGATAAGAGATGCATATAGCCACTTCTACTGCAATTTCTGTAATGAAAGTAATCAATTCAGTTACTTGCAACAATCCTCATCTTGAAGTGGCAATATGAATTTTAGGACTTCAAAAAATGTAAGTGTTTTTAAAAATTTGTAACAAAAATACTTTAAAGGCATGGGAATATACTTTGTAGTGCTATGTTTAGATTAGAATTGCCATATGTTGTACCCCATTTCTCAATAAGTTCAGCGAGTCATGTGAAAGCCTGCAATTAAACATTGATACCTAAACATCGTGTGTAAATTCATAACACTGCATGTTTCTTGCAATTGCAAACAAATAGTTACTGTACATCAAATTGGAGTGACAATGACATAGAGAAAAACTAACATTTAAGGAAGATCTTCAGTGTTATTTCTCTTACAATGTTTAGCAATCAGCATTGATGAATACTAATTTTTCTCTCTCTAAAAAAGTGTTGGTTTTCAAAACTGCAATAGGTAGAAATGAGCATGTGGTGTAATTCAGGAAGCTTGCTAATAAGAATGTTCATCATCAAAAGTATTCAAGCTCTACAAAGAAATCATAAAGTTTATGCAGAATTCTTGTCTGGAATGTGGAATCCTCAATTGACAAAAATCAGAATGTTTTAGTGCCTTTAATATGAGAATGATCTAGTCTGAAAATGAAATTGTTTTAGTCTATTGTTGTCATGGATCTAGGATAGTTGCATTTATGGAAACATGTACAACTTTATTGTTTGATCGAGTAGATAGATACCATTTTGATAGCAAGAGAAACCAAGAAACTATATTCTCAAAATAAATAATATTCATAGCTATGATAAAATGAAAGGGAGGCTTGAGTACCTAAATCTGCTTGTCATTATTCCAATAAGCCTATTATATTTTCACTCTTCTAGTGCATACCTCTCTTTATTTTTAGAGGTTTTTCACTAAACCCAATTTGTGTGTTTCCTATAATCGACACATTCAATGATTGGGTCAGTGTCATTGTCTAGTGGAGGCTTGTGAATATGTTGAAGAGTAGCTTGAGAGCATTCATATTCTAAGTTCTATACCTATAATATTTTTAATCTATCAACACTATTAAAATGGAGAGCATAAAAGCTAGCCTATTAAATGATGTTACTAATTGTCAATAGCAATGGACAAAATTTTCAAAAATTATTTCTGAAACAACAAATTCCTTACTGATCAAAGTTGTATGCAAAGTAATAATAAATGACACCCTTGAAGAAGCATAATACATTTTTTTGAACAATTGGAGATAGAGTTATATAAAAATTAATAAGAAGACCCATTAATTAGAAATGTTTAATTTGGAACTTTGAACTTATTATTCACAAAAAATACTATTTTAAATATCAAGAGCCTAACTATATATATGGTTATTTAAGTCGTTATGCAGCTCACATTCAACATTTTGTCATTATTGCAAATTGGCATAGATAGCTTCTTAGTTGACTAATTTGGATCTTTTTCTAAATCTTTTAATTTTAAGATCAGACCATGAGAACACCTACTATTGCAATAATTATCTTAAGAAAGTAGGGTATTTTCTTGACTAGATTTATAGTGCAATGTTAGCTTGCATTAGATTTGTATTAACAATCTTTTTGGTTGAGAAAGTTAATAATATGATGGGAAGAATATTGTGGTCATAGCATCTAGCATTATCAATCAAGTAACTTTAGCTAGATGAATTAATCTTGTAATAACTGATTTATATTTATTCTACTTGTTTATCTTGATTTAATTTTTCCTACAAATATGTTTATAACTCTTGGTTTCATAGAATTTGGCTATCTAATTGGCACAAATATATGTTCTTATCTGAATTTAACTAAGAGAAATTCCTTTCTTAATTTTTCTATATTTTCACGTGTAGATTGTGCCTATTCTATATCACTTTTCCAGACTGTAGTTTTCTATGTAGCAGATTGCATAATTTGAAATGTTTAATTTGATTACTCAAAATCACCATTTCATCAAATGCACCACATGTCTATTTTGTATCATTTCTAAATATATAAGTATAGATAAGTTTTGGCAAATTACAAGTAGCTGAAGCATTACTACTTTTTTCCTTTTTCAAATGAGAGTTTAATCTAAAGTAGGGTATGAAGTAGCAAACCAGTCAAAGAAAAAAAGGCTGAGAGAGATTTAGAGTCATGTTATAGTTGTTAAGGTGTTCCCACTTTGGTTTCCTAAGAATCCCTACAAACAAAGAAAGACAAAAATAGTTCATGATCTGATTGCTAAATAATTTATATAATATTTGGCAAGGGAAAAAAAGAGCAAGCTGAAAACAATTTTGTATGTTAAAAAATATTTCTACTTTATCACCTCTGCAAGGAGTTGTAAAGGTTCATATCTGTCATCTTCTGGTGATTCATGGTCCTTGCACTACTATGCTTTCCAAAACAAATTTTGAAGATCTTATTTGTCACCTTGCCTTGGACAAATTGGTATGCCTAATATATAATGCATGATATTTGTATAACAATAATATTAAGCTACTAAAAAAATTTCATCTTTCCCAAATATCTAAAATATACTCAACAAGCTTTTAAATACTATATAAATCCCTTAACAAAACCTACTCAATAAGGGGGCTGGTCCTTATTGTCTCTGAGCCCTAACATATTCTTCCCACGTGGCAAGGTGCCTTATTCCTTGTTTCATTAATACGGTTATGTACATATAATCTTAAAGTAACAAATGACAATATCTCAATTGGTTAAATATGTTTACTAAATTATCAAATCCCAAAGCCTAGTGACACAAAAATTTTGAGGTGAAAATTTATAGGAGGGCCTGACCAGTAATAGGTCAAAAGCACAAAAATACATTATTGTGCATTTGCAAGTGCTAGTAGAGAAAGAATGTTTTTTCAATGAGAGAAAGCATTCAAAAAAAATCAAGTAGAATTCATCAACAAAATAAGTAAATGTAGAAGATGCATCATCTAATATAATGAAATAATTCAACCTGCATGTGTTGAAAAATTAGTTTTTTAGTGCTTCTAGTTTTGGTTAGCACAAAATGAGACAAGAAATAAAATAAACAACCAACCTTGGTCTTGTAGAAGGCATATCATCGCAAAAGTCAATGTTCAAGAAGTTCAGATCAATACACTTGTTAACACAATACATTTATATGGTTATTGGGACATTAATCCTAGCTATGCATTGCCATTTCTTGATTGGCATGATCATGTGATACATTATCAACCACCATTACCGATTCCTCCAACCTCATCATTATTAAATCTTATTTTTTTATTTCATGCTAATCTTAAGTTCTTAACTGCTTCTAACCACCACCCAAACCCCTCTAAACCCTATAAAAAAAGAAAAGAATAACCTTTATTCTTAAAGCTAAAACTCAATGACAACCTTCGCCACCAAGATATTTAGACATTCCAAATATCATTGACACTGTCACAGTTGCATCGAGTTCTACTAAACAAAGGGATAATTTTAATGGTCTTGGAAGAGATATTTTTTAACTTTATTCCTCGGTCATGTAGTTCTTGCCTATGATAGATTGATTATGGATGTATGTTTAACATATTTTATACATCACAATGGATATTTCCATGCAACACCATATTCGTGGTTCCCACAAATATTCATATTAACAAACCCATAGTAGTAACCAGTTCCATTTCATGTTAACATGGGGATATTAAGATTTCCATTTTCTATAGTAATAGAGTGGAATAAATGGGTGGAAGCATTTGTTATCAGAAAAAAATGCAATCTAATACTAGTCCAAAAACTATGATAGATGTAGGGAATCCTTAACATATTGGATGGCATAGGAACATAGCAACAAGAAATGTTTCCAAAAACACTAGCCAAATTAGTAGTTTGAAAAATATTCTATTACATTTTATTTCCACTTGTACAAGCACATAAATTTCTAAATTTAGTAGACTAAATAAATTGGATGTCATTAAGAGAAACATAATTGAGAAGTAAAGCAATTATCACTCGATGAAAAAAGCCAGATATCTAGAATATCAAATAGAACCATTGCAAGTCTTTCAAGCCCAAGTCCAAAAGCCCATGTAGTGGTTCCTAGCCTTCCATTGGCATTTAGTATTGCTTGCTCAGTCACTCCACAACCCAAAACCTCCATCCACTTCTCCTGAGTGAATGATCTAAAGTATCAAGAGTTAATTTCCAAAAATCATCTTACACATTTGCATCTTCTTTCAACCAAAAAAGTTGTAATAATTAAGTTTGAAAATTATAAAAGATAGGCATATTAAAATTTGTTCAAAGTTGGTAATTGCGGGCCAAAAATGTACTTTTTTACCTAAAAATAAATTTCAAGCTCAAAGGATGGATTGGTAAATGGAAAGTATGTATCTACCCACCGTATTTCAACATTACTTAATAGAGTCAAAGCACAACTATGTAAGAGTTACAGCCTTGAAAATAATCAAATAACCATGATCTAGTCCTCTAAAGTTGAATGGCTAGATCCAATGGCTACCAAAAAAAGAAACAGATATGCATACCAAACAAATGTTATGCTAATGCATTAAGATTCTTCTTTAGATCCATTGTTAATTAAGAAGTTCCTCTAAAGTTGAATGGCTGGATCCAATGGCTTCTAAGAAAAGCAACAGATATGCATACCAAAAAAATGTCATATCAATAACATTATCACCATATTATCTCCGCTCTACAACTTCCCACCCATCCTTCATTTTCAAACTACAAGGTCCCATGCCCGCTTCCCCTGGGGGAGAATCTTCCCCCCTGGCAGGTCACCATACTGGACCCGATGTTGGTCCCAAGACTATCTCTGTCACGGACCCAATGAAAGAGTCAATGAAGGGAATCCAAAGGGTGTCCTCTTCTATTGATGCCCCTTCATCCCCACCAAAATCTAGTTGGAAAGGTGTACTTGTTGTCGAGGCCTAGAAAAATTTGGATGCTCTCTTGGTGGATTTCATTCAAACTAAGGAAGGCACCAAACTCTCACTCCCAGATTCTGTGGTGAATAGGACTATGGCAGATTTTCAATTGCCGCTGGTGGATCGGTTCTTAAACTTTTGACCTACCATTGAAATGGTCAAAAATGGGTGGCTACCCAATGGAAGATTAAGAGGTCTATCCTTGTCCCTACCATGCCAAGCAAGCTGCTCCTATTCAAGTTCACTACTCTAGAGGATATGGCCTTTGTTCTGTCGAGATCATAGATTTATGGAAAACACTTCCTAGCCCTGGAAAAATGGAAACCTGGGTTCAATCTGATGACTAAGCTAACCAGGATGGCACCAGTTTGGGTGTGGCTCCTAGGCCTTCCACTTGAATACTAGGATGAACAAGTGTTCAGATGGATAGGTGACTCTTTTGGTACTTTTATCATGACAAATCAAGTAACCCACTCTAAATCTAGGCTGATGTTCACAAGATTCTACGTGAATGTCACCCTAAACAAAACCCTCCCCAACTTTATCATTTTGAAATCCAAACTGGGAAGATGGCCTCAAGCTTTGGTGTAGCCACTCTCTACTGCCATAAATGTGATGCTAGAGGCCATTCCAGTGATGCTTGTAAGTCCTCCCTATAGGGAGCCAAAAATACAAATAAGGACAAAGGCACCATTGAGGAACCACCCTTGGTTGCTGGAGAAGAGAAGGAGAAGACTAGCCCACCACTGGTGGTTGAAGCACTGGAAACCTAGAGATAGAAAACCTAGAGGTGGAAGAAGGTGAGATAGTCTCCCCTCTAGAGAATGAAGTGGTGCATCTAGAATCTGGAGTCTTGAAATCCCTTCTAATGGTGGAGTCACTGAAGAGCCCCATGATGACTACTCTAGAGACAAGTTTGATTAGCTATGCTGAGTTGGACCAATCTACCATTGTAATTTACCTCAAGCTAAAGTCTCCTAAGACTAATGCAAAACTTCAACTACAGTTGGAGGAAAAGAACTACCCTTCCTCACCAAGCTCCCTGGGCACAAATCATTATGGGGAGGAAGATGAGGTTGAATTGAAAACACACAAAAAGAAAACCAAGCCCAAGAAGGTGGATGTGGGGATGGAGACACCCAGAGGAAGGCCATCAAAATTCTCTAGGAGATCAAGAGGGACTACAAGGGATGTTGTAGCAGGTAGGCAACAAACCCTAGAAATAATCTTTAGAAATAAGAAATGATTTGTCTATCTTGGAATGTTAGAGGTCTCAATAGCCTCCTCAAGCAAAGTGTTGTTAAACAATACATTTTTTTATCATAAGTTGGATATTCTTCTCATTCAAGAAGTTAAGATGTCTTTCTAAAATTTTGCCATCTTGGCTACTAGTCTCTGGTCGGGTGTTGATTTTATCTTCTCCGAAGCTACGGGTGCCTTCGAGGAAATTTCTACTCTTTGGAACCCCAATACTATTACTGAAGAACCACTTTTCTTCTCCCCAAACTTCCTTGCCATTACCTTTAGGAAAAAATAGCTAGTGTGGCACCTGTTCAATATTTACGCCCCAAATACCCAGACTAGGAGGTCATCCCTATGGAAACATATTTCCTTTTGCATTCACTAGGACACTTCTACTAATTATTTGGTGGCTAGCGACTTCAACACTCCTCTTACCCCTCAAAAAAGTGCGGAGGATTAATGGACTATGCTAAATGCATCGGGGACCTGGCAAATTTTATCTCCTACACTAGCCTATTGGATATTGACCTGAAGGGAAATCCCTTCAGTTGGACCAACAATCGAAAGGGCTCCCACCTCATCTAGGTGCAGCTCGACCAAGTCCTAGCCACCTCTTCATGGGATTTCTGCTTGACCTCCACTTTGTCATCCCTCCCTAAAACCACCTCTGATCATAACCCCCTCCTCCTTTGTTGTCGGGACTCCCCAAGGATTGGCCCGACCCCCTTCAAGTTTGAAATTATGTGGAGCTCTCATCCCTATTTTAGAGACCAAGTGAAATCTTGGTGGGCCACTAATATCAAAGGAACTACCATGTTCAGGATCGCCCAAAAACTAGAAATCATCAGAAGAGAGGTCAAGGGCTGGAGTAAACATAAATCTGGAGATTTCCACAAAGAGAAGAAAGAGCTTATGAGGACCTTAGAATCCTTGCAATCCCAGCTGGCTACTGTGACTTTCCAAGCCCAAATACAAGTGGAAGAAGAAATGACTAGACACAAATGGCAAGAAGCTCTGAAAAAAGAGGAAATCTACTAGAAACAAAGATCCAGAATATAGTGGCTTACTAAAGGAGATAGAAACACAACCTTCTTCCATAAATCTACCAGAAACTAGATAAGTAGAAACACCATTAATGCAATTAGGGATGAAGGAGGGTATGAAGTTACTGAGAAGGACAAAATCAATCAAGTTGTTGTTGGAGATTTTCTAGTAGACTAGTACTAACTGTATGTTTGTCATTGATGACAACATATGGAAAGTAGAATGCATGGAAGTCTTATGCAATAAGCTTTTAGTATATGTAGCATGGACATGATATCAGCATGATATCATGGGCGTAGAGGTTAACTATTAGTACAGACAGTTAAATAGCAACTTGTGTCTATAGTGTTCCTAACAGAGTAACAGATAGTGTTCTATGTATGGTTGTCTATATAGTTATCATGGAGCCTTACGCACTTGGATATATGTTGAAGACATGTTAGTGATGTTTTAGTTATGGATGCATAGTCTTTTGATGAGTAGAAGTGAAGTTATGTAGTCACTATTTGCCAGCAGCAGTTTCCTGTGCTTATTCAAAAGAGCTGACAAAGATTTTATTGGTTATTTAGTTGCACCTATCCTGTGGGTATGTGCCCTTGGATTTAATCTTAGAGGAGAATTATTGATGTTGTGTTAAGAGCACATGAGTTAATTCAGCTTACAAAGAAAGATCTAGTTGTTTTGGTAGAGCCGACAGTGTGTAGCGTGCGTCTACAATTATCTTATTGAACAGGTCCCAGAATGTGTTGCATGCATAGTAGAGCCGAAAAAATATTTATTAGAGTTTTTTATGGTTTCTCTATTATGATTTCAAGGTGGTTCTAATAGGTTCATTTGATTATATCATTTAGAGGAAAGATATTTATAGGCAGTCATTTTTAATTGCTGGAGTATGGTTCAAAGTTGATTAAGTAGAGGAGAGCAGTGTGTACGAAGTGTTGATCCATCAGAAGGTCTATGTGACCAAGTAAAGTACTTGTTCTATACATTGGAATTGATCTAGATAGCAGGTTAAAGCGCAGTTCACCAAGATCCAGATATAGTGTGTATCTATTATTCAGAAGGTTGTAGCCTTCGCCCCTTTGAGCAGTGGGCTCCTAGAGAGTGCATCCTCTCCCCTAACAAGGATGATTGTAAAAGACTCCTAATAGGTTCTGACCCTTGACCAAGTCTATTGTACTAAATATATTGTAAAGAAACTCCTAATAGGGTTAAGGATCTTCTAACAAGGATCATAATACTCTAGTGTAAAATATTAGTGGGTGTCAATTCCCATCGGGGTTTTTACCTATTTGGGTTTCCCCATAACCAAAATATTGGTGTTGTGTTCTTGTGTTCTTTCATTGTGTTTATGCTTTACGTTTAAGTATACTTAATTGGATAAAGAATTGAATCTTGTAGATAACTGATTCACCCCCCCCCCCCTCTCAATTATCTCTTGGGACTATTCCTAACAATTGGTATCAGAGCCAAGTGCCTCAGAGAGAAAGTTTAATAGCTTGAGATTGATCAGATGGCATACTTCAAGAAAGAAAGTCATAAGTTTGATGGAGAGAATTATCTTGATTGGAAGAACAAGATGGTGACCCATTTGCAGTGCATTGGTTTTGAAGTTTTTGATGTAACTATCAATGCAGCCAAGATACCTACCCTAGAAGACCTTGCATAGGAAGATGCTACTGATAGGCAAAAGGAATTGTTTCATCAGAATGCTATTGCTAAAGAAGCCCTTATCAGTGCCCTATCTGATGGTGAGTTTTCATAAATAAAAAAGGTAGATACAACGCACTAAATATGGAAGCACCTAGAAGACATATTTGAAGGAGACAAACAAGAAAAGGATGCACACAGAAAGACATGGAAGAAAAGATACAATGTATTGGAGATGCTGCCTAAAGAAAACATTAGAGCTTACAATCAAAAGATAAATGAAGCAGTTGCTAGAATCAGAAACAATGGTGGAGAGATTTCAGAGGAGGACATTATGGACAAATTAATGACTACTCTCACTCCTGAATATGAAAGAAAGATCAACATCCTTGATGAGACCATGCAACTTACATGTAATTTCAAAAGAGAGACTTTGATCAACAAAATCTCACCTTTTGAGATTTTGTGATTGAAGATAGAACCAAAGAGTGAAACAACCTTCAAAGCAATAGTTCATGGTAATAAATCTACAGACACTTTTGATAATTTTGATGATGATGACGATGAAGAGAAAATACTAGATGATTTCATTGCTATGATTTCTAAAAGAGAAAAGAAAGGAAAATGGAAATACGAAGGTAAATTACCATTTAAGTGCTTTTCATGTAATAAGATCGGTCACTTTGCATCTAAGTGTCCTACTAGAGCTAGAAAGTTCAAAAAGGATTACAAGCCTAAGTATTCTAAGGAATGCTACTATGCTAGAGATGGAGTTTCTGATGAAGAATATGGTGAAGAAGAAATTGGATTCATTGCTATCATAGACAAAATGAATAATAAGACAAGTCATAAAGATGATAAAAAGGAACAAGAGCTAGCATTGATTTCACAAGATGACATAAGGACAGACTGGATTATAGATAGTGGTTGTTCACATCACATGACAGGTGATAAAGGAAGGTTTGTTCATTTGGAAAAATACAATGGCGGTATGGTTAGATTTGGAGACAACACTCCTAAACCAATAGTTGGTAGAGAACCTTGGATGGAAAGAATAGTACTAATGATGTTCTTTATGTTGATGGTTTGAAACATAACCTTCTCAGTGTTGGGCAGTTACTTGGAAAAGGCTCTCAGTTGGAGTTCAAAGATGACAAATGCATCATTAACAACAAATATGGTGTTATGATTGCATCGGGCTCAAAGACAAGTGGTAATGTGTTTTAACTCAATTCAGAAGAAAGTTGTTTTGTTGCTAAAGTTGATGACAGTTGGTTGTGGCATAAAAGACTATGTCATATCAATTTTGATAACACAGTAAAGATAAGCAATGTAAAGGCAATAAGAGATCTACCTAGCATAGCAAAGCCAGTTGATACTATATGCAGGCAATGTATGATGGGAAAGCATGTGAGAAATTCATTCAGGAGCAAGCAAAATTTAGCAGAGAACAAGTTGGATATGATTCATATAGACCTATGTGGTCTAACTCAAAAAAGATCATACTATGGTGAAAGGTCTTTTATTTTGTTTTTTGATGATTATACTAGAATGATGTGGGTTGCATTCTTGAAAGATAAATTAGAAGCATTTGAGAAATTCAAAATATTCAAAGCTAAGGTTGAGAATGAATCTGGACTAAAGATAAAATGTTTGAGATCGGATAGAGGAGGAGAATTCACCTCTAACAGATTCTATCAGTACTATGAAGAACATGGCATAAAGAGACAGGTAAGTGCACCTAGAGCCCCTCAGCGGAATGGAATTGCAAAGAGAAGGAATAGGATCATCCTTGATATAGCATGCACCATTATGATAGAAGAAAAAGATGCACACACCTATTAGAGAGATGTGGTCAATACAACAGTCTATACCATCAATAGAATTCAATTAAGGCCAGGTGCTAACAAAACACCATATGAGCTATGGTTTGGTAATGTTCCCACAGTAAAATACTTCAGAATCTTTGGAAGCAAGTGCTACATCAAGAGGGATGAAGCAGTAGGCAAGATTGATGCTAGAAGTGATGAAGGTATTTTTCTTGGTTACTCTACTAAAGGTAAAGCTTATAGATGTTTCAATTTAAGATTGAAAAAGATCATTGAAATTGCCCATGTAAAGATTGATGAAAATTTTATAGTTCAAGAAAGATATCATGATTACTCACCCATGATTGAAGAAGAACCCAGACCCTCCACTAGTGAGACAGTTATTGAAGAAATGTTTGACAGTATTGATGTCTTATTCAATGACCCTGAGACAAGTGAAGAAGAAAATCCTAAGGCTGATAAGTCAGCATCACCTAAAGTTCCAAAGTTTATATCTAGAAATCATTCCAAGATAGATATCATTTGAGATCAGAGCGAAAAAGTCTTAACAAGGTCACAAGCAAAACTCAGCTAACAATGAAGTGGTATGTTTACTATCTTAGATTGAACCTTTAAGTGTTGAAGATGCATGTAATGATTTAGATTAGCATGATGCTATGATAGAAGAACTTGATTAGATTGTTAAAAATGACACTTGAGAAATGGTCCCAAGACCTAGTGATAAGAATATGATTGGAACAAAGTGGATATTCAAAAACAAGATGAATGAAGATGGTACAATAGTAAGAAAAAAAAAGAAAGGTTAGTATGTAAAGGATATGTGCAAAGAGAAGGCACTGATTATTTAGACACATTTGCACCTGTGAGTAGACTAGAAGCTATTAAGTTATTTGTAGCTTATGCTACAGTCAAAAACTTCAAATTTTATCAGATGGATGTCAAGTCAGCATTCCTAAAAGGAGATTTGAAAGAAAAAGTATACATTGAGCAGTCAAAAGGATTCACCTAATTAGAAAGACCTGATATGGTATGTAGATGGAAGAAGGCCCTCTATGGACTTAAGCAAGCTCCTAGAGCATGGTATGTGTTGGTTGTGGATTATTCCCTTTGATTTTCAACTTGCCGATTTACACTTTGATGGATAATATAAAAATCTTGACTCTATCACCACTCCAAAGTCCACAAGGAAGGGGACCAACTGACAAGGATCAAAAGATCCTTCTTCACTTTGAGCTTCAATGCTCAGGCGGGTATACCCTTGACACACTTCTTCAAAGGAGTCTTAAAATGATGTATACTATACTCACAAAAGTCTAAAAGGTTTATCAAATGAATGTTTATATTTGTGGTTGCTAACCATGAAACTTCAAGAGAAAAGACCAGTGCCTTATCCCAGGGCTAAGAGTCACCCAACTGTATACTTCAACTGAAAACCTCAAATCAAACACAATGGAAACTAGAGTAAGTGCTTTTCCTATTACCCCTTTCCCTCAAGCACAAGGACATCAAATTCTACACCTGGCTATAAACTCACAAAATTCACTTAAAAGGCTTTAATCCTAACTTTGTTAGAAACTCAGAGATGAATTCAAATTACTCTTTATTTACCATACATTAACACACTTTGTGATATTAACATATATGAGCTCAGAGACAAGCAAGAAGACATACACAAGATACAATATTGGGATCCAAGAATGTTTTCATTAACAAAATCCAGAATCAACATACAATTAACATGAGACAAAGCTGAGAAAAGGACACCAAATCAAACCTCTATCAGTGTATTACAGTCAAAAACTAGGGACCAAAAGCAATAAGATTTCGGAACCCCTACAAAATCCAAAAACTTTCTAACTTATACCCCCTAGTCATCTTGAAAATTTGCAACAAGCTACGGATGACTAGGGTTAGGGCTTCAACCACCCAACCTGTTGGAAACGGTCACAAAAATTACTGCAAACACTCATCGAGCCAAGAAAGACCTTCACCAAGTACAAAACCTCCTTCACAATTAATCACATAGACCCTGTACCACACCGCAAATAGCAAACCAGTCATTTCTCACCGAACAGGGTCACTTCTGCATTGAAAACCAGTCCTTTCTGGTCACTAGAAACCCTCAAAAAATTTGAATTTGAAAACAAATGGCTACATCAATGGCACCAGTAGAGAAACAATGGCTCATATTTAAACCTTCATCAACTTTATATCTCCACCGTCCGATCAATCTTCCCAAGCTTCGCAACTCTAACTCATCCAGGCACCTCGGGTTTCATTTAGCGAATTGGTGACAAAGCATTTCTTAGTCATGGAATGAAAATCTTAACTCCGGTTAGACTCGTGACAACATAAATGCACATGTTAAAATAGCCCACTTTAAGTCATCAGGCGAACTGGCGATAAAAGCATTTCGCCAGTTCATGAAAAACATCCTACCTCTGCTAAAGAACTTAGCGACCTTGCAACCGCTATTCACCAAGTCTCCAAATGAATTGGGGAACCCCCAAATCATCACGTGAATGAGTGACAAGCCAAAAATATATCAGCACCACCAAATCTTTATTCACTCTGCCATTAATTCCGTAACCACGATGCACGACACCACCTATCACAACACCATTCATAGAAAACTGCCCCGTCACCAACACCGGATCCATGCTCCGCAAGCCTTTGAAAATGAATGGCTGGCATAAGATCTCATGGCTCTGACAAATCCCATGAGAACTTACACCAGCTGTGGCATCCATCCTCACCACAGACCCCACTGACAACGGCCCCACATCTAACTCCGCTATTGCAATGCCACCTCAGCGCCCGCCGGCCAATGAAAACCAAACACATCACCCCAGCCGACAAATGGAATAAAATCTAATGGATGGTGCATGATCACAAAGGATTGGAATATTCCTTGCAATCATATGCTGACCATTAGATTAAAGCTTCAACGTGGGCACCTCTGACAAGCCAACCCATCACCATGCAGATCAACAGGAAGACGCTAACTTAGATCACAAAAACCACAACCACAACCATCACCACACTGCCATGGACACATGGCAGGTGGTCGCATGATTGCATGTCAGAGAAGTCTGACATGCAGCCATGTGATAGCCAATAAGAACATGCCACATCATCACCTCCGGGACCACACCAAAGAAGCCTCACCATTCAAAGGATCAGATGGTGGGTGCATGGTCGCATGGGGAAAGAATATTCTATGCGATCACACACCGACCGTAGATCTTTGATCTCTGACTCTAGGCAATGAAAAGAAATGGGACCCCCTGAACCAACCATTGAGCATTGAGCGACTATGTGACTAACTACCAGCCAAGTCACTGGAGGTTAGCAGATAACTACCAACCTTTCAAAGATCATGCAACTACAGTCACCGAGTCGCTGGATGTCAGCCGCTTAACTGCCGAAAATGGGAGATCAATAGATAATTGTTAGTCGCCAGGTCACTGAATGAAGAATAAACCATTAGACAGCTGAACTAAGCAAAGATCTGAGACCACACAGACAGGTGGCAGGCGGTCACATGATCAAATGTTAGAGAAGTCTAACATGCAGCCATGCAATAGCCAATTAGGAGGAGCATATGAAAATCCAGGCCCACCACCATCGCACTTGTGCACTTAAGGAAACACAGCAAATAGGAAACAATGCGAGGTCAAAAACATCCAAGGTTTTTGATGAAAGGGATCGAAAACACACAAAGTTTTTGACATGTCAATAGACAAGTGCATAAAAGCCTGAAGGCAAAGGGTCAAAAATAATGTAGGTCAAAAACACACATAGATCGAAAACATCATGGACTTTTGTAAACACTGTGGGTTTTCGACACTGAGGCAAATTTTAAAGATAATTCCAGCAGGCTTAGAATTTTGAATAACTTTCAGGATTTTGTGAACTAAGAGATGCAATTTGGACTAGGGCAAGGTGACAATACGAAGAACACAAGGTAGGACAGATTGAAGAACACTTTGCAAGGAAAATAGGCCAATTAGGAAGATTTTGCTATGACAAAAAATTGGCCTAACAGTGGCTCTGTCTGGGGATGTATGCCTCCTGCAGGCATATCAAGAACTTAGAATCACTGGTAAAAGTAGACCATCCCACAGGACAAAATTGCACAGAGCAAGGAGCAAGCAAGGCAAGACCAAGCAACAGGACCAAAAACTGATAGACCAAGGCAAAATAGGGCAGGGGAAAACAACTTATATATAGAGATTTACAAGATGTACAACCCTAACTACTGTTCATGGAAAATAGAGTACTTCAAATGAAGTACTGCTTCAAGAATTGTCCATGAACTGGCAATTCTTGAATATCACCATTAGAATCCTTGATGATGTAAGAATCTTGGCCCCACTTCTCATGAATCAAATATGGCCCTAACCAGATGGGATCAAATTTACCATGTTTCCCCTTATCCTCCAATCTGGCATTTCAAACTAACACCAAATCACCAGGCTCAAACTTTCTATCAACAACCTTTTTATCATATAGATTCTTAACCTGCAACTGCAATTTGGCATTCCTTGCAACTGATTCTCTTCTAATTTCATCCAATCTAATGACGTCCTCCATTCTCAACTACATTTCATCATCAATGTCATCATCATACAACTGCACAAACTTGTACATCTCCAGCAAATTATTCTGAGGCATTCTAGCATGAATTCCATACACCAGGTCAAATGGTGCACAACCAATTGCCTTCTTCATAGTTACCCTATCAGCCCATAGAGCTAATGGCATCTTTGAATTCCATGCCCTCTTATTCTTCTCTAGAATTCTCTTCAAGATTTTAATCAAGCCCTTATTAGTAGATTATGCCTGGCCATTTCCTTGCAGATGATAGGGTGAGGAATTAGAAATCTAAATTCCCAAACCTTTGCAAAAGTCCTTATATTCGGCAGACCTGAAGCACATAGCATTATCACTCACTATCCTCTTAGGGCACCCAAACCTTGTAACAATATTATTCATCAGAAAGTCAATTACCACCCTGCTAGTTGCATTCCTTGTAGGTACAACTTCTACCCACTTTGTAAAGTAGTCAGTGGCAACTAAGATCCATGAATGTCCTCCACTTGACTTGTTTGGTATCTCTCCTATGAAATCAATTCCCCACTGCTGGAAGGGAGCCTGAACTTCTACTGGTTTTAATGGTACATTACCTAAAAACTTAAGCTTACCAGAGAACCTTTGACAAGCATCACATCTCCTTACCAACTGTTCTGCATCCTTGAAGATTGTGGGCCACCAAAATCCTACTCTCAAGATCTTATGAGCAGTTTTTTTACCCATATAATGTCCACCACAAAATCCCTCATGCATCTCCTTCAACAATACATTAGCCTAATTCTCATCTACACATTTCAACAGTATGCAATCCAGATTTTTTCTATACAACTTACATTTCACAATCACATACTTGATGGCCTGTAACTTCAATGTCCTTTTTTGATTATCATTCATACTATCTAGACACCTCAAGTTTCTCAAGTAGTAAATAATATCCTGATACCAAATGCAATCATCCATATCACATGTATAGTCAATTTCATAATAATTTACCTGGTTTGCATCTAGATTGGATTGGGCCATCAACTTTGCCAATCCCTGTCCTCTAACCAACTTAGTGATCTGGACCTCAACATTGAATTCCTGGATCCTATTGATCCATCTTTATCTTCTTCCAGACACCTCCTACTGTGAGAAAATATCTGTCAAAGCTGCACTTGGCACAAAAGCAATCACAACTGCTCCCATCAAGTAACATCTAAAAGCCTTGATTGCCATCACAAGTGCATAAGCTTGCTTCTCATTTATGTCATACTTTAATTCTGCAGCCTACAAAGATTTACTGAAAAATGCAATAGGCTACTCAAAACCATCCTTATTCTTTTGTAACAAAACTGCAGCAATAGTGTGAAAGGATGCAAAAGAAAAGATATGCATTGGGACATTATAATCAGGTGCCTTTACCACTGGTGCATCTTTGATCGCTTGCTTAATATTCTTGAAAGCCTCATCAGGCTCACCCTCCAAATTGATTACAGATCCCTTCTTCAACATCTTGGAAATAGGTCTAGTAACCTCTGCAAAGTTTGTCACAAACCTCCTTAGAAAACTAACCTAACCAAAGAAAGACTTAATCCCTTTAACATTCTTTGGCCTCTAAATTTTATCAATTGCTTCTACCCTCTCTGGGTCAATTCTCACTCCTTGCTTTCCAACTAAGTGGCCAAGCAACTTACCTTCTATGACACCAAAAGCACATTTCCTTGGGTTTAATGAAATACCAAATTCTAAGGCCCTCATAAATATCTTCTCTAAATGAACACAATGGTCCTCTTCCTTCTTGGAATAGGTAGTTAGATCATCCTGATACACAACAAGGAAATCATTAATGAAATCTGAAAAGGCAACATCCATTGCCCTCTGAAAAGTAGCACCAGCATTTGTGAGACCAAAAGGCATTCTCACATAAACATATGTTCCCCAAGGTGTTGTAAAGGCTGTCTTGAATTGTTTTGATTCCTTAACAATGACCTGATTGTAGCCAGAGAAGCCATCCATCATTGACATCAATTCTAATCCGGTTACTCTCTACAACATAGCCTCCATATTGGGCAAACAATAATTATCTTTCAATGAGCTGATGTTCAAATTTATGAAGTCCACACAAAGCCTGATGTCACCATTATTTTTTCTTACAGGAACAAGATTTGACACCCAAGAAGAATGCCTTATAGGCTTGATAATGCCAGCATCTCTCAACTTCATTAATTCTTCCTGCATCTTGGGTGCCAAAGTAGGATTAATAGGCCTTTGCTTTTTCCAGAAAGGTTTAGCATCTTCTCTTAATGGAATAACATGCTGAAATAAATCTTCTCTATAAACCTTTAAGTCATCATATGACCATGCAAAAATATGCTTGAATTTCCTCAATAATTCAATCAAAGGTCTCCTTACCTTTTGAGATATATCTCTACCAATGTACACTTTCTTAGGTGCCTCATGTGATCCAAGATTTATCTCCTCAAGATCAGCATGATCTTCTCCTTTGATATTCTTTTGAACTCTATCTTGGTTTCAAAAATAGTCTCCAAAAAAACAAGCCCCTTGGGCACCTTGTTAGTTCTAAGCTGAATGACCTCATTGCCTAAGACAACCTCCCTTCCTTCCATTGACTCAACCAAGGCTAAACAATCAATTTCCTGACCGTGATACTGATCCTTGCAATCCATAAACTTCAAAATATCATTATCATCATCAAAAACTTGCCAATTCTCAATATTGTCTGGTATACTAGGCCTAGCCTAAATTTCAACTTTAGAAATACCAGAGAATGTAACATCATTAGGATTGATTACAATATTGGCCAACAAGTCAGCCATCTTGTTGTTACTCCTATCCCTCCACTCAATATTGAAGGCATCAAACTGCTCAATCAAATCCCACACTGCATTCCTATATTGTTTCAACCTTCTATTCTTGGAAGAATATACTAACCTGACTTGGGACACCACCAACTTAGAATCACCAATAACACTTATGCATTTTATACCATACTTTTGTGCCAACCTCAGTCCTAATAACAAGGCCTCATATTCTGCTATATTGTTGGTACAAAAGAAATCCAATGTGAAAGAGAACTTGTAGTTGTTTCCATCAGGAGAAATAAGTAGAATACCTGCTCCTGCACCATCTTTGCAATTTGCACCATCAAAGTACATGACCCACAAATCACCCTTCACAGAATCAGCACCTACCTCAGTAGAAATAGGTGACAAAACAAACTCATTTTCAAATACAGGGATCTCTTCCCTAAAAGAATTTACATCAGTATCCACAAAACATGTAGTTTCATTATCTATGTTTCTCTCAATCATGTGGCATACTCTTGGCTCTTGTTCAATCTTGACAAACTGATCATCAATCTTGAAAGTTGCATAGGACAAATCACACTGTAAACTTCCACCTATGGCAGCACTCCATCTTATAGATAGCAACATCCCATAATGAGGAGGGATATCCACCACCAAAACACTCATTGTTAGCTCTTTCTCTAGATATGCTGCCAACCTATATGGCATTGCATTGATAGTCCCTATGATTGGTACCTCCCTCTGATCCATTGCACAACACCTGCCCTACACTATATCAACTTTAAGGCCCAACCTCTCCATGATTTTGAAGGGCATGATAGTATTAGAGGCACCACTATCAATCATACAATTCCTTAACTTCATCCCATTCACAAGAACACTTAAAAAGAATGGGTCAATATTTTCAAGGCTGGAATTGACAGAACTGTCCAAATATATTGGACGAATTTGAGACACAATTCCTTGAGCAGCAACATCCTTCAAAGCTTCATCTTGAGATCCATTGCATGAAGTATCATTTTTTGTGAGTATTACCAACCCATGCAATAGCCTTATCTTTATGTTCAGGGATCCTCAACAATTCTAACAATGGAACCTTAACTGTAATTTGTGACAATACAGATAACATGTCAATAGGGGTAGAAGTAGGAATCTCAATCTGCACTGCCTTAACATCTTTTTGCTTGTCTGACATATTAGGTGTACTGACCACCCTCATTTTTTCAACCTTAGCCATTATGTTAACTGGCTTCTTAGTCTCACAAGAGATCTTTTCAATTCCAACTCCCTTAGGTTCACAATGCTTACCTTTTACATTCTTTAATTTCACCATGTGATCAACCTTTGATTTGTTCTCATTAGGTTCTTTGGAGTTGGTACTCTTTATAAACATTCCTGCAGCTTTCTCATTTGTATTCCTTTCCACCATGCCTCTAGTTTGCACATGGGCAATCATTTCTACAGTAATCCTCTCCATCTCTTCTCTAGAAGGTATTCTCAAATTTACTGGCTTAGGAGAAGAGTTCATGTTACATGTTTTCTAATCAACACTTTCACCATCAGAAAAAACCTCTTGATGAAAAAGGGCCTAATTATGTCTCTTCACACTCACATCTGCCTCTTCATCAAAATCAGAATCATCTTCATATCATAGATATGAAGAAGCCATGTTGCAACCAACATCATCTTGTTCTTCTTCTTGTTCTATCTCCTCATTGCTACAATTTTGATTTGCAGCCATAGATTGTGCATCCACACAATGCTCTACATAATGAGGGGATTGGCATGCAACACACCATGGTACATTCTCCATGACATTTATTGAAGCTTTATTTAGAGGGTCAGGGACACCTCTGTCATTTTTTCCTCTTGTAGCAGGGACAATAGGCTTTCCATCCCTCCATTGGGTGTTGTAGGGGTAATTCTACAGTCTATTCTGCTTACTGAAATGGTTGTTGAACTGAGGCCTTTCATTGGTAGGAGCATTGATGTTCCTATTTGCAGGTGCCTTTAAATCCTTCAATGCATTAAGCACCTTATCCAACTTATCTTCTTCCTGCCTCCTAGATCCAACACCCTTATCATTTTCTTTCTTGCATTTCCTGTCCCCAAACAACTTTGGGTCATCTCTCTTTCCACCCAATTTTCCTGATATTTTCATGTTGTTCTCAATATTGACAGCAATCCTAAAAGCATCCCTAAGAGTTCTTGGTTCTTTATCCCTCAATAAATATCCCATCTTCCCATCAAATGCATTGAAATATGTAGTCAGACAGACATTGTCATCCAACCGCATGACTTGGAACAACTTATGCATACCCTTCTGAAATCTCATGTTGAACTCAGCTACAAACTCATTCTGATTTTTCCTTATGGTATTGAATTCATTCAACATGAAGCTAGCATTAGGCCTATCACCATACTACTTTTTGAAATATTTCTCAAAAGAGTCCCAAGTATCAATACATCTATCAAGAAGCCTCTTAAACTAATCTCTAGCATCCTCCATTAGAGATTGAACAAACAATTTCATGACAACATCCTCATGCTCTACCTCATAATCATTAAGGATATCAACAAATAACCTAAGATGCTCTTCACAAATTATAGCATTATTACCAGCAAACTTAGTTACCTTATCTGTAATATCACTTGGAAAAGCATTTGGATAGCCAGGAATTCCATCAAAACTTATTTGCCTATAGCCTTCTAATTGCATAGGTCTTCTTTGAAATCTCGAACTAGTGTTAACCCTAGGATCAACATTAGCATCTACATTTATCTATGCATTTGACTGCTGCCTAGGATCTACACCTATCCTAGCAGATGAAGAAGGAAAAGAACTAGTAGCATTACTAAGTGGAATAGTAGTAGTCATAGATGGCATACCTAGTTCATTAGCAGATGGGCCAAGAGCATTGGCTGAAGAAGCCCGCAAAAATTGGATCTTCCTTTTCTTTTCTGCAATGGCAGCATCAACCTCAGCTTTCTCTAGTTCTCTTGCAAGGTCCTCATCTTCTTTTCTCCTTCTCTCCATTTCAGTGTCCTTATTTGAATCAGGTGGTGGGATCCCTGGTATTGTCACTGGTTTGCTTGCTTACTCACCCACCATCTTCTACTTTCCTTTCTCATTTATAATAACAGTAGGCCTGGTAATCCTGTGCCCATCCTTATCTTTAGGCAAAGGGACATAACTTTGCACTTGTCTAACCACAGGGCCCTCATTATCAAATTCATGATCCTGTAGTAAGCATTCTTGCTCACTCCTCAAGGCATCAAGATCACCAAAAACATCATGTTGTAGCATTTTGGGAGTAGAAGCAAGGATTTTGTTTCTCTCCTTCATTTCATTTATTTTTCTAATAAGAGACTGCCTCTCTATCAAAGCATTTACCTTCTCAGCCTCTCTCTCTTCTTGTAACCTTTTATGTATGGCATCCTGCTTTGCCAACTACAACTTTAGTGCACTCAAATCATTAGGATCAACCATAATGTCATCAGAACTAGATGACACATCCATATCAGGAAGATTTTGATATGGGAAGTGAACTTTCCTATGTCTCATGGGTTCTCTTCTGAATTGATCTTTATCAAGATCCAAGTTAACCTCTAAACCCATATCTCTATTTTCTTCATCATGACCTACAGGCAAAGGACCTTTGTCTTGAAATGTAGCCTCAGGGATATCATAAAATCTTTCTTCAAAGTGACCACCTTCTGATCTAGAAACTCTGTTCTATGAACCATCCTCACTTGAGGATACATGTGGTCTTCTAGCTCTTGCATTTCTCTGTTCTCTCATGGGAGCACTAGTAGACTAACCATTCCTTCTAATCTAGCTCTGGTTTCCCTGTCTAGGCAATTGCTCCAAAATGACCTCTGGATTTTTTCTAACATATGACCTAGTATTTCTCCTCTTATCCATGCTTCTTTAATATGTTGCACTAGTTCAGACCTTTGAGCCGCCACCCACCTAGATGGGAAATCTTCAAAACACTCAGGAAAACAAGAATAGAAAATAACCTTTCTCTTTGGATTCTCCCCAGTAGAATCACTGACTCTTAACAAATGCATATCTTTTAGTTGTCCCCAGCGAGTCACCATTTTGTTGGTTGTGGATTATTCCCTTTGATCTTCAACTTGCAGATTTACACTTTGATGGATAATATAAAAATCTTGACTCTATCACCACTCCAAAGTCCACAAGGAAGGGGACCAACTGACAAGGATCAAAAGATCCTTCTTCACTTTGAGCTTCAATGCTCAGGCGGGTATACCCTTGACTCACTTCTTCAAAGGAGTCTTAAAATGATGTATACTATACTCACACAAGTCTAAAAGGTTTATCAAATGAATGTTTATGTTTGTGGTTGTTAACCATGAAACTTCAAGAGAAAAGACCAGTGCCTTATCCCAGAGATAAGAGTCACCCAACTGTATACTTCAACTGAACACCTCAAATCAAACACAATGGAAACCAGAGTAAGTGCTTTGCCTATTACCCCTTTCCCTCAAGCACAAGGACATCAAATTCTACACCTGGCTGTAAACTCACTGAATTCACCTAAAAGGCTTTAATCCTAACTTTGTTAGAAACTCAGAGATGAATTCAAAATACTCTTTGTTTACCATACATTAACACACTTTGTGATATTAACATATATGAGCTCTAAGACAAGCAAGAAGACATACACAAGACACAAGATTGGGATCCAAGAATGTTTTCATTAACAAATCCAGAATTAGCATACAATTAACATAACACAAAGCTGAGAAAAGGACACCAAGTCAAACCTCTATCAGTGTATTACAGTAAAAAACTAAGGACGAAAAGCAATAAGATTTCAGAACCCCTACAAAATCCAAAAACTTTCTAACTTATACCCCCTAGTCATCTTGAAAATCTGCAACAAGCTACAGATGACTAGGGTTAGGGCTTCAACCACCCAACCTGCTGGAAATGGTCACAAAAATTAGTACAAACACTCCTTGAGCCAAGAAAGACCTTCACCAAGTACAAAACCTCCTTCGCAATTAACCGCATAGACCCTGGACCACACCGCAAATAGAAAACCAGTCATTTCTCACCGAACAGGGTCACTTCTACATTGAAAACTAGTCCTTTCTGGTCACTAGAAACCGTCAAAAAATTTGAATTTGAAAACAAATGGCTACATCAATGGTGCCAGTAGAGAAACAGCGGCCCACATTTAAACCTTCATCAACTTTATATCTCTGTTGTCCGATCAATCTTCCCAGACTTCACAACTCTAACTCATCCAGGGACCTCAGCTTTGATTCAACAAACTGGTGACAAAGCATTTCTTAGTCACAGAATGAAAATCTTAACTTCGGTTAGATTTGCAACCGCACAAATGCACGTGTTAAAATAGCCCACTTTAAGTCATCAGGCGAACTAGCGACAAAAGCATTTCACCAATTCATGGAAAACATCCTGCCTCTGCTAAAGAACTTAGCGACCTCGCGATCGCTATTCGCCAAGTCTCCAAATGAATTGGGGAACCACCAAATCATCATGTGAATGAGTGACAAGCCAGAAATATATCAGCACCCCCAAATCTTTATTCACTCTGCCATTAACTCCACAATCACGATGCACGACGCCACCTGTCACAACACCATTTGTAGAAAACCGCCCTGTCACCAACACCAGATCCATGCTCTACAAGCCTTTGAAAATGAATGGCTGGCGTAAGATCTCATGGCTCTGAAAAATCCCATGAGAACTTACGCCGGCCATGGGATCCATCCTCACCACAGACCCCACTGACAACGGCCCCACATCTAACTCTACTACTGGGATGCCACCTCAGCACCCACTGGCCAATGAAAACCGAACACATCACTCCACCTGGCAAATGGAATAAAATTTGATGGATGGAACATGATCGCAAAGGCTTGGAATATTCCTTGCAATCATACACTAACTATTAGATTAAAGCTTCAACGTGAGTACCTCTGACAAGCCAACCCATCACCACGTGGATCAACAGGAAGATGCCAACTCAAATCACCAAAACTGCCACTGCAACCATCACCACACTACCATGGACACGTGGTAGGCGGTCGCATGATTGCATGTCAGAGAAGTCTAACATGCAGCCATGTGATAGCCAATAAGAATGTGCCACATCATCACCTCTGGGACCACACCAAAGAAGCTTCACCATTCAGAGGATCAAATGGTGGGTGCGTGATCGCATGGGGAAAGAATATTCTATGCGATTGCACGCCGACTGTAGATCTTCGATCTCTGACTCCAGGCAATGAAAAGAACTGGGACCCCTTGAACCAATCATCGAGCATTGAGTGACTACGCGACTAACCGCCAGCCAAGTCGCTGAAGGTTAGCAGATAACCGCCAACCTTTCAAAGATCATGCGACTACAGTCACCGAGTTGCTGGATGTCAGCCGCTTAACCGCCAGAAATGGGAGATCAATAGATAACTGCTAGTCGCCAGGTCGTTGAATGAGGAATAAATTGTTAGACAGTGGAACCAAGCAAAGATCTAGGACCACACGGATAGGTGGCAGGCAGTCGCATGATTGCATGTCAGAGAAGTCTGACATGCGGCCATGCGACAGCCAATCAAGAAGAGCATATGAAAATCTAGGCCCACCACCATCGCACTTGCGCACTTAAGGAAACACAGCAAACAGGAACAATGCGAGGTCGAAAACATCCAAGGTTTTCGATGAAAGGGGATTGAAAACACACAATGTTTCCGACACATCAATAGACAAGTGCATAAAAGCCTGAAGGCAAGGGTCGAAAACAATGCAGGTCGAAAACACACACAGATTGAAAACATCATGGACTTTTGTAAACACTGTGGGTTTTCGACACAGAGGCAGATTTTAAAGATAATTCCAACAGGCTTAGAATTTTGAATAACTTTTAGGATTTTGTGGACTAAGAGATGCAGTTTGGACCAGGGCAAGGTGACAACATGAAGAACACAGGGCAGGACACATTGAAGAACACTTTGCAACGAAAATAGGCCAATTAGGAAGATTTTGCTATGACAGAAAATTGGCCTAACAGTATGAGAGACTAGATGGATATCTAACAAATATTGGTTTCAAGAAAGGAGTAGCAGATTATAATCTTTTCATTAGAGAGACATCTGAAGGCTTACTACTTGTAGCTATATTTGTTGATGACATTGTCTTTGGAAGTAATGACAAACTAAGTGTAGAATTTGCCAAAGAAATGCAGAATGAATTTCAAATGAGTATGATTGGTCCTATTAAATACTTTTTGGGACTAAATGTGCAGCAGACAGAAAAAGGAATTTTTATTAATCAGTCAAAATATGTCAAAGAGATACTGAATAAATTCAAGATGGATGATTGTAAACCAGTAGGAACCCCTATGATCACTGGATGCAAACTTACAAAAGAAGATGACTCACTAGAAGTAGATATAACATTGTATAAGTCTATGTTTGGTAAACTTATATATCTTTCTCAGACCAGACCTGATATTTCAAATGCAGTTGGCATAGTTGGAAGATTTCCAGCAGAACCTAAACAAAGTCACCTCATGGTAGTAAAGAGAATATTTATAGATTATGGTCTATGGTATCCTAATTTAGAAAATGTTGAGCTTCATTAGTACACTGATGCAGATTGGGTAGGATGTGTTGATGACAGAAAGAGTACTTCAGGTGGTGCAGTGTTTCTTTGTGATAGACTTGTCACTTGGACAAGCAAGAAATAAAATTGTATTTCTCAATCAATAATAGAAGTGGAGTATGTTGCAGCAGCCTTGAATTGTTCTACAATTGTTTGGATCAAGAAGATGATAAAGAATTTTGGAATTCAGATTGATTATCCTAGTGTTATTCACTGTGATAACACTAGCACTATCAATATGTCAAAGAACCCTATAATGCATGTAAAGACAAAGCACATTAAGATCAAGTATCACTTCCTAAGAGAGAAAGTGGTAGAGAAAGAAGTCAAGTTGAACTATGTGAGTACTAAAGATCAGTTGGCAGATATATTCACAAAGCCCTTACTTAAGGATACTTTTGAGTATCTCAGGGAGAAGTTGGGAGTAATTCCCTTCCCTGATTCTTCGTAGAAGAAAGAAGGAAAGGCATCAGTCCTCAAGGACTGATGGAAGGTTGACTACTCTACCTTAGGAATAGTACCAATGCTTGAAATGACTGGTGCCCTTTACCATTGATGTCAAAGGGGGAGTAATATATAGAGTCATGAAAAATAGAAGTAAAAAGGAGGAGTAATATAATAAGGGGGAGTAGTATTTAGTTTTGACAGCAGTACAGTTGAGAAAATGGAAAATATTAGAAAATATTACAGCAGATGGAGGATTCATCTTTGGGGGAGTTTTGAAGAGGAAATGGAGAATGTTATAAAAGAAATGTTCATTTGGGTTGGTGGTGGTTTTTCATTCCACATGTTGCCATCATTGCCAAAGGGGGAGATTGTTGGAGATTTTCCAGTAGGCTAGTACTGACTGTATGTTTGTCATTGATGAAAACATATAGAAAGTAGCATGCATGGAAGTCTTATGTAGTAAGATTTCAGTATATGTAGCATGAACATGATATCATGGGTGCAGAGGTTAACTGTTAGTACAGACAATTATATAGCAGCTTGTGTCAACAGTGTTCCTTATAGAGTAACAGGAAGTGTTCTATGTATGGTTGTTCGTACAATTATCATGGAGCCTTGTGCACTTGGGTATATGTTGAAGACATGTTAGTGAAGTTTTGGTTATGGACGCATAGTCTATTAATGAGTAGAAGTGAAGTTATGCAATCGTTGTTCACCCGTAGTAGTTTATTGTGTTTATTCAAAAGAGCCAACAAAGATTTTATTGGTTATGTAGTTGCGCCTATCCTGTGGGTATGCACCCTTGGATTTAAGCTTAGAGGAGAATTATTGATTTTTGGTTAAGAGGGGATGACTTAATTCAACTTACAGAGAAGGATCCAATTGTTTTGGTAGAGCTGACAGTGTGTAGCGTGCATCTACAATTATGTTATTGAACAGGTCCCAGAATGTGTTGCGTGCATAGTAGAGCTGACAAAATATTTATTAGAGTTTGTTATGGTTTCTCTATTATGATTTAAAGGTGGTTCTAATAGGCTGAATTGATTATATCACTTAGAGGAAAGATATTTATAGGCAATCATTTATGATTTCTTGAGTATGGTTCAAAGTTGATTAAGAAGAGCATAGTAGTGTGTGCAAAGTTTTGAGCCATCAGAAGAAGGTCTATGTGACCAAGTAAAGTACTTTTTCTATACATTGGAATTGATTCAAATAGTAGGTCAAAGTGCAATTCACCAAGATCTAGATATAGTGTGTATCTGTTATTCAGAAGGTTGTAGCCTTTGCCCCTTTGAGCAGTGAGCTCTCAGACAGTGCATCCTCTCCCCTAACAGGGATGATTGTAAAATACTCCTAACAGGGTCCGACCCTTGACCAGGTCTACTATACTAAATATATTGTAAAGAAACTCCTAATAGGGTTAAGGATCTTCTAACAAGGATCATAATACTCTAGTGCAAAATATTAGTGGGTGTCAATTCCCACCGGGGTTTTTACCTATTTGGGTTTCCCCATAACCAAAATATTGGTGTTGTGTTCTTGTGTTATTTCATTGTGTTTATGCTTTATGTTTAAGAATACTTAATTGGATAAAGAATTGAATCTTGTAGATAACTGATTCACCCCCCCCCCCCTCTCAGTTATCTCTTGGGACTATTCCTAACAGTACGGGATATTTGTGCTTGGTCAATGTCCAAAATAAACTTCTTGATCACATCCAATGTGTTGTTACTCATAGTGACAATGCTTGGGTCACTGAATGTGTTCAAGGTGGTGTTCTTTGCTATGGGTGCCTATAAAGCTCTGTGACCTGATGGCTTCCCCTGAACCTTTTTCCAAGAATATTGGGATATTGTTGGCTTAGATGTTACCCATGCTGCCAGAGAATTCTTCAGAATGGGGTGAATTTTAAGGTAGCATAAAAAGACCTATATTGTTTTGGTCCCTAAGAATGACAACCACACCTCTATGATGGACTTCAAGCCCATCAATCTTTGTAATAAATTCTATAAGATCCTCACTAAGGTCCTTGTCAATGGAATGAAGCCCCTCCTAGATAAACTAATCAGTCCTACTCAGAAAGATTTTGTTCTGGGAAGGAAGATCCTTGATGCGGCCATTTCCACTCATGAAATCATCCATTCCATGGATAGGAGCAATGTTCCAGGCATGGCCTTCCAACTCGATATCTCTAAAGCCTATGAAAAAGTTAATTGGTCATTCCTCCAAAAAATCCTTAGCAAGATGGGGTTTAATGAGAAGATTATTCACATTATTCAAGAATGTACACAAATTATTACCTTCTCTATTTTAGTAAATGGCACCCCAAGTGGATTATTTTAACATGAAAAGGGGCTTAGATAGGGTGATCCTCTCTCCCCCTATCTATTTATCATGGTGGTTGAGGTCCTCAGTAAGAATCTGACTATGCTTTCTTCCACGGGAAGAATAAAAGGTGTCAAACTTGCTTCCACTCTAGAGCAAGTTGTGTTACAACAATTTTTGGATGATAATTTCCTCTTTGGGTATTCTTCAGTGATTGAGGCTAGACAATGGAAGAAACTATTAGAGAATTATGCCTTGGCCTCCAGACAATGCATTAACTATCATAAAAGCATAATGTTCTTCTTCAACACTCCCAATGAGATGAAAACCAGAGTTCTTCAAATTTTGGGATGTCAGTCGGCTTTTCTCCCCTCTACCTAGTTAGGTCTCCCCCTCATGGTCAAAGAGGTTTCCCATGAATTCTGGAACTCCATCCTAGAAAGAACCCAGAGAAAACTTACTAGATGGAAAGGGAAGATTCTGAGCAATGTTGGTAAACTTTAGATGGTGGCTTCTACTCTCCAAGGGATCCCGGTCTACTTTCTATCCCTATTCAAGATCAAAAGCAACATGGTAGACAAGTTGGAAAAGATACAAAGAACTTTTCTGTGGGCTAGATCAGAAGAGAAAAAGAGGATGTCCCTGGTCAATTGGGATACGGTGTGTCTTTCAAAATGTCTAGGAGGTCTAGACCTTAGGTGAATTAGCTTACTAAATAGAACCCTCACCACGAAAGTGGCCTAGAAGCTCATAGAAAGGAAAGTGGATTGGTGCAAGATAATGGAAGCTAAGTACCTTCACGAACACCCATATAATGACCTTCCCAATGGCTCCCAACTTTGGGCCAACATCTACAACTAAAAAACCTTGCTATCTAAGAGTTCTTTCTGGAAACTTGGAGATGGGAGATCCATTAGATTTATCAATATAATGACCTTCCCAATGGCTCCCAACTTTGGGCCAACATCTACAACTAAAAAACCTTTCTATCTAAGAGTTCTTTCTGGAAACTTGGAGATGGGAGATCCATTAGATTCTGGAATGACTCTTGGATTCTAAATTTCCCTACCCTTAATGGTAGGTTTAACCCCCTCATGAACTACCTTAGGCCTATCCTTGGTAATAGAACTTCTGACTACATTACTGATGGGAAATGGAAAGATATAACCACTGGGAAATGGAAAGATATAACCACTCTACTTAGGGATAGACTAGAACTAAAGCACTTGGCTAATGAGCTCATAGAAATATTGAGGAATGTTAGAATCCCAGGAATTATTGGCCAAGATTCCATCATTTGGGCACCCACTCAAGTGGGAACCTTCTCGGTCTAGACTGCCTACAACCTTCTTCTAAAGGAAGAAAATAATCCAGGAGATTGGATGAAAGTATGGATTCCAAACCTTATGTCAAAGATAAATTTATGCTAGTGGACTCTCATGCATGGTAAAGCCTTAACTCAGGATAATCTCATAAAAAGAGGTTTTCCTATGGCCAACAGGTGCATCCTCTGCAAAAAGGAGGAAGAAATGGTGAATCACCTATTCATACACTGTGAGTATGTTGCTAACATCTGGTAGGAAGTTATTAGTAAATTGTGGATCCCGTGGGTCTTGGGTAATGATGTTCACCAGTTCACTAGCTGGCAACCCCCCTCCAATCACCCTCTCCTCCAGCTCCTTTGGCGACTTCTGCATCCGCACATTTGCTAGACTATTTGGAAAGAAAGGAACACCATGATAATCAGGGAGTCTATCTCCCCACCTGAGGCTTGCCTCTATCTTAGAACCAAGCTCCTATGTGAGAATGTTGGCTTGGATAAGTGGAAACTCCCCTCGAAACCCCCCTCTATCTGGGAGATCAAAATGGCTGATAATTGGAACATGTTGACTAGATTTACTAAGTTTGACAACTCCAGGTTGATGGCTAAGAATGCTACCCATTGGGTTGCCCCGCCCAATGGCTGGACCAAGTTAAATTTTGATGGAGCGGCAAATAATCTCACTCAAGGTGGGGGAGGTGTGCTAAGAGACCACAATGAAACTTGCCTCTTGGCTTATGTTGGGCCACTTAAAAATTGTATAGTCAATCAAGCAGAAGGCATGACTCTTTTATGGGGCATTAAATTAGCCATTCAAATGAACATCAGGTTGCTGGAGATCGAGGGGGATTCCAAAGTGGTGGTGGAGGCTATTCAAAGGAGATCTAATGTGGGGTGGTAGGTGAACACCATAATTGTGGAGATTTGGGAGCTTCTCAACAACCTCTAAAGCATGACTATTTCCCATACCTATAGGGAGGGAAATGCAGTGATAGATTTGATGGCTACCATTGGGCTTAAGAAAACTAGGCTAAATAAATGGGAGGAGATTAGGGAGCTACCAAAAGTGACTCAACAGCTGATTGGGCAGGAGAAAAGGGACACCAACAATATTTAAAATGTACCAAGCTGTCAATTTTGCTAAATACCCCACCTTGATTACGTATCAGCATAACTTGATTATTATTATGGTTATGAATAAGCATGCTCAAAACTCCATAAAGGTTCATAATTTCATTTTATGTGAATATGTGTGGAAAGATAGCTATCCGCATCAGTAGGTAATTTCGATTACCAAGGATGTTGAGGGCAACTCTGGCTTAACTCCTAATTATTATGCCTATAGATCTGATAGATTTCACCATATGGAGCTCGACTCCCTAAAAACCACCTAAGGCCTTCTTTTTGGGTATAATTTCCTCTTAAAATGGTTAACTCAAAATAACCTATTTAATACTCTAGTTTACGAAGCTTGGCCCTACAATTCTCAAAAAAAAATTTCTTTGGATAAGAGGTTAGTCGACATGGCAAGCAAAACCTTGTGCATTGAGCTAGATAAAATTAATGAGTTCACCTTTGACCCCCTGGTGATCCACTACTATAAAGAAAGTGGTGTCTAGGGTTTCATGGAGCATATGAAGGGAGGCCATGATGACCAGATATCCAAGAAGTTTGTCTCCTCCTAGAGAAACAAGAAGGTTTATGTTGGGGGTATCCACTTCCAAATAAATGAGGAGGTTATCGCTAAAGTGATAGGGCTTTCTATGGAAGGAAGAAAATATAAAAAACTAGCAGGATGTCGGACCTCACTAGCCTTAACTAGTTCTTCAAGTAGGGGGAGAAATCTATTAAGAAGTCTAGAGGTTTCAATTGCAAGCTAATCCCAGAGTTTTGGCCTAAGGTATGCCACATTGTTATGAATTACTTTACCTTGGAAGGAAAATTTACTATGTTTTACTATTACCATATGTTGTTCCTCAATCATATCAGGAATAGGGATCTCATATCTATCACATTTTACCTTCTCCGCTATTTAGAAAGAAACATCCTAGATATTAGGGAAAATAAAAACCCTGAAAAGCTGACCCCCATCCTCCACCAGGACCTCTTGCTTTGTCTATATAACTTCCATAAAGCTATCTGCCCTCTGCCAAAACCCCCCTAGTCATCCAAGAGGTCACCCAAGAAATTATCATTCGAAAGCTAGTAATCCCTCTCAATCCCCACCTAGTCTATCTAGGAGATCTAGGAAACTGACCTTGTCCTGAAAGATGACAAGGGTTGCAAGAGATGCATGAAAAACCTTTTTAAAAGGGCGGAGGAGTTAAAGGAGTCCCATGTCTTAGAGACCTTAGAAGCTAAAGAAATGAAGGAGACTAATAGCACCCCTGAAACTGAAAGGAAGCCCAAAAAATGGAAGAATTTGGAAAGCCTGGTCAAGTTGGAGGTGGATTTGAGAGGCTTTGTCTACCATTCTAACAGAATTGCCAAGGAGAAATGCAAAACAAGAATCTAGGAAATGGCTTCTTAGGAGAAATCCCTTTCGAAAGATGGCACCTTAGCTTCCACTGAGGCGATTGAGGGCTCCTTCGATGATCACCCAAGCTTGCACAGGACTGGTACCACTCCCCCCTGAACCCCCAGCCTACTATGGAGGATATTCCCTATGTAAATAACCCACCCCCGCCCTCTCCCCATGACCAATAGACCAAGTCCCCCCTACTAAGCACGATTATGTGGCTTTGGATGGGAATGACAGGCTAAGGGATCCCTTAAGCTAAAGTTTTCAGAACTGGACAACAAGATATTAGGCCTCAAACAGGACATGAAGGACATCAAAGCCCACATTGCTGATACAAACAATTTCTCCCTCAAAGTCATGCACGCTTCGGTGGTGACTCTGTACATTGTGTAGGAGAAGTTGGCTAGAGGCAAGCTGGAGGTTGATGAAGACAACAAAGACCTCTTCATGTTCATGCAGGAGGAGTGGGCCATGACCCTGATGTCCAAACGTCTAGGTAGGAGACCCTAGTTGTCGCTGCTTCCATGAGGATTTTGGTTTGGTTTGGGCAAGATGGCCCTGGTTTCTAATTTTTTCTTTCCTATGTTAAGGTTACTTTATCTAGTTTCTGGACTAGCCCTGCGTGGCATGATACTATTAATATGCTTGTTACTATTTGCTTAAGATACTTTGGCTCGTTATTTTTTGAAAAAACCATTAATTTTGTTTTTCATAGAGGTAGACTAGACACTCTTTTTTCTGTTGACTTACTGTTGTTGAACAAGTATTGGACTAGTACTAGTAATATGTTTTTAATGTGCTTCTAGTCTCTCAATACCATGGGCCAACACCCTCTTGCTGATTTTTTCTATCAAAAAAAAATGTCATGCTAATGCTTCAAGATTTGTCTTTAGATCCATTGTTGCATAAGAAGTTCCATCTAAACCAAATTCCTTCCACTCAGCTAGGGAAAACACATGAAAGCCTTTCATCTGCAATAATCTTAGATGACAACATTCTAAGGGATGAAAAATATATTTTCCTATATTTCAAATAATATTATTTTCCTATTCTGTATGAAACAATATCTGGTGGAAGATTGGGTAATGAGTAGCATCAATATACTCTTTGTGATAAACATCTCCAGTTATAAGAAAATGATAGTACCCTTCATGCAACAACTCTATTTGGTGAGTACTTGTAAAAATTGATACCGTAAAAATCATTCATTGCAAATTTTGTCAAACTCTCAATATAAATCTCATCCCAAACCCTTAAAACGCCTTGTATCCTCCAAAGCCAACATAAATCACCTCCTAGCTATACCAAATTGGATTCCACAGGGCATAGTTTAACCCTGGAGAAGTAAAGATGGGAGAAAATAAAAAAATAACTAAGTTGTAGCCCCAATTTACGCTATTTGAGTCAAAATGTAAGTTTCAATTAAATGCAAATAGAATCTATGATCTATACAATCTTTCAGCTAAAATTACTGAATGCAAAAAAATTGAAGAAGAATAGCAGTCATAATAATAATACTTACCGAGAAAGGGTTAACTTCATCTTGGACAAAAGGATTTGGATCACCATGATGCACCATTGCCGAATGATTTGCCAAAGTTACCTTTGTACAATTTGTTGCAGACCCACACTGTCTTTCACTGCATTTATTTTCCTTTTCAATGAAAAAAGCCCCCAATTCTTTTGTAATTTCAGATTGGGTCTGAGGGCCTCATCAAAGAGCTCATAGATGTATGCGTTCACGGCTATGCCATGCTATTTGTGGAATACCGTGTTAAGGATATGAAAAATGAGATTGCTATTTTAAGGTTTTAGTGCTTTTGACTATGGCATCGATCTAGCTAGGGCCACCAATGGAGGGCCATTTGGATTTTGTAACCCACGTATTACTGCGAAACAAATTCATGGTGTCCTAGAGAAATAAGCAAAATCACTAGAACTTCCGAGGGAAGCTTCGAGAATTGTATGGAGCTTTATTATGTTAATAATTTTTTATTTTTCTTAAAGGGAAAATGATTTTTCTGATTGCTCAAACCAATGAGAAATCAGAAAAATCATATTTTTAAATTATTGAAAATTAATATTAATAATCAACTATTGTATTTTAGTCTACTAAAACTTAATTCTTTATTTCTATGGGCTGATTGATTTAGTCAAATAAGAAAATATGCATCAAATGAATCCATAAGTTATCCTGTCGTAGGCAGAACTAATAATAGAAGAAAAAAATTATTTTATTTCTTAAAATATATAGATGTTGTATTGAAGGTTGATATTGAATGGATAAGAATGATGTTGTATGAGAAGGTTGCTATTGAATGGATAAGAATGATAGTGTGTCATGTTATTATAAATTTTTAAAAGTATTATTAGTGTCAAGTTAGATTCTTAATGATTTAACTAAAATAAGTTCCTATTTGTGACGACTTAGTAAAAAAAGACTTTATATGTATTTATATATTTACTCACCATGTTGTAAACATGTATAATTAATGGTCAATATATTAATATCATATAATAAATTAGATCTAATCTTAGCACCCCTTAGTCATGAAAACTTAATTGAAGTGACTCTTACTACACCTATATGCTTATTTAGTATCTTCTAATTATCTATTTAAAAGAAAAGAATATTGCAAGTTTACATATACTAGAAGGAAGAAGATATTTTTGTTAAGCTTTAACAAGAGAAAGGTTGAGAAAACAATCAGTTAATATTATTACTAATTTCTTGTTATTTCTCTTCCCAAGAATGTTAAAATGTATGCTCTTGTGTAGAACTAATCTAAAATATCTAAAACACTAGTAAAATATGAAGTTATCAGAGTTGGATAGTATTCAATACCTATAGCATCAATAAATATATGATATGTTCTTAAATACATTGAGACATAATATATGTTGGATGGGTATGACTATAGCGCTATACATTTTGAGATACTTTTCATTAACTTCATTGGTGTCAAACTAGTTATAAGAATCCTTTGAGTTACGAATATCCCAAATTTCCTGAACCTTTTATACAATTTGAAACTTGTTGGTTCTCTAACAAGTTTTGAGAACCTCATTTATAGATAACTTCTTTTAGAACTCCTCACAGTGGCATCCTTTTGGAGAATAACCTCTTTGTTAAAAGTTTGAAAGAATTTAAGAACCTTTAGATTTACCAATATTATCAAATACACTTGAAACTAAAGGATTTTAGAGAACTGGAGAGTTACTTAAGCCTTTGAAGTTACCAAAATGAGTTGAAATACTGATAGACATGAAACTTGACTTATGAACTTTAGAAAATTTTAAAGTTATCGTTATAACTTAGAAAAGTGACTAGAAAGAAAATGTTCATATAACAACAACAATAGAAATGGTGGTTCAACAAACCATGTTGATTGTCAACATAATTAGCCAAACTTGTAAAAGTGCCCACATGAATGAAATTGGCTAAGTATGAAAGCTTTTAAGGGGGCCAATGACTAAATGGCATTTTTCTATGACATTCAAATGACTTAGAATATTATTTTAGTTAAAATGGGATAAAATTGACATAAATATGGTAACAACAAGAAATAATTATTTTAAACCTTTGTAGTACAATGGTTATGAGACTTATGGAGATGATGAGGACTATGTCCCTCCGATTTCTCATACTCATGATAATGAGAAGTATGCCCCTACTTCTTATAGTCCTAGCCTAGATAGGGCTAGCAATGAAAAAGGGTTGACCTTTGATGTTGGAGAATCATCTAAAGCTTATTGAATAGGATGAATAACTGAGCAGGGGGGTGAAACAATTTATTCCAAAATACTTTTTCACAAACTTAATTAATTTAATATAATCTTAAACTATTTTGATAATTAAAATAGATAAGAACATAAATATAAAATACCATAACACCATAATTAACTTGGAAAGAGAAGATGGAAAAAATCAGAGACTAATTTTCATGTATATAAACATTAGTTAAGGTGATTTTTATGAAGCCTCACTTCTAGTTCGCTCACTATAGGTAAGGCTCGCTACCAATTGGGCTACCTACCTTGATACAAAAATGACTGATTATAAAATGGTCATAAAAAAAAATGTGAACTAATAATGTTGCATCTACATACACATGAAATAGTTCTAGATAGTTAATAGCACAACACCAATTGATTGTAGTAGGTCTGGTTAGAAATAATCTGCTAAGCTTCACCAATCTTCTACAAAACTAAATACTCCTTTCTATTACAAGCTTTTCTCTACCTTCACTGTTATCCTTTTCACTTCTCATTTTTCTCACATACTTCACTACCGAGTAGTCATTCACATAACCATACTTTCATTTAGGGAAAACTTTAAGATTGCCCCCCTTGGGAATAGTAGCATCACCCTAGTGAATTTTTTGGTACTCGTAGAAATCATATATGCTTATATAGGAAAGAATTTTGACTCCTGTGCAAAGAAAAAAATATTTGTGGTGGCGGATCATTGGCAATCGATAAAAAATAGTGTGAAATTGTTGGCAATATCGCTAGAAAGCATGAAATAGATGTGAGAAATAATTGGTGATTTCAATTGTAGAAGTCAACTCTCTGGTACCAATTTCTATTTTTTATTGGCAATTTTTTCTTAGGATACACAAAAAGAAGGTAAATATTGGCAATTTTTCCTTACTACACACACCAACAAAAGAAAACTATTGGTAAATTACATGGAATATTAAGTCAAATAAGTCAAACATACAAGTGAATTATCGTAATAGAAAAATTGTAGCACTGTACTTATTTCAACATAATTAATACAAAGGAGACGACCCTACCCGATTATATATTTACCAAACAAATTATGAGTGAAAAAGACAAATGTATAGTCAACTTATAAATTAAAAATTAAAATTGTATCAGTTTGGATAGAGAACAGTACAAAACTTCAACTAACCTTGCACAATAACCTGCGTTTGTTGTTCATTCCTACTTAAATGATCATAATATCCCATTCTCGCAACTTCATTCATTTTTATTATGACTCCTAACATCATAAACTCATCCCTATTGCACCCCTTAATATAATCTCAATCTTCTTAACACAACATGTTTCTTTCTCACTCACTAGTCCTCTTAACTCAACCCAAATTGTGCATTTCCTTATCATTGTCAACAATGAAACTTACTGACCTTTTTATATAGACCCATACAAAGCCATTTGTAACTTTTAAACAAAGCAATATTTTCTTGATCTCTCCAGTGAGATATTTCACAATTTGGCTCTCACCAATATATCCAAACTTTAGCCAAATCCAACAGTTCATTTTGGAGATATTTCCCTTGTATTTTCTAAGACAAACATCGTCATTCCTCCTTTAAAAATTTCTATCTTCCTCCACTCAAAACACATGCTTCCTGCAACATGGTTCCTTGCAACACTTATTAGACACATTCTTTACATGATCCTTACCCCATCTCCCTGCCAAGCATGGGGTGAGAACATACATAAAATGAAAAGGAAATTACATCTTAACTATCTTGGTATAACCCAAGTGAGAGTTTGTACTAGTCAATAAACCAAATTAGTTTCCTCTTAAAACCTTGATGAGATCTTATGGTTCACAACTTGGAATAAATCTAATTCAATGTTTTGGATTAAAAATTAATAAAATTTCAAAATATTCATGAGGCAATGAAGACCAAATAAAGAAAAGTCACTGTAAATGGTGACAAAACATAAGAGTGCAGAGAACTCAAATTTTATTGATTCGAAATCCTCTTACATCGATTTCTCCCTTTCATCAGGTTGTTACCTGATTAAGTAGACTCTTTTACATTTGGAGAGACTGACAACCACCCACAAACTGACCAAGATCAGTTTATAACTCACCGTCCTCATATTTGACCATTACAAAGGATATTAAAGTGTTGTCAAGTTGACAAGTAAGTTCTCAACTCGACAATTGTATGTCTAATAACTCCTATTACATTCAAAGTGGTCAATTTAAGAACTTGTAACAATGAATTACATGATTTATTAACCAAACCCATACATTTAGCCCTTAAGGCCTTATTTTGCTTATACAGAAATATTACACATCTTTATAATTTTATTGCATTCTATTACATTTTGGGGCTCCGTTTGCCTAGTTACATTGTTTAGGACCTTTTAGGTCACATTCAACTCCACCATTCATGAAATATCCCTTGTGCTCCACCAAATGCCCCTGTGTGCCTCATAATCTTTTTTCCATGTCATGGTGCTCCTGCACCAATTAGGTAAAGTGGAGAATTATCCTTGCCCTTGTGGCTTCTTTGTATTTTTCTTTGAAGATGTGCTCTATCCTTTCACCCTTAGAAACCCTCCTTCAATCCCTTGGTAGATCCTATTAAGTATTCTCCCACTTGGGGTTTGTCTCCCCCACTTACCCCTCCACTTCTAGTGAAATTAATCCTACAAATGAGGACTAGTAACCTTGTAATAGAAAAACCAACCAAAAAACCAAAACACAACAAAAGAGTTCATAGTTCATAGTAAATAATTCATCAATATAGATAAAATTATCGGTAATCAATCAAAAAAGTTCTATATTTTCAAGGCAAATTTAGACTATGAACTAGAATCCTCCAAGTAAAAAAAATTCTAATTGATTGAATATTTATATTATGATTTTGTAAATGTCTTGGGAAATTTTAAATCTACTCTAGGTTTCCTAATATATCTAGGATTGGCAATCATTCCCTAGAAATTGAAGAAACAACGTATGCTAGTTTTGTCTTCCATAGAGGTAGAATATATGCCAAAGTTTAAGGCAACAACAAATATATTATGGCTTAGAATAGTTGTAGATGATTTGTAACAACATTACATTTCCTGCTCAATTTTCCTAATCAACAATCAATTTTCCTGCTCAAGATTTGGCTCAACAACTTATAAAAGTTAATTGTCTACAACTTAAATATTGTTCTCTTAGATAAATTGATGAACATATATCATTGAAAATACTAAAAAGATTTTTCTTTATTGTTAATATATAAATTTTTTTAATTTTGTAATATTGAAAATCTTTACTTTTATTGAAAGCAAGATTGAACAATTCTATTGTCTCAAATTTCAGCCAACAAAATATTCATTAACATTATAAAAGGCTTCTTACTTGTTAACTCCTACAACCACCTTTCGAACACGAAAGAACACAAATTAATAAACTTTAATAGAACATTGAAGGATAGCTAGAAGCTACCATTGAATGCATCGAGCAATTCTGTTCAATTTAGAAAATAGAAATAAAAAACAATACTGCTCAATTGCCATATGTTACGGACAATTCTGAGCTCAATCTTCTTGCGAATGGAAATGCCTTAAGTGAAGGGTTAGATTTTATTCTGTGTTAATGTCATTAAATGGATATGCTATTGGGCACACCGCGTCCTGTGAGTCCACCTGATTTTGATAAATCAGCAGTGTTCGGGTAGAGTAGTGTGTAAGGAACTTTTGCAGGTCCGGTCCTAATCTTGTAAACTTCACAGTTGCTATTCCTCTCGATTATATTCTTCTCAATCTTTGTTATGTTTTCGGAAAATTTTGCAAATTTTTCTTGAGTACGGGGATCATCTACTCTGTCCATGGTGGAACGCTGCAACTATCCCACATATACTTCATTTTTTGCATGCTTTTACAGAAATCGAAAACAGCCATGACAAGAGAGGCTTGTGTGGGGGCAGAAACAGTCTTGAGGAAATATTCCTCTGGGTCCTTAACAAGTTCATTATATTCAGGTGTTCCCTTGTCTGGAATCAGTCACCTACTCATGGTGGGAAAATTGGGCATGTATCCTCCATATGAGTACTGCCCAAACGTGACTGCAGCATGGTGAAAAGATGCAGTCCAGATTATAGTCGTAACTTGGATCTTCCTTGAGGTTTCCATGACCCACATTTACTATTTTATCCCACCAGGCCTGTAATTCCTTGTCATTTTTAATCGAGGCATCATCCTTGTAGTACAGAGACAAGTAGTCTGAAACCCATTGTTTCAAAGCAAACCATATTTCTATACCGTCAACAGCGTAGGGGTAGTCCTCGATCACAAGCTTCAAACCATTTGGTTCCTTTGAATCATGCACTGCCATTCCCCTGAATAGTACATGTCAAATTAAAGGGTCAATTCTTGTTATCCCTTTTAACTGGATTGAAAAAATGAAAAACATGCGAGGACAGTAATCATCTTTTTAGAAACATTTGACTATTTTATGTTTATGTTATGAATGACTAGTAGTAATGTGGCAATGGAACTATCGGATCACGTACCTTTTGAGTAGGTCGGCCTCTAATCGTTGCTCATTGAATTTCCACTGTTTGTAGACTTTAGATGACATTTCCATACAATATCTGCCCGGTGTGAAGCCTCGTTCAATGATACCTGCTACATTTATCAAACTCTGACGGGTAGCTTGATTGATGTCCATGGTATCCAGGTAATGGGGGATCAATAATTTGAATACTAGGTGCATTTTGCTTAGTTGCCTGTGGGTTGCTATAATGAAAGGCTCCGTGATACAATGAGTTCTTAACTAGAGAACAAAGGTTTAAACACCTATAATAATTTAATTGGAAATCAATCTTATCGATTTAAGTGGTTGGTATACAGTGGCTAATGTGCATTATGAAAATACAAGACGAAGAAATTACCAATGGCTGATGAGTTGGTGGTAACTTGCATCATTGACTTTAGCATGGGCTTTGGCCAGCTGCCACAGTCCTTCTGTTCCATTGTTGCCTGGTGTAAAAACCATTCTTATAGCCGCCTTGTCATCAATTGGTGGCGAACACAACTCTATGGCCACTGGCTTTAAAATCCCTTCCTTGGTGAGGAAGTAAACCGTGTGGCTTGCATATGTCTTAACATCTTTCGAAAGCTTGTTTACACGCTCGACGTAAATCATATAAACATCATAGTAGTCCACAATAAATAACCTTTTAGATGTAGTGGCTTACATTTTTCACATTAATTTTCCATTAGATTCCAATAGCAGGGAGAAAAGAAGATGGATTTTTTTGAAGAAATTAATTACCTGATCTGCCGAAAGGCCCTCAAGGTTCTTTTCTATGTGTTGGGCGGAAATGGCGCTCTTTTGTGGAGGGAGGAAATTTATTTTTGGAAACCGGAATTGATGTTAAATTAGAGACAAAAGAAGAATTGAAAGGGAAGATTTTGGTGAGTATTATAAGAATGCGGGTTACTTCTAGGCACTGGATCACCATTGGATTCAACCCTGCAAGTGTTTGGCATCTCCTAGGATATGGGAACTCCTGCGATCCATCCAGAACTTCCCTCCGCAGCTCTGCATCTTTCTCTGGCTCTCCAATATCATTGTAGACGTCGTAATCATAAACGAGATCTGACACCTTCCTTTCTCTCCCGTCTCCTCACAGGGACTTCAAATCTATCTCCCTCAGTTTCGTCAGCCCCGGTGGAGTTTCCTCCGGAAGAAAGCTCTGATAAACACAATCATGTTAATGTTAGGCCCCGTTTGGTTAGTGGAATTGGGGCAGAGTTAGGCGCAGAACTTCGTTTTTTACCAAATCTGTTGTTTGGGATGCTGAATTGCAATTCGGGTTTCAGAGATCAAAATTTGGTTTAGCCATCAAAATCGGCGGCACTATCTTCCCACCCAATAGGTTGAATTTGAAATCATATTCTAGGTTTTGGGTTTTTGTGAACCCTATTTAATTGTCCCATCAGATCCGTGAATCTTCTGCATTGTGAAGACCTAAACCCGAATTCGAAGGTTTTTGGAGAAAAGAAGACAAACTCATCCTTCATAGCCACTAGTTGTGAATGAGTTTCACGGAAAGACCCAAAGAAAGCAATGCGTGTGGACTGGTATGAGGGCTAGAAAGTTTGTACTGTAAGTATTTTCAGCATATGCAGAGGGAAAAAAGGAAAGGTAAATGGTGGCTTATTGGAAGGTATCATCAAAGCCACAATAACCAGATGCCACAATAAGGTATCTTCCATGACTGTTTTGTTGAGGGAATAATAACAGAGCTTAACTCGAGCTTCAAATTTTCCTATAACTTAAGCTTGGGTGTTTTAATAAAGCAAAGATTGGGTGTTAAGGTATGTGATCTTGTTTTCCATTTTTAGTTCTTGTGTTGATTGCATTTGTTTAGCTTTCCCATTGGTGAATTTTACCGGGTCACTATTTCCATGGAAGATGGTGTTTCAATCTTATTTTTCCTGTTTTTTCCTTTGTTGGCTGCTTTCTTTCCATAATATTGTGCTCTTCTCCATCTTTATTTTGGATAAAGAGAATCTTTAGTTTTTTCTTTAGTTTGTCGAATCTTTAGGCTAGATTCGACAAACTATTCTTCTTTTGTTTCATCCTCCTTGCTTGTGACAAAATGGGCATACACATTTTCAGCCAAATATGTATACAATTGTGTATCTCATAGAATAGCTAAGAAATGGGAATTGTGGGGCAATTGCCTGATTTGTGACTTAGCTTGTAGAGGTTTAATAGGACGTGTGCTTTAAACATTATCTCATTTCCAAAGTCTTATCAATTGGTTTTTATGTGGACACTAGACGATATTGGTAGCCCCATTTATTTCCAAAGATTTATCATTTGGTTCTTGAGGCGTCCATCTATTGGGGTCTTGGCTAAGATGATTGAATACTCTTATTGAAGTCATGGTGGTTTTGTAGGGCCTGGATTTAAACTATGTAATATTATAAGCTAGAAAGAACATTTGTCACAAAGGAGTCCTTTCTGTGGAGAAACTTCAGTGGAAAGAATAGATATCGATAGTTAGATGTGCATTTTTATGGTTTATGCTTATGTAATTTTCATAGTTGTTTCTGGGTTAGATTCCTTGTTGTTCTCATGTCAATTAGCAGCTTGGTTTTTTGTACTTTCCCTACATTATACTAAATATATTATTAAAATTTGTGACCTATAGGTTCAGTTGTTTTAGAGGGAACATATTTCAAGAAAATCAAATTAATTCAGCATGGTTTTCACCTTTTTTATTACCAACCAAACAATAAGGTGTTTCAATATAGCCACCTAGTAGTTTCCAACTCCCTTTTTCTCCATCTAGTTAAATCTCAACATGGACATCGTAAGTAGAGACTAGATAGTGAGGATCATGAGAGAATATTACATGTTCTCCATGAGAGGTCTGAACCACTTGAGTTCCAGTCTAAAAAGTAAATTACATACATATTTCATGTGTTAGGACCTACTTGACATCTCTAGATTAAATTGACTATACTTTGTTGATATATTGAAACATATGATGGATTAAATTTTGTTTAGTTATTAATAAGACTTTGATTGTATACTTTGACATGGTTCAATGCTTTTATATATGTTTTGATGGCTCAATAGTTTTAATATATAGTTATGTGTTCTTTTATATATGCTTTTATACATATGGTTTATATGTATGTTCTTATGTATGCTTTGATGGTTCAATAAGATTGTACTTAATAGTTATAGATCCCCTTAAGACATCCCCTTAAGACACCCCCTTACATCATTAGTTATGTTACTAATGGCATCAGTTAGATTACTTATGACATGTTAGTTCTAGATTACTTATATTACTTATGGTCCATTAGTTACATATTAGAGTTTTTTTTATGATATTAAAATTAGATTACTTATTAGTTAAAGATCCCCTTAAGACCTCCCATTAAGACATTATTTAGGTTGCTAATGATATTAGTTAGATTAATTATTACATGTTAGTTCTAGAATATTTATATTACTTAGGGTCCATTGGTTATATAAATTAGTGTTATTTTTTATAACCATCTATCAAATCAAATCAAATCAACTCATATAACCATGTAACCATAATCAATGATCATATCATATAACCATCTATTAAATCAAATCATATGACCATGTATCAAATCATATAACCATCTAACCATAATAAAAGATCATATCATATAACCATCTAACTGTCTAACCATAATCAAATCAAATCATGTAGCCATCTAACCATAACATATAAATGTCAACCATAAACATATAAATCATCTATGCATAGGTCCATAACATATAAATGTCAAACATATTTGAAATGTCTAGGACATAAATCAAAGATGTACAACAAATATCCTAGGGTATCCTAGACTAATCAAGTCACATACAAATACACTAGTAGGTGTCACCTCTACAGAATCTCTCATGCATACATGCTCTGATCCCATGCTAGAGATAGTATGCTCATGCGACTATGCCTACAAATATTATATATAGAATACATATATATGAGCATTAGTACACACAATTATGTAATCAATTTATTGACTAAAAATAAATTGAAAATTAAATTTATACCTGGGTTTTGGGAGCAAGAGGACCATCAATGTGCACCATCATATCATCTACAAGAACACCATCATGTGCATCATATCTGGTACAAATTGTCTCTAATGAGTGTAATGGGGTGTGTAACTAAGAAGGGAGTGGTGTAGAGGCAGAAAATCCATATATCAAGTTATGTCAGTGCCAGTGTTTCTCTATCTCAACCCCTGTAACTGCTCCTCAAAACCCTCTAGGCCCTATGATGTGATGCAAACATCACCAAGTCATATCCCTCCATGTGTAGTTGTAGAGTGATCAATGGGTGCAGAGTGTTGTGAAATATGAGATGCGTGAGCTTATGGTGTGCTTTGGGGTGGTGGAACTAGAGGGCCATGAGAGAGTCTAATGGTGTCTCTAATAGCCTATATAGGGACCCTCTCCAACTAAGTAATATAGGTATATGCATGTAATAGGTCCTCCAATAAATAATGTGTCATCTCAAGGTGACTCTACTATTTGGTAAGAGATTGTATATCACATGGTCTAGGGAGACCAACAACTCTATATGTCTTGTCAATAGGGGTGCACTACTAGATGATGCCTCTGAAGATTCCCAAGGTCAACTCAGTCTAGTCATAATATATAAAGTTAGTGTATCAGATGTAATGTTGGCAGTCACAGCTTCAATGTGTCCAATCCTATAAATTGCTTCCCTTTGGGAAGTAATAACAACTCTATCAACATTATCGGCCACAGATGGTGCCACTGCAGGTGCCCTCTGCCCATCCAAGATGTGTCTTAGCACAACGTGATCAGGCCTACAATACTGATCATAATCTGTAACTCTTTTGCACCCCTGTCCAAGGTATTCTAAAAGATCTAGGTAGTTCACATTGAGACCCAAACAAACCTCATCATAAACCTATTGTGCAAAGTAGAGTAGAATCTGGTCGTTAATAGAATATAATGACCATGTGTAGCAATGAACCATGGGTATATCATGTGTGAAATCTTAGGAACCACAAACCACATAACTTGATATGCTCTAACATTTATCTTCTCTCAATAGCAAGGGAAAACTTGGCCTTTGATAATATCCTTTGAGACCCATGCCTAGACCTCGGCTAAGGATATATTGTCAAAGATCTCAGATCCCAACTCTCAAAAAATGGAATCAATAATTTGTGGGGTATATGCATTCTGTCTACTCGTGTGTAGTCATATCCTCTAAAATCTACAAAATGGTGGTACAAATCTCTCTATACACGCTCTCCTCAGAGGAAGTGATAGAATCTCATAAGTGCCCCATGTCCTAGGTAGCAAAATGAAATATCACTCCCATATCAAGAATACCAGGTTCCTAATGTGGGGCACCCTATGCAGGGTCATCTTGGGCTAGTGCACCATGTTTTGGGTCATCGTGGGGTGGGGCATCCTATTCCGGGTCACCCCAAGGAACCTCGTCTCGAGGTACATGATCATGTGTCTCCATCTAGGGGCAACATACTGTAATATATGAAAATATGAAAATGGGGGATCACCAAAATGTGATAGTATAAACAAAGATGATGTGATAGATGTGTGTGTAGAAGGAGTGGGGAAAGTAAGATCTTCTTCTTAACCCCAAATTCCCAAAGGAAAGATCCAAATTGATTAACCACAATAAAATGGTCAATGCATAAATGAATCCATCGATGAAGAATATAAAGAAATGGGAAAATCTTACATTTTGTTGTGGAAGAGAGTATTGAAATGTTAATTGAAATGAAGACAAATACTAACCTCAAAGTATAGTAGATCTGGAAATTGTTGTTTTCAGGTGTCTATATTGAGTTTCTAGAAACTCTACAACTTGATCTAGAATAGAAACACAGAGATAGAGAAAACCCATAAATCTTTTTCTTTTATGAACCAGGTTGACCTTGATTAGCTTGTGGTGATTGATCAAGAAAGTAATATACACTTTTCCTCCTGCCCTCGCTGGGATTCGGGGCCGAGTCAGGCCCCAAGAGGGGGTTTTGGGGCAGCAGCACCCAAGAGTAGGAGTCCAAGGGCCCAGCCCCCAAGGCAAATTTTTTTCGGGCTGACATATTTTTGGCTATTTTTTGGGCCGACATGTTGTAACTCGTTCTAATCCTAAAGTGGAAAAATATTGTATAATATGGCTTAGGGTTACAGATTTCATTATGTATGGTTTTAGTACTTGCGGCGGAATTGAGCTATAAGGGATGACAAATTGTAATTAGGTTGTAATCACTGGATAATAATAATATTGGACTCACTATTGGTGGACATAGCCCAGGGATTGGGTGAACCACGTTAAATCTTTATGTCTTACATGTTCTCTTCTGTGCAGTTTATGTTTTTTTGATATTGGTTATTTTGGAATGTAATTGTTATTTTTTCCTTTTTAATCCTAACAACCTTGACCCAAATGAAGGTCGACCTTGACCCCTTTATGTCGACCTTGACCTGTGCTGCTCTGACATAAATTATGTTCGTGGATCCTGAAAGTTTGCCGAAAAGATTGTCTGAATGTTCTCTGTAATTCTCTATTTCACACCTGCACCTACAAGAAAAATGGTTTTGTTGTTTGGATGAGGGGTTTTCCTTGGTCAAACCCTAGTTTTGGAATTAACCTTGAAATATAATTGAAATTGCAATAATAAACAAACTAAATGGAACAAGTCACCTTGCTTATGTTGAAACCCTTGTCAAGGATTCAAATCCTTGAATCCACAAGTATGGATACTCCAAATGACTATAGAATTGGATGTATGATGTCTCAAATCACTTGTCTATAGATCTTCAACACCAAACTTGAATGGATGTTGGAATAGGAAGAAGCTTAAATGGATATGGATGGAGAAATCTTCAACAAAAAGGGCTCCATAGAGATTGAATCCTATAATGGCTACCAATGAATCTCCTTGATGAACTGAATCTTGAATGTTTCAATGCTTGAAGATAGATGAATGCTTGAATGCTTTATTTTTCCTTATGATTGATAGTCTAGGGTAGCAACTTCTAGAGAGGCTCACATAGGAGAAATAAATTCACATTAAGCCTATACCCTTAGAAGTGGACCTAAATTAAATATCATTTAAGAGTTTACCATTTCGAAGCCCGAAATAGCTGACCCGGAAGCAGAAAAATAAATCTTTCTGAAACTCGACATCTGGAAACCTTCAAATTTTGAAATTTAAACCCTAGGTCAGGGTCGAGGTTGACCTTGATTGAGAAGGTCGACCTTGACCGAGAAGGTTGACCTTGACCCTGAGGTCAAGAACCTCAAATTCTTAGAGCAGGATGCCCGAATTAGGTAGGAAATAAGCAAAAAATAAGGTAGGACAGGAGAAAAAGCCAAATCCAAGTCAAAGACCCATTCAAGGCATTTGACATGAGCCCAAACCACATACTTAGAGGGCTAAACCAATCCTAAATGGAAGTGCTTCGATTTTCCAAAGATACATTTATCCCCCACTTTAGCAAGAGTATGGACTCAATGCAAACTCTTGGTAAAGGAGATCACAAAGAAAAAGAAAATCTTTTTGAAATCAAAGGGACAAAACAATCCTCAAGCCCCCAGGGACTCAAGTCTTTGTCAACCCAAAGATTACAATAAGAGATACATCACTAGAAAGAAAAGGGTGTAATTACCTCGCCCAATGAGAACTTATGTCCCATTATGAAGCACATAAGAAAATAGTGCAACTAGAAAGATGGAGTTGAATCACCTAGTGAATGTGGCTACTCACTAGTCAACCCATCAAGGATTCACCCTCAGGAATATCCTATTCCAAAAGATAAAATTGAAATAAGAAAAATTCAGTCTTAATGACACCTCTAACCTTAAGGGATAAAAAACTTTGAAAATTGAAACTGGAGGGATCAAGAGATCCTATAAGGTAAAAATCCATGCTTTAAGGATTAGTCTCTAATCCATAAAGGGAGAAAAGCTTTGAAAAATATATTGAAAATGCATGTGTGCAAAAAGTGAGCAGAGTGTATGCCCCCATGTTAAAGTCATTTCTAACACTTTAAGAACAACAATGGCTTGAATGGAAACATAAACAACTCCAACGATTACGTTTCCACTACAAGATGCCCCCAAGAGAAGACAAATCAAGGGAAATACCACATAAACATACAAAGAACACATAAGGGATCTACCTATTGTGGGGTCAGTATGATCATAAGATAATATTTATATATGATATTATTGCAAATGAATTGGCATCATTCCCCAAAGAAAGTAGAACTACAATCACAATGGAGGAAAGAAAATGCAAGAGTTATGAAGAAGAGTCTTTTCGGACCACAACATGGACACCAAAAGATTCAGTGCTAACACATCGCAAATCCAAGTAGACTACGTAGGGAAGATATTTATGAACAATAGCACATGGACAACATAACATGAAAACAACATATAGAAGAATAGAGATAAATATAGAGGAATAGTACAACAGGTTCAATTCCTTTATCACCTTATACCAAAAAAGTAACAAGGGTCGTATAAAAGAATCTAACAAACATTTAGCAAACACATTGTAGCAGAACAACAATAGAACAGGAAAACACACAAAAAGCTACCATGGAAAGACAAGCCAATCATGTGTGTCACATACTATCCCCATCTCGATCTATATCATTTAGGGAAGGTGAGAAATTCACAAGACATACTATATCCAATGCATTAGGAATAATAGCCAGTTCCAAACAAGGATCCTCTTGAGAATTGTGATGTTTGATACTAGGTGTAATTATCAATTGCAGTGAAAGCATATTAGATAAATCAGTATCAATGTCAATAGTCTCATATTCATCATTAGCATCACTAGGATCATTAAGAGTATCTTCTTCATCAAGATTAATCGAAATAGAATATAAGATACAAATAGAATCATCATAATCATTCATCTTAATATTAACTTCTTCTAACACATCAGGCATAGGCTAGTCAAAAGAAGGTAAATAACTTTGAAGAACTGAGGTACGGGCCTTAGCTTGAGCCCGATGCTTCTTACGATGTTCATTGGCAGATTGGTTACATTTTTTCTTATTTGAAATATGTTGAGAACTAGGAGAAACAACCAGTAGTTCCTTCATAGGTTCTCTAGGGGGATTAGTAGGATTCTTAGCAGGCTCAAAAGCAACACTAGGAGATTGATTAATAGAACTAGAAGCCATGGATAAAGGAGGTATGGCAGGCGTAGGAAAAATACCATGGTTAAGATCCATCTAAGGCATGCTTAACTCAACAATCTTGCGATGTTTATAGGCTTGATATGAGAGAAAAAGGGTATCAGGTAGAGAAGGACATGAATTAGGTAATGAAGGCCAAAATAAGTCAAGAGTAGCACAATCCCTGGGCCTATAAGGTTGATATAAACTATGATTAATCATCTTCACTTCTTCATCATGAATGAATTTAAGACACTTGCAGATAGGAGAAGCAACAACATGCATGGCATTCAACCAAGGAAAACTAAACTTAACTTGAAACTGATCAGAAGTAGGAACAACAACGAAGGTAGTGTCCACAACTTTACCACAAAGTTCAATAGGAAAGTTAATAGAACCAAATGATGGATAGAGAAAACCATTACAAGTTTGAATCCACAAATTAGATGTATCATAAGAATCACGATATAAGTTATTCATAAAAATATTTTCTTCAGTAATAACATTGACTAAGGATGTAGGATCAACAAGACAACCATGTGCAGGTATCTTAGAAATCCTAGCATAAATGTAGAGGGGACCATCGGGAGCTTTAATAGTCTCAGAATCATCAAAGGTGATCAAGAGTTCCCTAGGTCTTTTAATCTTTGGTTATTTTTTAGGTTTTGGTTGAGCTTTTAGTTTAGGCTTAGGTTGAGGTGGAACTTGAAGTTGAGGTTGAAATTGAGGCTGAGGTGGAGATATAGGTTGAGACAAAACAACATGCTCCACATGATTAACAATATGATTGAGATCATCCATCTTTGAATCATAAACAATATCCATAGAAGATGGTTGAGCAATGGTATTAGTATCATGTGTAGGCAAAGGATTCATATAGATTTGGAGGTTTTGATTAGGAGGAGAGAAAATTTTATTCTCACTACCATCAAAATTATCAACAGATCAAGCATTAGAATCAATTAAGTCTTGAACCATATGTTTTAAAGAATAAAACTTCTCAGTATCATGGCCATTCTGATGATGGTATTGACAAAAGGCTTTGGAATCAAAGGATTTGGATGCCATCGTAGTAGGTAAAAGAGGTCAAATAGGAGGTAAAGTAATCATATTAGCATTCAAAAATTTACTCATAATAGAATGTAAAGATTCAGAAACAAGAGTAAATGTACGATGCAAACAAAAAGTAGTGGATGCAGAAGTGGCATTGTTGGATGTAACAACAACTACATTTGCTTGCTTATTTATCTTGACATAGTTTTAGGTTTTTGAAACTTGTTGGGATTAGGAGGAGCATCACTCTTATCAACTGGAACATGAGTCATTGGAGTGTTGCTCTCAAATTGGCTCACTTGTAATCGATAATGATGAAGCACTACACAAAGTTGTTGAAAAGAGGTAAATTTAGTAAGCAAAATTTTATCTCTAATATCCTTTGTAAATTTGAAATAAATGTATGCTGAATATCAATATCAAAAATATGATAAGAAATTTGAGAATACAAATGCTTAAATCTACCAATAAATTCAGTCAGTTTTTCTTTAGTATTTTGTTTACAATGCATCAAATCAGTTAGGGACACTTGCGGACCAATGTTATTTTGGAGCTGTTGGATAAAGGCATTAACAAGTTTTGGAAAAGAATCAATAGAATAAGGAGGCAAGGAACAATACCATTGCAAGGCCTTATCATGAAAAGTTCTAGAAAACAACTTGGCTAAAATCCTATGGTGATGAGCATAGTCACTACAAAGGATTTGGAATATTTTAACATGAGTGATAGGGTCTCCCTTACCATTGTAATTCTCAAGATGAGGCATATCGACTTGCTAAGGAATAGGAGTATGAATAATGTCTAGGGATAAAGGACTACCCATGTCACATGTAGGAATATTAAACTTGGATTGAGTTAAGGATGCAAGTTGTTGTTGTAAAGAGGATACATTTTGAGCCAGACTAATGATTGTGGAATCATTAGATGAAATAAGAGACATAGAAACATTAGACACACTAAGGAAAGTGTAGGAAGCATCAGGAATAGAAGACACAACCACTGGAACACTTGGATCCACAATTGGAAGAGGGTTGGAATAGGTAAAAGGAACACTATGATAATAAGGTTTTGAGGTATCTAGAGACACCAGTGGAAAACTCATAGGAAGAGAGGGAACTGATGTAGTCACTAAAGGAGGAGTAAATGAATGTAAGAAGGTTCCACACTAGTGACAGGAGGAGTGAATCCTAGTTTTTGAGCTTCTTGAGCTAAAGGTTTAACATTTAAATGCACAAGATGAGTAATATCACACAAGAGATTAACACCTTGATCACTATCATGAAGGACTTTCTTAAGAGCCTCTATAGCTTGAATAAAATCTTGATTATGGTTTTATTGAATAAGCCAATTTCCAATTTTATCAAGTTCAGTTGAAATTTTTTGGACTTATTTAGGAGGAAATCTTAAAGCATCATCCTCATCATGAGATGATTGAGAAGAGTTATTCTCCATAGTAGGATTGCAATCATGAGTAATCAAATTGTCATCCGGGATCTTAAGGAGAGGAGATGAAGACTTGGGATCAAAGAAACCCTTAAGTCTAGGACTTCTTCTAACCGAAATATTATAAGTAGGACTAGAGGTAGTAAAGCTCATATACCAATACAATGCAAACGAACTAAATTAGGAAAACACAAGACATGAACAAATAAATATTTTTTGTATTTTTGTGCTATATGTAAATGCAAGCACATAAAAGAAGGCTAATACATGCAAGATCTAACACCATAAAAGAAAGAGTTATCTATCGCGGGTTTAGAAAAATGTAATATATGAAAATTTGAAAAGAGGGGATCACCAAAATGTGATAGTATAAAAATAGATGATGTGATATATGTGTGTGTAGAAGGAGTGGGGAAGGTAAGATCTTCTTCTTAACCCCAAATTCCCAAAGCAAAGATCTGAATTGATTAACCACAAGAAAATGGTTAATGCATAAATGAATCAATCAATGAAGAATATGAAGAAAGAGGAAAATATTACATTCCGTTGTGGAAGAGAGTATTGAAATCTTAATTGAAATGAAGAAAAATACTAACCTCAAAGTATAGAAGATCTAGAAATTGTTGTTTTCGTGTGTCTGTACTAAGATTCTAGAAATTTTGTAACCAAATCTGGAACAGAAACACAGAGACGGAGAAAACTCATAAATATTTTTATTTTATGAACCAAGTCGACCTTGACTTGTGTTGCTTTGATGGAAATTCTATTCGTGGATCTTGAAAGTTTGTCGAAAAGGGTGTCTGAATCTGCTATGTAATTCATTCTTTTGCACCTGCACCTGTAAGAAAAATGGTTGTGTTGTTTGGATGAGGGGTTTTCCTTGGTCAAACCCCAATTTTGGAATTACTTGAAATATAATTAAAATTACAGTAATAAATAAAGTAAATGGATCAATTCACCTTGCTTATGTTGAAACCATTGTGGAGGATTCGAATACTTGGATCCACAAGTATGGATGCTCCAAATGAATGTAGAATGGGATGTAGGATATCTTAAATAAAATGTCTTTAGATCTTCAACACCAATCTTGAATGGATCTTGGAATAGGAAGAAGCTTAAATGGATATGGATGGAGAAATCTTCAACAAGAGGGCTCCATAGAGATTGAATCCTTCAATGGCTACCAATGGATCTCCTTGATGAATTGAATTTTGAATGCTTGAATGCTTTATTTCTCCTTATGAATGATGATTTCTTGATCTTGATTGAGTTAGATGGATTGAAATGAGAGGAGAAGGCTTCCTTACATACTAGTCTAGGGCACAAACTTCTAGAGAGGCTGACAAAGGAGAAAAAAATGCCCATTAAGCCTATACCCCTCGAAGTGGACATAAATTAAATATCAATAGCCAACCCAGAAGCAGGAAAATAAATATTTCCAAAACTTGACATTCGAAAACCTTTGGATTTTGAAATTTAAACCCTGGTTCAGGGTCGAGGTCGACCTTGACTCAGAAGGTCGACCTTGATCCTAAGGTCAAGAACCTCAAATTCTTAGAGCAGGATGCCAAAATTAGGTAGGAAATAAGTAGAAAACATGGCAGGATAGGAGAAAAATCCAGATCCAAGTCAAAGACCCATTCAAGGCATTTGACATGACCCCAAACCACTTACTCAGAGGTCTAAACCAATCATAAATGGAAGTGCTTCCATTTTCTGACGATGCGTATAAGTAGTTAAATGTCAAGTAAGTACATTACATGTGCAAGTAAAATAGTATTAAAATCTAAAATTATACAAATAAAATTCTAAATTAAACTATGTTAATGAAACTAAAAACATGAGAGAGAGAGAGAGAGTCTTAACTTGACTGGGGAGACAAATTGTGTTAAAGAGTGTGGAGAGAGAGTCTTAAGTGGGGAGAAAAATAGTGTTAAAGAGTGCAGAGAGATTCTTAAGTGGGTGGGGGGTGTCTTAAGGGGTTTGGTGAGAGTCTTAATCAGTGTCAAACACTAGTGAGAAAGAAATAAAGTCTTAGTGAGTAGGAAGAGAGAGAGAGTCTTAAGAGGATGTGGAAAGAGTATTAAGGAGTTTTGTGAGAGATTCCTAAGAGGCATGGGGAGAGACAAAGTTTTGAGATTTTCTAACATTTTCTAATTTTTTCAAAGGTTTCAAAATTTTCTAAATTTTTGTAAAGTTTTAGTTTTCGTAAATTTTCCTAAGGTTTTAATTTTTTTAAAATTTTATTAATGTTCTAAAATTTTCTAATAAAAATAATTTAAAACTAACATTTTAGCATTACTAATTAAAAATAATTTAAAAACAAGCAATAAGATTACTAAAGTACTAAAATACTAAAATTTTCTAATATTTTCTAGTATTTTCTAACATTTACTAACATAATTTTTTAACTTATATCTATTTTTTCTAAATTAAAAATTACCAAAAAATGAAATAACTATTTCAAAATTAAAAAAATAAACTAAAATCATTTATAAACATATAATTTACAATATAAAATAATTGAAAAAAAGGAAAAATGTGTGTACCCAGAATATACGATGGTCAAAGGAGGTCAAAAAGAAAGCAAGGAGGATGAAGGAAATGAGATCGTCATGGGGTTCACTCCAACTCTAGGGGTCCACAAGCTCTCTAGAAATAGTGATTGTGAAAATGACCCCTCCGCCAAAAAATTGTAGGGAATCGGGCGAATGGGGTCTTCACCCGAAGGGGGCCTCACCCCTTCATGCAAAGTACCCTATGATAGGGTCTTCACACGAAGGGGTCTTAACCCTTCATCTGAAGACCCCTACTTTGGGCGAAGACCCCAAAAAAGTATTTTCGGTGCCTGATCGAAAATCCTTCATCCCCAAAAGTGCGACTCACTTTTGTGGGTGCACCACTATAGAAGTTGGATCCCACCTAAGAGACACATAGAAAGCTATAATTATAGTTTTATACATATGTATCATTATGTATATGACTACAAAAATGGTCTTTTTTTTGCTTACTTCATGATAGCCTCAATGAGGAATTTTACCACATCAAGTTTTCCAATTGTGTTTGCATATATCATCTATATATGTTGCAATCATTGAAATATTTTCTAATCCAAATCTAAATATAGAATGCCTCTCATACTCACAAATTAAACATCCCATAAAAATAATTTCTTCATGATGATGGAAAAAAAATTCCAATACAGCAAACAAGACTCCCTCCACCATTTGAAATACAAGATACAATTAAAAGTGAATCACTTGAAACCTTAATCACAAAAAAAAATCTAGATTCCAACTGTACTTTTTAAAAATTTAATAGAAAAATAGAAAAATAAAATGAGTCTATTACACATTATAATTATAAAATCTAATATCTAACTCACATAACTCACTTATAGTAAGATTTAAGCTCTTGCTAATGCAATGACTAAATCACATTGAAGATTATTTTAGATATAAATGAAAGTTTCTCATTGTCTATCGTCCTAAGTAGCCAATTATCTGAACATAACATTTTTAAAGATATAATTTTTTAATTGAAAGATAAAATGAATTAGAAACACATAAATTGGCATATTATTTAATTTATATAGACCCCTCATCTTGATCATGGATAATAGAATGTTGTCAAAAACATTGATGCAAATATGTCTTACACAATTTTACCCAAAAGCATGGTGCACTAACTATAAGAGATGTTACCATTACCTTACCCATGATTTGTTTTCTTTGTAGTTTTGAATACATTTCCTTGCTTCTAATATAGGTAGATTGTGGTGCCAACTATACTCCAGATTGAATGATATCTAGATATAAAAAAAAGTTAACTTAACCTTTAATATTTATTTAGAAGAATGTACATTTAGTCAATAGTCTATAGGTGGTGTGGGATGATGTTCCATTGGATTTTAGGTCTCTTTTGCTTGGCGTGGGTCTTTCTATTTGTTTGTAGATGGTTCTCCTAGTTATCTTTTGTTTTGTAGTTGGGTTTCTAGTCCATAAAAACCTAATTTTCCCTTAACAAAAAATTTTACCTTTAATGTCAAGGTTAACTTAGACCTAGTTATAAAGTGTTTCTTAAGCATGGGTGTGGGTTTTAGGTAAACCCTACACTCTAACAAACATATCACATCAAAACACTTTTTTCACATTCCAAAATGTATTAAGGATTACATAATATTTTCTTTAACCAACATCTATTTATTTTCTTAATTTGAAAGGTGTTTTAAAATAATTTTCACACATCTTAGTGAAATTCTCCTAAAAATTATAAATATTTAAGAAGAATCAACACACAATTTCATGAAACTCTCTTATAAACTACACTATAGACTACCATTAGAAAGGAACTCCTAACTTGTGAAGTTGGAACTTCAATTACATTTTGAAATATCTTTTCATTTAATAAAAAGGGTAAATTTACAACAATTTAGAAATAATTAAAATACATTGAGGGGTTACATGGTTATAGGTTCAATGAGGATTTGATTTACATGATTTTGTATATCTCTATTTGAAACACTAAAACCATCTCTCTCTTTGTAGAAATGAAGAAAACTTCTTGCAATGTCATAAGCATAATCTTTGCTATGAGTTGGAACATTGTCATTTTTAAGGTACTCCCAATTTAATTATGTGAGTTGCTCATCCAATAAATTCTTGACATAATTCAAGGCATCTTCTTTAGTAGACCTAGATTATCTCTTATGTAACATGCTATGAATGAATTTGTTTCTCCTCGCACAATTCTGCATAGCTTGACTTAAATATGCAGTAGAGAACTCTTTAGCGTCATCCAATATTTTCTCTTTATGAAAAGCAATATGTGAAGCTCGAAATAGATTTAGAATACCTCTAATTTTATCCTACTATGTTTGAGTAGTGGAGCACAAGAACTGCCCATTTGTTGTTCTAAAGGGTCCTAACATTCATGTTATTATATTTTTTTTTGTTAGTAATTATACTGGAATATAAAGTGAACTCAAAATCAGATTAAATAAAGTTAATAGATATCATACTTTTTACAATAAAAAATATAGATCAGATCTTTTGAGGTATTTACATTCAAAAAATAGATTATACTAGGAGAAACAGTATATCTATGGAGCCTAAGAATCCTGATGCCCAAGGTTGTCATTTTGAGATCTCTTTGACATTCATTCACCCCAATATCTATTACATTGCATTTAAGTTGTTATACACATATTTTATTAGAATAATAAAAAACATTGTTAAGACTTAGATAATGTTAATAATGGTCTTGTTTAATTAATCAAAAATATACCTATAAATAAAATCAAGTGCTTCTTTTATTTCCTTTTGGAAATGTTGATTGATTCCAAGACGTTCAACATTATCAACTAGGGAAAGAAGTCGAGAAACATTATCTACATTTGACTTGCTAAACATGTCTTTAATCTCCCTAATAAGACTCCCACAATGTTCAGCATAGACAGGAGCCTGAGAAATCCCAATCATCAATAAAGAATTAGTAAAAAATATAACAATATTCTCACCAATCTTCAATGCCTTAGCCATATTTCTGGAAAAGGATTTACTTAGAGAACTTTATTTAGGTCAAAATATGATGGTCTTACACGTGTATGGTATTGTCCTAAAGCAAGAATTTTAAAAAAGTGATTTTTACACACGCCTACTAAAATAATTTTTTTACCAAGTGGCTATCGGAATAAATTACATATTTGAAAATTATACTCTAAGGACTATATTTCCTGTTACTAATGTTTTTCAGATTCAATCTTTAATTTCCCTAAATTTTTACATTAATTGAAAGAAAATTTAAAAAATAGGGAAAAAAAACTTCCACATTTTACTCAAAAGTAGGGCTCAACTTCTTGTAGGTGCCCTTATTATAGATCTTAAAATATAAATAACTCATTAAACTAAATGTCACCTCCAAAAACATCTAAAATATTAAACAAGTTTAATAATATTTAAATAAATTTATAATAATAAAATATATAGCTAAGAAAAATCAACTCCAAAACACATTTGATTGTTTACCGAAAATGATATAATAATCTTAATAATAATTAAGTGATAATTAAATAAACCTAGGCATAGAAGGATATTGATCTTGCACATTAATCAACAATACAAGACTATTGATTTTTTCAATCATTATGATTTCAACAATAATGGGAAATAAAATTATGTGTCTCATAAGAAAAATAAAATAAGTACATTGAAAAGTTCATACATAAAGAAGAAGATGCATATTGTTATCTAGTAATATTAAATTCTATTGAATATAAAATCAACCATTGTGTTTAACCAACATGATATAAAGCATTTGGACATGCCTAAGACTAATCACAATATATAATTAATAATTGTTAAATTTTAATCTATTTGAAAATAGGAAAAATTTGATTTAAAAAAATTAAATAACATTTATATATTTTCTCTTTAAAAAATATAGTTGTATTGTATATCCAAAGAGGCCACAAGTATCTTGACCATGGATCTTTCTAGCTTCACAATCCATTTCATTTACTATCTCATACAATGTCATGTATGCAATTTTCATATATTGAGGAAGGTGGTCTATAGAATTTGTATCCCACCTAAGAGACCATAGAAAGCTATAATTATAGTTTGATACATATGTATCATTACATATGACTACAGGAATGGTGATTTTTTTTTCTTACTTCATGATAACCTCAATGAGGAGTTTTAGCACATCAAGTTTTCCAATTTTGTCATGTATATCATCTATATATGTTGCAATCATTGAGAGATCTACTAAGCCAAATCTAAATATAGAATGCCTCTCATCCTCACAAATTGCACATCCCATAAAACAAAATTCTTCATGATGATGGAAAAAAATTCCAATACAACAAACAAGACTTCCTCCACCATTTGAAATACAAGATATAATTAAAAGTAAATCAATTGAAACCTTAATCACAAAACAAATTGATAACTAGATTGCAATTTGACTTTTTAAAACTTTAATATAAAAATATAAAAATAAAATGAGTCTATTACATATTATAATTATAAAATATAATATCTAACTCGTATAATTCACTTATAGTAAGATTTAAGCTCTTGATAATGCAATGATTGAATCACATTGAAGATTATTTTAGATATAAATGAAAATTTCTCTTGCCTACTGTTCTAAGTAGTCAATTATCTAAGCATAACATTTTTAAATATCTCATTTTTTTAATTCAAACATAAAATGAAATAGAAGACACATAAATTGGCATATTATTTAATTTATACAGATCCCTCAACTTGATGATGGATAACAGAATGTTGTCAAAAACATTAATGCAAATATGTCTTACACAATTTAACCCAAAAGCACGGCGAACTAACTATAAGAGATGTTACCATTACCTTACCCAAGATTTGTTTTCTTTGTATATTTGAATACATTTCATTTCTTCTAATCTAGGTAGATTGTGGTGCCAAACATACTCCAGATTAAATGATATTTAGATATAAAAAAAAAAAATTAACTTAACCTTTAATAATTATTTTAGAAGAATGTAGATTTAGTCAATAGTTTGTAAGTGGTGTTGGATGGTGTTCCTTGGATTCTAGGTCTCTTTTTCTTGGAGTGGGTCTTTCTATTTGTTTGTAAATGGTTCTCCTATTTATTTTTTGTTCTGTAGTTGGGTTTCTCGTCCCTAAAAAAATAATTTTCCCTTTACAAAAAACTTAACCTTTTATGTCAATGTTAAGTTATACCTAGTTACAAAGTGTGACTTAAGCCTAGGTGTGGGTTCTAGATAAACCTTGGACTCTAACGTACATATCACATCAAAACACTTTTTTCACATTGCAAACGTATTAAGGATTACATAATATTTGCTTAACCAACATCTATTTATTTTCTTAATTTGAAAGGTGTTTTAAAATAATTGTCACACATCAAGTAGTAAAATTCTCCTAAAAATTATAAAACTTTAAGAAGAATCACCACACAATTTTATGAAATTTTCTTATTAACTACAATATAGATAACCATTAGAAAGGAACACCTAATTTGTGAAGTTGGAACTTCAATTACATTATGAAATATCTTTTGATTTAACAAAAAAGGTAAATTTACTTTAATTTAGAAATAATTAAACTACACTGAGGGGTTACATGGCTATAGGTTAAATGAGGATTTGATTTACATGATTTTGTATATCTCTATTTGTAACACTAAAACCATCTCTCTCTTTGTAGAAATGAAGAAAACCTTGTGTGATGTCATAAGCATAATCTTTGCTATGAGTTGGAACACCATCATTTTTAAGGTACTCCCAGTTCAATTCTTTGAGTCGCTCATCCAATAAATACTTGACATAATTCTAGGCATCTTCTTCCCTAGATCCTGGATTATCTCTTATGTAACATGCTATGGATGAATTTGTTTCTCCTCTATCCAATTCACCCTTCACAACCAAAGAATAAATTTAATGATAAAACAAATAAATTTACTTACGTCCAACTCAAAAATTTAAAATTTATGGCTATACATAGAATATTTTTAAGATAAAATTTAACATTACGACATACCTTAATGGATTTTATATCACCTCTTAATCTAAGAACCAAGTTTAAGAGATCATTGAATCTTGATGGATAATCTATTTTTAGAAGAACATTTTCTGAAAGCATCTCATATATTGTTAATACTGGTTGTAATGTAGTTGCATGAGTCCCCGAACTAAATGCTCCATTCTCTATGAATTCTGCCAAAGTTCGTATGTGCCCTACTACAAAAAAAAAGGAATAACATTGAATAAGAAACAACAAAATACATATTATTTTATTATAAAATATAAACCTAGATTTATCCTCATTATAAGTATTAAAAGATAAATAACTCATTAAGTTAAACAAAAACTACCAAAAAAATTGAAAACTTTCAACAAATTCAATAATATTTTAAGAAAAATGAGAACATGATTCACTATATAAACATGAAAATCCAATTCAAGGACACATTTTATTTTTTTAACCAAAACTTTAATTTAAAAATTTAATAATAGTTAAGTTATATTTAATAAACCTTGTCATAGAAGGATATCAATTTTGTACATGAATCAACAATTCAAGCCTATTAATTTTATTTGCATTATGAAGGGGAACATTAATTTACCCATAATGCACAAGAAACTTATGTGTAATAATGTAATTAATTAAAATATTTTATTTATTATCTATGTTGCACCTAGGATCATTCATCTATAAGATAGTTAATGTAAGTAAAACATTTAGTCTATGAAATTAAAATTTCATTCTCAAATAAGAGAAAAACATATCTATACCGCATCTTTAGAGGGTGGGAGAGTATCTCGGCCTTGAATTATCCTAGCTTCTCGATCCATTTCATTGACTATCTCATACAATGTCCTCTATGCAATTTTCATATATTTTGAAAGGTGGTCTATAGACGTTGGATCCCCCCTAAGAGGAACATAGAAGATGATTATTAAAATTTTAAACATATGTATTATTATATATAGCTACATAATTTGTGATTTAACACTTACTTCTTGATAGCCTCAGTGAGGAGTTTTAGTTCATCAAGTGTTCCATATGTGTCATATATATCATCTATATAAGTTGCAATTGTAGAGAACTTTGCTAGGCCAAATCTAAATCCAGAATACCTCTCATCCTCACAAATTGCACATGCCATGAAAAAATATTCTACATGACAATGGCGAGCGAATTCCAATTCAGACAAACGAGACTCCCTCCACCATCTAAAATACAACATACAATTGAAAGTAAATCAATTGAAACCTATTACTAATAACTAAATTGTAGTTTTAAAAAATTATTTATATAAAAGACGGTAAAAATAAGATAAGTCTAGTACACATTATAATTATAAAATCTAATATCTAACTGGCATAATTGACCTAGAATAAGCTTTAAGCTCTTGCTGATGCACTGACTGAATCGCATTGAAGTCCATTTTAGCAAAAAATAGAAGTTTTTCATTGTCTGCCATCCTATACATCCAGTTATCTTAGCATATAATTCAAAGATAAAATAAAGTGGACAATTTATGAGCAAGTATATTATTTTATTTATATAGTTATGAGTTCTCTCATCTTAATGATAGATCATAGAATGTGATACAAAATATTAATGCAAGTAAATTTTATTTTTTAAAATCTAAAAGCATAACATGATAATTATAAAAAATTGTCACTACCTGACCCACAACTTATTTTCCCTATAAATTTGAATATATTTCTTTGCTTCTAATCTTGGCAGATTAGTGTACCAGCCATACTCCAGATTGAATGATATCAGAATATAAAAGGTTCATATTTACAATATAAACAAAGAATTAATATGGTATATGCAAGAAATGAACAAGTTTTATCATGGTAAAAGCATGTGGACTTCATAGACTAGTCAATTCTCTAGTCTTGTTAAGCTTGCGTCTTGTAGAAGGTTGGAGCTGATCCCACAATTCTGCATAGGTTGACTTAAATATGCACTAGAGAACTCTTTAGCCTCGTCCAATATTTTTTCTCCACGAAAAGCAATATGTGGAGCTCGAAACAGATTTAGAATACCTCTAATTTTATCCTCCTCTGTTTGAGAAGTGGAGCACAAGAACTGCCCATTTGCTGTTCTAAAGGGTCCTAACATTCCTGTTATTGTATTTTTTTTGTTAGTAATTATACCAATATAAAGTGAACTCAAAATCAGATTAAATAAAGTTAAGAAATTTCATACTTTTTACAATCTGAAATATAGATCAGATCTTTTGAGGTATTTACATTCAAAAAATTGATTATACCTGGAGAAACAGGATATCTATGGAGCCTAAGAATCCTAAATCCCAAGGCCGTCGTTTTGAGATCTGTTTGACGTTCACCCCAATATCTTGTACATTGCATTTAAACTGTTATACAACGCATTCTCTTAAAGAATAATAAATAACATTGTTAAGACGCAGATAATGTTAATAAGGGTCAGGAGTTTCAAAATTCCTGTTTAATTAATCAAAAACAGACATGTAAATAAAATCAAGTGCTTCTTTTATTTCCTTTTGGAAATGTCGATCGATTCCAATAAGTTCAACATTATCAACCAGGGCAAGAAGTCGAGAAACATTATCTTCATTTGATTCGCTGAACATGTCTTTAATCTCCCTAATAAGACTCCCGCAACGTTCAGCGCAGACAGGAGCCTGAGAAATCCCAATTATAGAAGTCTTTTACATTTGTTATGAAGAACAATTTAAAAAGTTATATAAGACTCTCTTATCTGATAAAAAATGTTTTTATAATCTTTTGAATCAGTAGAAATATTTGTTTATATTTCTTTTAGAATCTACTATTTAACAACACAAAAATCTTATAAATGCTATAAAGATAAATTAAAAAAATGAAAGTTTACTTGCCTCGTAAGGATGTTTTGGAAGAGACTGTATGAAATCATCGTCCCACAAGTTGGGATGATGATTACCAGTGCGCCACAGTGTGATTTCTACTTTAGACGAGGCCTGATTTACGATAGGCCGGATAAGCTTTTTACTTGGTATTAATGGCAATGCTCTACTGCAGGGTTAAAGATTGTGGGATTTGGCAGAGTTAAAACGGAGGTAAGAGCCATTGCAAGATAGACTGTTTGTTGCTCTCTTACGAAGATAATCGAATGTTGCAAGGAATGCTTCTCTGTTGCCCATTTTATAGAGATGCCAAAGGTGCAAAATTTTCTTACTCTTTTTAGCACGCATCAAGTTTCTTCTTCACTTTCTCGCATGCTTTGAAATAGAAACCATGTCGTGTTTGCAGGGATGAACATGCTTTGGTTGGTGAGTGATTTATTCCCACGTTTAAGAATCTATTTATTTGTGATATTGTCATCAAGATTCTATGTTCAACGAGAAAAATCAATTAGGGTTGAGGTGCTCAATATTATTATATTGAATCTGGATAGTAATATCACAATTTAATTTGTAATTAGGACTAAGATGCTAATATTGTTATGTAATCTATGAAAGTGATTAGCTCTGACTATTTAAATATGAATTTAAATAAATGGGCGTAATGAATGGTAGGATTAGGCTCTGATAGACTAATTATCAGTTCATGTTCTAATAACATTTTATTATATTAAATAAATAAACCGTTCTTTGAGCCTCAGCTGCGGAAGAGGAATATGGGGAAGAGGACGTAGCCTGCCAGAGAGCTTCAGCAGAAGTGATGATGAATTTGCTGAGCTAGTGAGGGCAAATTCACAGAAGAGTATTTCATCTCCTGAACCATCGCTTGGGAAGGAAACCCCAACAAGCTCCAACACTCATTCTGTGGGAAGGATTGACGAGGACATCCCCTGCTATTTTGGTGGGTCTTTCAGAAAAATTGCTGCGCGATCAGATCTTCGTTGCGCTCGGACTAAAAGCTCTCAACAGCCTGAATTTCCCGTGTCAAGGAAGAAATTGTTGAGTGAACGTGAAAATCTGGTCTGATTTCTCCTTTTATCTCTGTAACTTAGTCTGTATTTGTGGAATAGAAGGGCAGAATTAAGGTGAAAATTTATTTTGCGCATCTCCTGAACGACCCTGTTTATCAAGAGGCATACCAGCTGCGGAAAAGAGGATTGACGAGGGTTCCGTCGCATGTTCGCATGGAACCATTTAGCGCTATGTGATCATGCGACCAGCTGCGTTCTTGTTAATGTGTGGGATGGGTGGGTAGCTTGGCCTGCAAAGAAGAGGAGGTATACGCATGAAGCCAACCCGGAGAGCTTTAAGCACAAAATCTGATTGAAGCCCATCCAAAACATCATTGTTTTTAGAGATATATAGAGGCAGCGGCTGGGAAGAGGATGCGACACAAAGCTATTAAACATTGCTATTCTTCTTTTATCTCCTCAATCTCCATCATTCCAGCCAGACCAGGGTTTTCTACTCAATTATCTTTAGCTGATCCAGCAGAATAGCGACGAGGGGATTGAAGGGCTTCATCTGACAGATTTGTGAATAACTCCCTAACTGTCGTACCAAACCCATCAGGCCCAACTGTGATCTTTCCTCCATACCAAACTCATCAAGCCCAACTATGATCTTTCCTCCATTGAGGTTTATCAATATACAAGAAGATTGAATTGAAGAAATGCGGAAAAGTGGACTGACGAGGGTTCCGTCACATGTTCGCATGGAACCGTTCAGGGCTATGCGATCATGCGACCAGCTGCTTCAGACAACTAAGGATGCGACTCAGGGGCAACAACGACCAGTCTCATGGAGACAACAACCATACTTTGTGGGCTCACAGCACAGATACTTCAAACAAACAACCTATGCTGACACCCACAACAGAAGGGTTACACGACAGCAAAGAGACTCTAAATACAAGGGAGATAGGAAGTTTAATGAGCATGGCACGAGGGATCTCTCGGCTCGAAACAAGCATCCATTGTATTTCCAAATGGATCACCTTTCTTCAGAAAGCAGACCTCGACAACCTCCTTTTTTCAGAAAACAAACCTTTTCAAAAAGGTCGAGAGCCAATGGCAAAAACCAATGGTCACATACGGGATTCAAAAACCCACAAGCAGAAGATAATAGAGGCAGGAAGGGAGAAATCAACCCTAATCTCATCCCAATATTCCCAACAACAGCCAATGGAATGCCATTTAATTCACCATTACCGAAAAAGGCTTGGTCTGAAGTACATTGGGCCATTCACAAGAAAAGGATTCAAATGTTAGGACCGAGTTGGGGGAGAGGTCGAGGCTTAACCAAGGCCCCAAAGAAAAAATGGGAAAGAGCAAAAGATAAAGGGCAGTTGCAAGTGCACCTCACAGTCAAGGATCACCCAAAATTATCAGGGTCGCAGGGAGATGATAAATCTCCAGCTGCATCTAATGAGCAACCAGGAAAGGTACTTTCTAGGCGAGATCGAGTACCTTCTATTGTCTTTCCGGATCATATGCTTTCTCATAGGAACTCATTCATTTTACAGCATACAATAATATGTAAGATCTGGAATATTAACTTAGCATTTTTAGAATCTGTTTCTTGGGCTCATAAAATATGGCCTAATATTACCCAGATAGATTCTTTAGACAATGTATTAGGCTATTTCTTGGTAAGGTTCTCAGACAAACCCAGCAGAGATAAAATCTACAAATCTAAAGTCTGGTTTTATAAAAACACCGAGATTCACATGCAACAATGGACTCCAAACTTTGATAGCAAAAAGAATGTGATCAAGTTTATCCCCATGTGGATCTCCCTCCAGAATCTCCCCTTAGAATACAGGGAAGAGAGTATTATTCACATACTAGGATGCAAGCTGGGAATTTATCTTAAGCATCATATAGACAAAGCTTTGGCCACCACTTTCTTATGCTTATTGATGAATCTGGAAAGAGAGCTCCCCAACTCCATCAAAATAATATCTAAGTTTGAAACATGGTCACAACCTATTTCCTATGATATTGAGGAAGCCTCACTCCAAGATATTCAAGATATGGGCAAAATATCAATGGATAGGACTTGGCTACCTATGGAGGAAACCCAAACTTCCTTTCTAGCCCCAAATGATGAGCAGTAGATCTTGAAACCAACTCCCAAATACAGACTCTTTAAGGAAGGCTATCCAGAGAGTATGCACCTTTTTGTACATCTTTTGGGAGGGATCTTGAATGGAAACCTGCAACGCCGCTCTAACCTTCTCTTGCTTCCTCCCAACCTCTCTTCATCCACTTGTTTTGCTTCAGGGAGGAATGCCAGGGTTTTGTCTTCAGTCCTCAGGACATTCCCAAGGTCTACCATGAGCTTTGGTCACAAATGGCTAATAAAGATGCCAAATACAATTGTATCTATTCCCAGATTCAACTACAGATTTGTGGAACAATTGTTTGAGAAATGGTTTATGGAAGTGCAATTGGAATTGATAGAGAAAATTGTAGACCAAGTCATGGGGAAGAGGCCAATATCTTGCCCATCGGCCAAGGATCAGTCTCAGAAGACAATATTACCTAGCAGGTTGCAGGGCCATTTGAAGAGGATGACATTCTCAAAGTGAGACTTTGTGATTTGAAGACCTCAATCAAACCAAAGGAGTCCCCTAACTCAACTTCTGCCCTCAATTCTTCATCAGGATGCAGGAAGTCCTCGAGACTCAGAGTAAAAGAGCAAAAAGAACCTACCCCTGTCATACCTTCTGAAATGGGAAAACCTTCAAGGAGAAACAAAATTAAAGGTGGCATTATATCGCTAAAACCTTTAATACATAAGCTTCAATCTTCTAAACAGACAGTAGACCCATCATCAGGCAATCACTATTCTCAACTGGAGGATGAGATCTCCCCAAGACTTTAGGTAGTCTATGACATGTTTGGGTCCCCTGTTCCTGAAAGATTAGAGTCCAATAATGATTCAGCCTTTTTGGAAAGACTTCTAGAGGAGGATTTCATGGATGAAGAGGAGAGAATGATTGACTTTGCTTCCCAAGAGGTGGGGATTAACTCTCCAGTAGTATCAGCAATGGACATCCCCACATAAACTCTAGACCCAAATGCCTGCAAAAATTTAGGCCTTCTGAAATCTTCCAAGGCTACTGTTCTTGACTGTGGAGTGGTAAGGAAAAAAGGCAGAGGCAGGAAATCTTCAGTTCATCTTAGGCAAGAAGCAGGGGAAGAAATTGACCAGACCAAAATCATAGCATATTTAAATGTAGGGAAGGGGAAGTTCCTTCCCAAGTTCCAATGAGAATAATCTCATGGAATGTTAGGGGTCTTAATGCCCCTAACAAGCAGTGGTTGGTGAAACGCTGCATACTTGCTTCTAAAGCAGAAGTTGTACTAATTCAAGAATCAAAGTTGACTAAGGATCTCCTAGAATCTTTCACAAATTCTCTAGGAGATTGGCAAGCCTATGGAGTGGATTCAATCGGGTCATCTGGAGACTTAGCAATCCTATGGAATACAAGACTCCACTACTTCATCCCATTGGATTGCAGCTCAAACTGGATCTGCGAGAACATAGCAAGCTCTCATTCAAATCTTAACATTCACATAATGAATGTATATGGCCCTACCTCTCATAAAAAGAAGTTGGAAGTTTGGGAGGAAATCTCCAACTGGTTCATAAACTGGCAGACAGAACCTTGTATAATGGGGGGGACTTCAATGCTATATCTCACCCTTCAGATAAGCTGGGAGGCTCACAAAGAGTATCACAATCCCAAACATATTTCACAGAATGGCAACATAGAGAAAACCTGATGGAAATTGAATTAGAGAATGGTCAGTTTACTTGGTCTAATAGAAGATTAGGCATCTACAGCATTTCGAAGAAATTGGATAGATTCTTCTTCAAAGGGGACATCACATCCTTCCCCTTTGACCTTAAAGCTACAATCTCACCCACATCTAGTTCTGATCATTTCCCAATCCTTTTGATTATTCTGGAGAGTAACAAACCCCAAGGATGTCCCTTTAAATTTGAAAATATGTGGCTTAAAGAGGAAACCTTCTCTGATTTAATTGAGGAGTGGTGGCAGGACTTCAAAGTGGAGGGCTCCAAATTATTCTCTTTTGTGGCTAGATTGAAGTTTGTTAAGAAAAATCTTTTAATCTAGAATAGAACTCACTTCAGGAATATTTTTAAATCAAAGGAAGATATTGAGCTGAAATTAGCAAACTTGAATCAATCCATAATGCAGCATGGAATGGATAAGGATAGGTTTGAATAAGAGAAAGTATTGCTCGGAGAATTGGAAGACATTCTCTCAAAAGAGGAATTTTTTTGGCGTCAAAAATCAAGAGAATGCTGGCTGGCAGAAGGTGACAAGAACACTAAATTCTTCCATGCCAGCACAAAAAATTGTAGAAATATAAACAAGATTATGGAAATCAAAGATTCTTCAGGCTCCATATTAGTAGAGCATCAAGAAATTCAAAAGGAAATTGTCAATTATTTCTCAAATCTATTGAACCATTCTAACTGCTCCCAGCTCAAAAGCCAATAAGATTTATTGGACAATATCCCCTTGCTAATCATGGAAGCAGACAATCAAAGGCTTTCACTAGCATTTTCAGAAGATGAAATCCATAGCACCATAGAACAGATGGCTCCTGACAAAGCTCTAGGCCTGGATGGCTTTCCACCAAGCTTCTTCCTTCACTGCTGGGACATTTTAGGCAAAGATCTCACAGAAGCTCTAGAGGTAGCCAAAAGATCAAGTAGATTTCTAACAAAGATTAATAACACTTTTATTGCTTTAATCCCTAAGAAAGAAAAGGCCTCTTGTATGGATGAATTTAGACCCATTGCTTTGTGTAATACAATATATAAGATACTTTCCAAAGCCTTAGCGAATAGAATGAAGTCTATCCTTCCTAAAATCATTGGGGAAGAGCAAAATGGCTTTGTTCCAGGAAGATCCATTTTTTATGGGGTCATTATAGCTCAAGAAGTAATTCATTCCATTCAGCATAATAAACAACCTAGTATGTTAATCAAATTAGACATTAAAAAAGCCTATGACAAAGTAGATTGGAGATTTCTTTCCAAATGCTTGGAAAGATTTGGTTTTGCTAAGGCTTGGATCAATTTGATTTTTTATTGTATATCCACTCCTAAATTCTCTGTTTTAGAGAATGGTTCCCCTCAGGGGTTTTTTGAAAGTTCCAATGGTATCAGACAAGGAGATCCCCTATCTCCCTTCTTTTTCATCATTATGGCAGACGCTCTAGGGAGGATTTTGATCAGATTGTAGGAACAGGACCTTCTCAAGGGTGTACAAATCACTTCCTTTGTCACAGCAATAACTCATCAACAGTTTTCTGATGACACTCTCCTACTGGGAAAGGGATGTATTCAGGAGGCAAAACAAATTCAGCTACTACTACAAAAGTATGCCAGTGCTTCGGGTCAAAGTGTAAAAAAAGAAAAATCAGTTATATTCTTCTTTCACACAAAGATGAAACTCCAGCAGCAAATTGCAAAAGCTTTGGATTTCAAGCCAAGATCCCTACCCTGCTCTTATTTGGGCATCCCTATAAACAAATCCTTGAGATCTTCACAATTGTGGAAATCAGTAAATGAAAGACTTGATAAAAAAATGGAGTCTTGGAAATCCAAATGGCTCTCTTGGGCAGGAAGACTAGTAATGATCAAAGCAACTCTGTTAGCAATTCCCATTTATTTAATGTCTTGTATTTCTTTGTCTTCGAATACTTACATGGACATGGTTAAGAGACTAAGGAAATTTTTTTGGCAAGGGACTGACACTAATAAGAAAGTTGCTCTTATCTCTTGGGACAAGATCTGCAAATCACAAACTTTTGGGGGAACAGGCATAAAGAACCAGCTATGGAAAAACCAAGCCCTTGGGGCAAAGCTCTATTGGAAGATTATGAAAAACCAAAACTTAAAGTGGGTTAGAATCTTAAAAGGAAAATATCTTGGGAATTATTCAGAATCAAAAATGTTTCGCTTGCAAAATCTGCCAAGAGGCTCTAGGATTTGGAACTTTATCATGAAATCTAGGCATGCGATTAATAACAACATCACTTGGACTATTAAAGAAGGCAATGCTACTAGATTTTGGGAGGATTCCTGTGGAGGACTTCCTAGTATTAGCTCTGTGATAGGCCAAAATGAGATTAGTCAGATTTGTCTTACAGCATGGGGACCATACCTCAAAGACTATATTATTCCTTCACCCTCATTTCTAGTGGATGGTTCATGGTCATGGAAGGATTTTTCAACTCTAAACCCGGATATGATAGAATTGGCAAGATTATTAGAGGTGATTAAGGATAGATCATTCTTCATCAAACAAGGCCTCGATGAAATCATCTGGAATGGTGCTAAGTCAGGGACTTATAATGTTAAAGACGGATACACTATCCTATCAACAGGCTCCAAACTCAATAAACAAGAAATTCCCTTGCAGTTATGTTGGCACAGTGCTTGCCTCCTGAAAGCAGGCATCTTCACTTGGGTTGCTTCTCAGGGCAGAATTCTGACAGCAGACAAATTTCTAAAAATGGGATACCATGGTCCCTCTAGATGCACCTTGTGCAAATGTAATGAAGAGGATGTGAACCATTTTCTTTTAACATGTCCCTTTGCAACAGAATGTTGGAACTAGTTATGTTCTAAATTAGGCTGGCTGTCAGCGATGCCAAAGGAGTTGTTGCAATTGTTAGTTTCATGGCCTAAACTATATGTCAATAACCTCTGTGGCAACCTTTGGACTCTATCCCCATCAATCTTATTATGGGAATTATGGAAGGAGAGCAACAGAAGATTATTTGAAAATAATTCCATAGAATTGGCATCCATCCTCAACAAGATTGAAGTTGGAATTGTAGAGGTGGTGAACTCTTGCCTTCAAATCCAATCAGCTCAACACAAATTTTATACAAGCTAGGATGATCAAATGTTCAAGTCTTGGTTCGGTCTCAAGATCCCCCTATCCTTGGGCAGAGGATGCAAAATTAATCAAGCTTTGAGAGCATCTTGCATGTGGCAACCCCCTGCTCAGGGCTGGTTCAAATTAAACTTTGACGAGGCCTCAAAAGGCAATCCAGGTCCCTCAGGGGCAGGTTGTATAATTCATTCCTCAAAGGGTAAGGTAATAGCTAAGCTAGCAAAACCCTTGGAACAAGACACTAACAATATGGCTGAATTTAAGGCCCTCCTGCATGGTCTTGCTTTAGCACATGAAATTGGAGCAAGGAAATTGGAAATTGAAGGGGACTCAATGATAACGATTAATGCTACTAAATCATCAACAACTCAAAATTGGCGCCTTCAAGCACTACTGGACGTCATCCTTCAATCAATCCGTAGATTTGACTCAATAACTCTAAATCACATTTTCTGAGAAGGTAACACACTGGCAAATGAGTTGGCTGACATGGCATCCAAGGGGACTCATTTAAAAAATAAATTTTGAAATTTTAGCCTCAATGGATATGAAATTATCAAAATTACTCCCCTTGACTCATTCAAGTACAAAAATCTGTTTGTTTGCTGCGTACTTGAAGTCTTGGATTTCCAGCATTGATGCCTTAGTGTCAAGTGGTAGTGCTTGGCAGGGAAGAAGTGACACTGCCACCAATTTCAGATTAAGGATGGAATAGGTCATGCCAAGGTTTTGCTATCTCAGCTATGCTAGCTTATTCTTGTTGAAGTTTTAATATGTTTTTCTTAGCTAAGCTCATATTTTAGACTCTTCCGACTCCAGTATAGTACTACTGGTTCTTGTTGTGAGGATTCTCTTGCTTTTAAGCTTTTTGTTTCTCTCCCGGAGAGCTTTAAACTTTTAATGTCTATATATTTTAATATTTTAATATATATCTTGGCCTCGGCCCCTTATTGATCAAAAAATAATAATAACATTTTATTGGATTGTGCAATGCGGCTGTCATGCTCAAGAGCTTGGCATAGTTCGCTCTGGTGCCTATCTTTTTTGCCCTGTTTTGACAGTCTTTTGCTTTTTTCTTGCTTGGCCCTTCTGTGGCCTGTTCCTTGGTTTACTGAAACTTTATCTCTGTATTGTTTTCGTTCATATCTTTTTAAAACTTTGTTGTGGGTTTCAGGCACCCTGTAAAACCTATTTTACTTAATCAAAAACATTTTATTGGATTGTATAATATAGAAGCCCACTTAAAATCTAGTATCTAATGGGCAATAGCTGTCTACTAATTGAAAAAAATAAGTAGAAGAATCCTTTAATTTTATTGGATTTATGATTATTAAGACATTTGTGTGTAAGTTTTAGATTACTTGTGTAATTCTTGTATGATTAAAATGAATGGTTAATAGAACAATAGAACACATAACAAATCCTATTGCATTTTTGGGCTAACCGACATTTAGGTTGAAATCAAGATTTATTTTTATTTTTTCCAGTCCAATTTAGCATGTGCGAAGAAGTAATAGTAAACACTCGAGAGAATGACTTTTCCAGTCTAAAGTCTTGCACGTTCCACAACTCCTGAGCAATCGCACTGGGATTTTTCCCATTTGCATAAACTTCAATGGCGTATTTTGTTCAGCTTCTTATTTTGTTCCACGTTTGGAAATTTGTGCAGCTTTAATGACGTATTGTAGACTTAAAACAACTCTTATAGACTTTACTGGTGGATTGTTGGGGCCTAAATGCGAATCGTACTCCAATGTGAAACTATACTTACGTCACATTATAATGCGTATTACAACATTTTTTCTTTCTTCAATTTTGTGTTCCGATGGTATCGGGGAGCAAGATCGAAACTTATAAGTTTGGAGTGTATAATCCATTCCATGCAATAATAATCACCTAAACCCTGTTTACATTAGTTACGACAAAGTAAAACTTTCTTTTGCCGATTTTTTTTATTATGTTTATATGAGTCTTTAACTATTTATAATTAATATTATGATCTATCAATGATGAATGCTATAGAATCTATTATACATGTAAGGGTAAAATGAGTGGTCATTTGAAAGTGTCAAACTATACCTATTTAAAGATGTCTAATAGTCATGCACTACAAAAACCTCAAAAATTTGTACAACTAGTCCAATAAATATTTCTCTAAGAACTATGACTTATTTAGGTAGGGACAACAAATGTTGTGGTATCTTTTATGTAAGCAAATGTCAAAAAAATAATCATTTCAAAGTGTCACCCAATACCTATTTGAAGATGCCTAATAACCATGCACTACAACCACCTAAAAAATTTGCACTACTAATTCAATATGTATTCCTCTAAGAACCAATACATTATCCTATAATAACTATTTTTTACAAATACTTATGCACAAATGTCACTACAATTATGTGCTATAGGTACCAATAAAGTTGGACACATCCTCCATTTAAAGTATATAAATTTTAATTATTTGAAACTTACAAGTGAGTAGCTATTGGTACAAGTGAAATGTATTATTGAGCTTTTAATTATCATTTTTTTTTGTTTGTTTAAAGTTGGTACTTGGGGCATTCGATGAACAAGGGATGAACTATCATTAATACATGGGTAATTGGGCTCCTTCCCCTGAGCATTCTTGCAACAAGTTAAAACTAGAAATGTTAGCTTACATTTGGCCCTTTTCAATATTGGGAAAGATGCCTTTTTTTCTTCATAATTGACATAAAAGATGGTTGTGGTGGAGTGGTGTTTGGATTGTTTCCTTAGATTTCAAAACATCTAATTGACAGGGGAGAGGATTTGATATATAATTGAGTTTTGGTCTTTTCCTTTGTTAATAGACAACCTTTGGATTTCTACTCTATATATTAGAGCCTAAAGAATGCATAGGTTTTGTACTCTATATTATGTCAAAGTAAAACTCATTGATGTATTATTCTTACAAGAAGCTAAAATTAGCATTGATAGCTCATATTTGACTCTTTTCAATATTTGGAATGACGATTTGTTTCTTCATATTTCACATAAAAGATGGTTGTGGTGGAGTGGTGTTTGGATTTTTCTCTTGAATTTTCAAACATGTGATTAATAAGGCAAAGGATCAAACAAATAACTATGTTCAAATCTTTTCCTTTGTCAATCATCAACCTTTGGATTTTCGGATTCATTCTCTATATATAATCTTAATAATCCAAAAGAAAGATACTTCCTTTAGGAATAGATGGAATTACAAGCCTTCCTATTGTCTATTGGGTATTTTTCTTGAAGTGGGGGGATTTTAAAATAGTGGAAAATAATGAGGATCACAATTTCTTTAGCAAATTTTAGATCTCTTAATCCCTTTCCTGATCCATTTATGTTTGGCTGTAATTTTTGTATTGTACCCTTTGTAATGGCTCAATTTATGCAAATAATTTTTAATAGCAACAATATATTTTTAAATTTTTTCATTATAAGGATCTATATTTAGATATTTAATAGCACATTCTAGTTGTCCTTCAAGGGGTTTCTCTTTACAATTATTACCTCTATTATAAAGAGAAAAGGAGACAGAATCGATACTATAGTGCATACATGCTTCCTTCATTCATGCCAATTCATCCTTCATTCCCCAACACATGTGATTGCATCTCCCAAGCTCATTACATGTAAAAACATGTCATTTTCACTACATGTAATTACATCTAAAGAACCCGATTTTGGTAAAAGGTCACTCTTTAGATACCAAAATTATCATTTACACATGTTTGTATGCTTCCAACTTTCATTCTTGACCATACAAAAAAATCCATACATGCAATCCATCTCTATAAGTCCAATTTTGCCCCTTTTTGCCCACATACATGTGTTATTTGTCTCACTTCCAGCCAACACATGTGTTCTATGATTATCTAATCAATACTCCGAACACCTTGTTCTTCATAGATCTATCATTGCAAACCAAAACCTAACCCTCTCATGGATCTAATCTCATTAGATGATGTATCTACCCTTTGGAATTTCTATGTTGCACCACAGGATATCTTAGCACCATCAAAAGTCAAAGGAAAGATGAAATATCAATATGACAAAGAGCTAGCTCATACCAGAGCTTCACTTGTTTCATCAACTTTTGATCAAATCTTAGAGATTGAGTACATTGACATGACCAAATTCTTGCAAAGGCTTGACAAATTCCAGGGAATGGAAATGATTTTGGAAAAGCTACAAGGGGATCTGGAGAGTTGTCAAACAGTAGAAGTGGGCATCATCAACAATCTCAGGTAAATAGGATGCAAGTTTCTTACCAGAGATGATAACCTCTTCACTAAAGAGGAAATGACTAAAGAATATACTGACAAATTTAATGCTGATTTTGATTCTATGGAATTTGGAGTGTAGACAATGAACAAATTTGTTGCACATAAATTTGTGGCAAAAAAATTAAGGGATTCTCTTGCAAATGATTACAAAGTTGTTAAATCAACATATACGAATGCAATCAGAGTTGAAGGCATTTAGAGATAATGAAGATTCTAGATCTTCTTATGATTCATGATTGTATTGCAAAATATAAGGCCTTCCTTGATAGTTTCAAGGATTCATTCACTTTTCTTCCCCTTTTTTTTTTTTATGCTTTATAGATTGGAGAAGATGAATTTCATGTAATGCAATTGCATGTAATTCAATTGCATGTCC
>BSBK01010049.1:35000-90000 GCA_027943335.1 Chamaecyparis obtusa | reverse complement strand
AATATTTATTAAGTTTATTATGACTTTGTATTTTTAGTTTTACTAAACATAGATATTTCACCTTATGTCGACCTCTATTTTTTACGCTTATGGAAAAATACTAAATGAGAGAAAACAAATTCTAAAAATATATATGCCCTAGGTATTGAAGTTTTCTTTCTATAAAAAATTAAATTAAATTAAATTGGACAAATACATGACAAGTTATAAACTATGTAGTCAAGGTATGTCAAAATTACAGTTTAGTCAACTTCAAACATTAATAAAATATGAAATAATCATGATAATGTTGTCAAACCAATTGCATGCCCTTCATATGGATGTTAGAAAACTAAATCTGAAAGAAGCACATTGATATCTATTTTAGAAAAAAAAGTTATGCTCTATGAAAATAATGTAACTCTTTGAAAATGACATTTTCAGCAACATACCAGTTTTTGTGGGAGAAAGAAAAAACCATTCAAATCAATTCAAAAATAAAAATAAAAAAAATATTTAGAATCTAGATATCTAAGATCCTAAAAGACTCTAATTTACTTCATCTTTCTATTTCAAATGGTTTAACAAAAATATGCATCTAAATCTGAAATTTTTTTCAAAATGTAGAGTTCAGTGTCCATTTAGGCAAAAAAGTGTAACCCACTATTGTGGATTCACCCAGCTGGTAAGGGCAGTGTCATTACTATTATGAAACCTCACCTTCAATCTAGTGTTATTGTGCATGGTTCTGACCCAATGCATCATGTCACTTGGTTTTTGATGTCATTCAATAATCATTCCTTTGGTATAGTTAATATTTATGCTCCCAACGATGTTGTGGATAGTTCTCAACTTTGATGATGGCTGGCGAATAATTTGCCTCCATCTACTTGGGTGATGTGTGGGGACTTTAATATGGTTGAGCTAGCCTCTGAAAAGGAAGGGATTTTTCTTTTTCGATGGATAGTTGAAGAGCGTGAAGCATGGTACTATATGCACAATAAATTGGGCCTTTTTTATCCCAATGCAAATCGTCATCAGCAGAGTGGGGTCTAGCACACTTGGTCTAATTTTAGAGCTAGTTCTGATCGCATATTTAAGAGACTTGATCATGGTATGATAACTAATCAATCTTTGTTCTCTTTTTCTGAAGATCAAGAATTACCTATAATTACTTTTCCAGATGTGACCTTGTCCGATCATTACCACATTTGTTTTCCATTATGTGGCAATCTTCTACTCGCGCGAGCTGTTCGCACTCAATTTTTTATTAACATGTCAGTGCTAACTCATGCTTCTACCATTTCTCACATTCTTCATGTCTGGAATTGAGAGCCTCGGCCCCACAACCACACTGTATGGATCCCTTGGTGGAATGACGCCATCACCCGTACTGCTAGATTTATCTGCATTTACGACTGTCAGTTGACTTGCTATAGGAAATGTTCCTATGAATCTAACACCAAAGCTCTTTGTAATGCTTCTGATGCCCTTGCTTTAAATCCCTTTGATGTTGATCTTCAGCTTAAACTTGCTCAACTTCATCATGAGAAATAAATTGTAGACAATTATGCTACTCAGGGAGTGCAAGTCAAAGCTCACCTTCACGAGTTGGAGGTGGGCTATAAAGATTCCAAAGAGTTTTTTCACACTCTCAGAGCCTTTCATACCAACTTTGGCATTTAAAAAATCAAATAAGGTCATGAAACCCTTTTAGAACTTCCTGATATTCTTCGTTCAACACTATGAAAAAGTGTTTTCTTCAAAGGGTAACTCGGTTGCTCAAGAAGAAGCTCTCAGGGCGTGTATTGATGTTACTCCAAACTGCTTGGCGGTCGAGCAGTGTGCCTTCTATGAGAAACTTCTCACCATTAGTCACCTAAAAGAGGCTGTCTTTTCTATGGCTGATGACAAGTCCCCAGGGTGTGATGGCTTTCCTTGTGAATTCTACAAGCATTTGTGGGATGATATAGGTCCTGACCTAGATAGAGTTTATCTCGAAGCCTACCATAATAAAAGTCTGGGTGCTATTATTAATAAAGGGAATATTAAATTCATACCTAAAGAAATTTATCATTTTCATAGCTTAGTTGCATTCTTGCATCTTCATTTCTAGCATAGTTGCATTGCATTTCCATTTAGATTCTTGAAGATATTGGCATTCTTGCCCTTGTCTCATTGAATCTCCCATTGTGTGGTTTACTAGCAAGGTTATTGGCTTAATAGCTCTAGCTGAGAGCATTCTTTCACCCTTGTGACTCCATGCCTAGGGAAATCTAGGTCGCTTTCTTAAGGTTTCCAATCCATGGATTCTCTTGGAAGTAATGACTTAGAGAAGTGCACATTTTGAGTGTACACCAGGCACCCTTCAATCAACAACCTACCACCAATCTATAGTTTTCTCAAACTCATTTCACCTATCCCTGCATTAAAACCATTATGTACAAGGATATAATACACCATTATACCTCTCCCACCAATCATAGTAGCCACAGGGGTGGGAGAGTGACTTCATTGTGAAAGTTTCAACTCCTAAATGCTGACTCTGACTCCACATCAGGAACAGTCAAGGAAACCAATTAATTCCCTGGTCTTATTAGTGGTCAAAATATTGAAATAAATGCATGGAAAGGTAAAATTCACCCAAGACAATGATCTTACATTATCATCCAAACAAAATCACATTTTATCCAAGCATATGAATTCCCTATTATGAGGACTGTACCCACAGGACAGAGATTCACAGTGTGTAGAGAAAATATTGTTTATTGATTGGAATCATTACATTACTGATTCATTACACATCCAACTCCACATCCATCCAAACTCGTGGATCTTCACTAATATAGACTTCTAACTCCCCAAAAACCCGACTGTAACCCACTAACTATCTAAAAACTGACTGTCATAGAACACATCAGAACTGAATCGTATGAGTTTGGAGGTGACTGTGGTTTGTCATGCCAGCATAGAGTGAACCATAGCAATAGCTGAGAGTGTTGTGCAGCATTAGGAGTACACTTGTTGTTGATATATCCTAAGGACCATGACACTAATAGCACAATGATTTCTTGGTATGCAAACTATGTAATGTTGTTGAACTTGTAACTAATTATTGTTAAAGCTTTATGTTGACTGTCATAAAATCAGAGATTCGTGAATGTATTCAATTCCATATTGTTGAAGTTGATCAACTAGTTGCAATACTGTTATTTGTGTAATTCATTGGTATTTGTCATTATTAATCTCTATTTGTTGGTGATTTTGAATGCAAGACTTCCATTTACCTTTTTCGAGTTTTTAAGACTTGATTTAGCTGGAGTTGGAGAATTAGAAGTCCCATCATCTGATACCTCCTCAATAATACATTCTTGTAAGATGAAACATTCATTCAGTACCAATTACCAACAAACTTAGCAAAAGACGTTAAATTATTAAGAAGTAATATGGTGCATGCTAGATAATCAGGAAAAACAAATGCTTCATACACAATTTACACAATGTATAAATAGCCAAATATATTAAGCCACTGGAAATAGTCAATCTACTGCAGAAAAAGAGACAAAAACTATTGCTATTTAATAATTTAATTTTTTTTTAAATGTTGTAGAAAAAGAGACAAAAACTACTGCTATTTAAAAATTTAAAGGTAATTATATAGCATATAGATATAGAGAGAAAATGAAGTAGAGACTTTAACTAATGAATAGTAGAAAATAACTTCCATAAACAATAGGATTATTTTCAAGGAACACAACAGTTGGCATCTTTAGAAGTTACACAGGGAACTTCTTGTTGCACAAGAAATGGAAGCTAATATATCAAATTTGCTGCCTTCAGCTTGAGTATCAAGTATCAACATTATTTGTGAATATATTTTAATTGAAAAGTATATGAACAACTAAATGTCAATAGTTATTTGTAAGACATATTCTTAAAAATTACTAATTTTGATAGATGACTAAAATGGGTGAATGAGTAATAAAAAATATCTAGCTAAAGTAGTCAAGAGGAGTGCTCAAGATTCACTAGTGAACCATAGAAGAAAAAATAGAAAAGTAGAAAATATTTTGCCCATGACATAGAAAATGCAACCCATGTATGTTGTAGTACTCTCAACCATCTGTCAGGCGAAGGATATCCCAATAAAGTCCAAAAATGTCATCTAAAAAATGACCTAGGCTAAGGGAGCTAGTGACAGCAATAATTTATACGTGGCTTACCTCTATAAAGAGGGGCTTAGATACAAAGATATGTCTTAAACAATCATTTTTAATTTTTAAAGTTGTCTCAACTAATCAATGTAAGTTTTTGTTTCTACACCATGCAACTGATTTGGTTTTTGAATGATACAGATGCTTGTCGAAGAAATGAACATCCTTACAGCAAATCATTGTCTGATATGTATTAGTTGCCCATTAAAGTTCTACAACTTCTCATTTCCTCTTCTCGTTAAACCATGGATCTTTTTTAGCTTATGCAGCTTGCAGGTGTGAAACCTAATTCAATTACTATTGTGAGCATTCTTTAGGCATGTGCTTAGTCATATAATCTGCAGAAGGGAAAAACATTCATGGTTGTATGATTAAAAAAGGATTTCAAGGAGATGTTTTTGTAGCCATATCCCTCATCAACATGTATACAAAATCCAATGTGCAGTTCACGTTTTTGACAAAATATCTCCAATAAATGTAGTTTCAAGGAATTATATGATTGCAGGTTTTGTTAAAATTAGAAATTGTAACTATGCTTCTGAGTTGTTTCATTGAATGCAAAGTATGGGTGTTAAATCCGATTTGGTTACATGGAATACAATGATCATAGGATATTCTCGGAATGGATTTCCCAATGAAGCCATATAACATCTTTGTCAAATACAACTAGCTGGAATTGAACCAAACTCAATTACCATTGCAAGTGTGCTACTAGCATGTGTTTCTTTGTCATCTCTTAAAAAGGGTAGGAAAATCCATGCTAAAATAATCAAAAAGGGAGTTAACTCGAGCATTTTTGTGTGTAGTGCCCTGCTAGATATGTATTGCAAGTGTGGAAACATAGAGAATGTTCAAAGAGTGTTTGATAAAATGTCAGAAAGAGATGCAGATTCCTTGAATACAATAATGGTAGGGTATGGAGTGAATGGTCATGGTGAGGAGGTCATGGAACATTTTAAAAAAATAAAAAAGGAAGGTGAGTTGCCAGTTCAGATAACATTCATTTCTATCCTATCTTTATACAACCATTCAAGACTCACAGCTGAAGGAATTCAACTCTTTGACCACATAATTTATGGTTTTCATGTTGTCCCTAGAATGGAGCACTATGCATCAATGGTCGACCTTCTTGGTCGTGCTGGTTGCTTGAAGAGGTCTAAGACTTTTTAAAAACGTGCCAATGAAACCAATTGTTGAAGTGTGGGAAGTCTTTCTTAATGCATGCAAAGTGCATCAAAATATTGGTTTAGGAGAACCTGTACTAGAATACCCGTTTTCATTAGATCCTGAAAACACTAGATACTATGTATTACCATCAAATGTATATGTTGAGGCTAGTAGATGGGATGATGTAGGAAAAGTGAGGGCAAGGATGAAAAGTAGATGATTGAATAAAATCAAAGATGTAGTTGGATTGAAATTAATAACAAAGTGTAGAAGGACTCAATCCACTATCAAAGGGACAATTCCATGTAGAAAAGGTGGAATAATCAGGTGGATACAGAATATGTTCCTGAAATAGATGCTACTCTCCTCACTGAGGAGGATGATAAATGGCATATCCTTCATGGCGTATGTTTCCCCTTCATTTTATACTAATCATACATATATTTGTGAACTAGATTGAAGGGTGTGGGAAATCAATAGTTTGTAAAGATGTCATAATCGATGCAGGCATGAACAAGGTGTTACACATATCCCTGTTTTCATATTGTTACCCATTTTAACATAGAATATTTTGCTGGAATACTTTCTACACAAACTTCTTTCCTCATTATGCAATTTTTTTATAATTTTCTTGAATCATTTCTTCTTACACTGAAAATATTGATCCTTTTGATCTATAATCCAAGTAAAATTTGTTAGGGGAAGCCTAGAGCTCAGTGTTTTTGCACAATGACAAGGGAAAAATATATTACCCCAACTCTATATTATCTACAAAACCAATTAGTAACTATTATAGGAGTCTAGATATGGGAGAGAGCATCAGTTTCTTTGTAGATGCAACTAATATTGTAGAAAGAATTGCTTCACTTGAGAGAATATGCAGGTCCAATTATTTGTGATTGTTTTCTTTAGCAATGGTAAGAATATGTGGCACAGTTACCCTTTAAACTTAAAACTAAGCAGCGATACAAATAATAATCAAACTATCATAGGTCCTTTGATCCAATTTACCCTGAAGGTCAGTAAAGTTAGCTCAGCTTATTCTATTCATGAGATAAAGATTTCAATGGCTTGTTTTATAATGGAAGTGTTGTGTTTGTTCATGCATCTATATTGAAAGCAAGCCTCGTCATTGGCACCCAGAGTATAGCTTGTTTATTAAGGAGATTGAGAACATTAATCCATGATTAATTATGTACAATTGCAATTTTTTGCAGGCTATTGCTTCTTTGGGACGGCCATGTCACAAGGAGCTTAGACAAAGGCGATGCATGGGGTTGGAAAAATATGGTCACTTTCAATAAATTAATTTTATTTCCAAAGAAATGATGATAAGAAGTGAGTTGAGAGAGCCTAATGACAATCAGGCGATGTCCATCTTCACCAATTCCACAAGGCCCATCGAACTATACTCAGAATTTGGGTATATCAGTTCGAAGGCTTACAACTATTGTAACAGTCATCCAAACTAACTATACCCGGTTCCAAACAGTTGGCCGGTTTTAGTAGAGGTTATTTCATGGTGTGAGGTGTGTGTTTTAGGGAGAGAGGAATGAAAGGAGTAAAGGGAGTTTGAAGGAGAAGTTTGTATTCAATAAACAATGTAAAATGTGTTTTGATGCTATAAAAATGGAAATTCATTCCAAACGGGACAGTCACTGTCCGTAAGGGTACAGTCACGCTTGGAGGTGTTCAAAGACTCTTATTTCATTGGAATACAGTGGTGATAATTATGGTTAATATGGATATAAATTCCATAGTCTGGTTTTGTCTATTTGATAGGATTCTTAAACAATAATCCTCAATTTGGAACTGACTGTTCCAGGCCGTGACCTTGTGTAACAGTCCATGTATTTAGATGCCAAAAACTTCTCTTGTATGGGCAACAGGGATCGAAGTGGAATGATTGGTTATGTTTATTCATTTATAAATGAATTTTAATGGTTTTGAGAGATTTAAAAGTGTTTAGATTCTATCTTGTGATGACTGTCCCTGGACAGTGAATTGAATGACAGTTATTTAACTTAAAGCAACAATGAATAGTTGTAATCCTCCACTTCTAGAGTTGGAATCGAACGTGGAAGGATGTATTGATTTTATATGAATGTACCAAATGTATGTTTGTAATAATGCTTTGAGTGCAGGGAAGACCAAAATGGAAGGAAGTTGGTGGAGGTGAATGGTTTGACTGTCCAGAAAAATGCAGTCCAGTGCGGGGAACATATATTCCTAATTAACCGTTGGATCGGGCCAAATTTCGGATATGTTGGAGAGGGCAAAGTTGCTCGAAATCTGACCGGAGCGATCGAAGAAATCTGATCGAGGTCAAAAGTTATGAATGACTTTGTGCGGATCTATCTTTGGGACAGTGAAATGGGGGTTTGTGATGAATTTCCTTCATGAAAGCGTTGGGAAAGTTATATGAAAAGATTTTGTATTGTGTGGTGATGAGATGAAACCAGTGATTGGTTGAGGGACAATGAAGTGTTCCCAATGATGTGGAGTGTTTGGTGGCACCACAAGTGGTTTGTGCACTCTGATAGATCAAGGTGTGTATTGGATCAAGATCAATGATCCTTGGAGCCATACTTGCTATGTGTGGAGAAAAGTTGTGTGAAGTCCCTCTTCAAATGCAGAAAGAAGACCACCATACCACCTCTGCATCAGATTTGATTACAATTATAACTGTCTGTGGGTAGAAATATTTCAGTCTCTACTATTGTCATGTTTAGCAAAGGAATTGGTATCTGCATATTCTGTCATGGTTGTATATGTGGGCACAAAACAAGTCTTGCTAATTTTAAAATATTTTCTTACTAGGTATCTTGTAGAATGAACCATGTATGGCTGATTCTTGGAATAAAAGCATGTGTCAAAAATCTCAACGCATTTTTTCTATCCATGTACAAGAAAATGTAATGATTTGGCTTCACTTTGATACCCACTTGGATACTTGCTATGTTAATACCAGCTTTATAGCAGGATTGTCACTCTTGGATACTTACTTCCAGTCACAAAATAGAAGATACTACTCTTGATTATGCCTATATTTGCACATTAAATTCATAGTGTTAGTAAGAAGATAGGTTATAGTATGAATAAAGACTGTCAGAAGATCCTTTTTGAAGGGATATCCTTTGACGTTTATTACTATCATCAACTAGTAAGATCTTGCAAGTGGCACAATTTTGCAGATGTCAGCTGCTTAAATTGGAGGAGGCAGTTCTATGAAATGCCAAAGTTTCCACCAAGCAGAGGGCACTTTTGTATGACTACACAAAGTATTCATATGTACCATAGTAAACCTTTGGCTATTTATCTTGACAACTAGAAGATCAGGGTTGCCTAGGCTGTGCAAGAAATGATCTTGTGATCAATAATTTTGTGACTAGCTATTAAATAAACATCCATATAGAATGTGTAGTTGTATATTAGACTGGAAAGAAAATTAAATTCCATGATGGACATGTTCATAGACAAATTTTGAGTATGACAGAGGGCAATCAAACACATGGTGGTGAGACTAGTTTTACCACTCAGCAGATTATGAACGAATTTAGGAATGTCTTGCAGAATATGACACACTTTGTAGTGTGAATATGAGGTGAGATTCATGGCCACTAGAAAGCATATAACAAGGCCTCTAAAGCATCTATTAGTTGTCTAATAACCTAGTCATAGTTTTAAAACTCACCAAGCACTCAAAAGTACTCATGGTTAATTTGACAATGGTCATTTACTTGCAGGCAAGTTCCAGAAAGTTTTACAGGGAAACTCATGGCAAGTACCTGGAAAATCATTGTCTTTTCAACTAGTTTTCCTGCACAACAATATTTTAATATGAAATTTGAATGAATTTGAAAATAAATGGGTAAACTATGGTTAATCAAGCCCATGGCCTATGTGCCAGAGTTCCATTCTGGCAGAAGGCTAAGAACTAACATGTTAAAAATGAATGACACTTGATGCAAGTTGCAGGTAGATTTTGACAGAACAGTTGCTTCACAAAAGTTAAAATGAATGTTATTGTTGCAGCTCCTTACGAGGCTTATTTCAATCAAAGCTTCCTAACCGAAAAAAATGAAAAGTTCTAGAACTGCCATGATCGATCCCCTTAAGGACAATGTTCAACAAAAATATTAAGAAATATTTTAGGGCTACCGTCAACTAATGAGGATATGATGTTATTAAAATTCCCAGCTAGCAAATGTAGTACTTCACAAAAACTGCCAGACACAAAATTTTAACAGAAAAAACTGACCTATCTCCTTAGTTTCTCCTTTCAGCATTGTAATCTGGTTTGCAACGCGAATTCTTACCAAGCTACATCCGAGTCAATTCCATTGTAAATAGAATTCTTGAATTTCTCATTAAAAGAACATAATAATGTAATAGTTAATACAAGAAGGCAACCTGAGGATGATTTTTCTAGAAAATGAAATGTTATGTACCTCAAGAAATTTTTCTTTTGTTCCACTGGATCTATCCAACTTGCCATTGAGAGTGTAATCACAGACATATGTTGCCTAATAAAGTAAACAAATAAGACTGTTCACAAGTATAAATAAAAACAAAACGAGAGATTTCTCTGACTATAGAAAAAGTTTTGAATCTTGTTCTATACCTCATTCATGGTCCTCATGATGATATATTTTCCTGCAAAAAAGGCAGTGGCAATAGTTTCTTCATGAGAATATTTCCCATGAATGATTGAGGTATAGCTCCCTTGTTTGTGCTTCTCAATAGTATTCCAAACCTGTGAAAAAATGTCTTTCATGTTAGTAACAGATATAAAGAATAGTGATAAGAAACCATAAGATTTTCACTGTGCTGGTCGGATTTTTATCAGTTTTTTACATGTACATAACTAGTGACTAACATCAAGTTGGCTTCCCTTGAAGATGATCCCTCCTCCATATTTGATGTTAATTCATAAGATTTGTACCAAATGTTATCTAGATTCATCTTTGTAATAAATTTTGGCCAATATATTTTTGGATAAGTTTTTTTTAACCATGAAGTGAGTTTTAGACAAGCCTTGGCTTTAATTGGGTTACCAATTAATTACAAATTAACATCAAAATTAAAATCCAAGTAAATATCCAATTTTTTCTGTTCTATTATTTGAATGAGGCAAAGATGTAAGAGGAAAATCAATGTAAAATCACATCTCACCTTAATCCATAGTTTCACTTTTGCGCATGCATGTCCTCCTAATTTGGGAAGACTACCATACCAATATCATCTGGAGCATCCAATAGTAATCTATCTCATTAAGTACTCTACATCATAGCTTGCAAATTTGTCACCAATCTCTTCAAGAACATATCATCACAATGACATGTAATAGCTTGCCAACCATTTGATGCAGAAAGTCAAGATTTGAGTGAGGTGTCAGGAGCTTTGATGGTCTGTAGAACTATGTAGATAAATAAAAGAAGGTAGAAGATCTACGATGGAAGAGACGCATGAAAAGAAATAGTGAGTCATGATTGTTTGAGTAGTGCACTATTGTGATGTATTTAGAAAAGTCAATGGTAGGAAAAGAGTTTTGTTTTCATAAAGTCATAGTGTGACAAATGGATAGGCATAAAATTTGAATATAAAAAGCATGGTTACTGTAAAATACAATGAAGGTGAAGTTCAAGAAAAGATCATACATATGCAATAACAGTGAGTCCTTGATGACATATACTATTGATTAAGAGCTTGAAATATAGAGAAGTGTTATATTTGAATCAAAGGAATAATGATAGACCATTAGGATTCCAAGGATAAAAGACCCTTATCAAATGTCTTGTTGAGAAATTGCAAAGAAGTCATGATAAGCTTAATGCTGAGACTAAAAAATATAATGTAAATCACTGTCACATGCCAAAGGTAAAGAAGAGCATCAAAATTTATTAACAGTGAAGAGATACAGTGACAAACTTTAAGAGGCAGTAAAACAAAACTCTTGAGAATGCTGACAGTGACATGAGTAGTCATGAGAAAAGTTGGACACATTATTGACATGCAGTGATCAACATGACAAATGATTAATGGAATAGAGAGAAGAATCACCTTTTGAATGAATGATGTCAAGTAGCATCCAATCACTATTATAAATAAAGCTATACTAAATCATGACAGTGACATACAATAGATAAATGTTGTGGGCTCAATATGTCAAAACAGTATTTACAAGACATAGTATACCTAAAATAATGGAAGATTAGTGCTTTACAAGGAAAGGGTATTTAAAGTATAGGTCATTTATTAAATAATAGAGTAATAAGAGCCTAAGAGTAGTCACTATTATGTTAGAGATCCTAGCAGTAGAACATTCACTTCAATGTTAATGAGCAGTGATAAGAGTGAATAAAAATGGTGCTCAAATGCCTAAGGATAGATTTCAATGATCTTGTTAGCAGTGATCGAATGAATGAAAATGCAGTCACAAACCTTAAATCTGTGCACGATAAAGCTATAAAGAGAAGAGGATTTTTTTCTGTTGTTATAATAGAAGATTCACTATTTTGAGAAGGTGGTGAGAAACATCAATAATAGTGAACACAATGAGAAAAGAACAGAACATAATACTATCACTAAAAAGATGAAAAATTAAATGTAACAGCAACAGGGCCACGTGGAATGCTAAAAAAATAAATATATAAAATCAGTAATATTCATAGACCATGGACTAAACAATGACCAATCAGATTATTTTGAGCTGCAAGGTAATATTGTCAAGGGACAATGAAAGAGATCAAAGACAGTGATTCAACATATGGTTATGATTAAATCAGTCACAAGTTCAGTGTAAGTCAATGATTCTAATGAACAAAGCATTAATCAAGGTCAAAGGCCAGTCACGTGAATATAATGATAACAATGACATAGTTCTATGAAAAGAAAAATACCCAATTAAAATTCGTTGAAAGATAAAAACAATGATGATTGATCTAATACTTATTAACAAAGACCAATAAGTTAATGAGAAGGACAACAGATATTGAAAATGGTAGCCGCTTCAATGTACCAAGAAGATGGCACTGGTTCAAGTCATTATAAACACATAAATGACAGTGATAGTGTGGGAAACCGGAAAATACAAGTTTAGTTTGTAGAAAATATATTCCCAGTCCTCAGTGACAAAGATGACCTTGTGTACTAACTTTAAGAATAAAGGAAAAAAGATAACCAACCTGAATAGTAAAAGTTGAACAATCCACATAAAAGAAATTTCAAATTAGTGTAACTATTAGTTCGCACCTCTAATATTTAAATTGCATGCTAGAAAATTTGAAATTTATAAGATAAATTTGAGAGAATATATTTGTAATATATTTTGATTAATATAATTGATTTGCATGAAAAATTAAAAAATAAATAGTCTAGCATGAAAATTAGATGGTCATCCATAAGTAGAAAAGTTTTCTGCTACTAAAATTAGTGATATAATCTGTCACAATTTATCAATTCACAATTCTTCAGGCTCTCACAAAGATTGTGAAGTATATGAAAAGTATCATGCATAATTTCCTTCATCAAGTGGTAGATGAACAAAAGAACCTCCCTTTGGTGAGCTTGGAATGATTCAATCATTAGTTTTCCATATATATTCCAGGTTCAATTTTTTTTTTGTGACAATTGCCAAAGTAATATACGTAGTGACATTAGGGAGATGTCCCCTTTTTTCCATCTTAGAAAAAAGCGTAAATTCTTTCTTTTCCTTGTTAATATGACCTAAACCACTAACTAGAATGATGTAGGTAACAACATTTGGAGGAACAATTTCCTTAGTACCCATTGAAGGTGGCATTTGTGTACCACCAAAGTGCCCATTGAAAATAAATTAAGTAGTTATTGATAGACCATGCAACACTACTTATAATTCTTTGATATGTAGCCTATGTGAATTGCAAGAGGTGGAAAAGGCTGAAAAGTTTCTTAAAAATATGCCAAGGGAAAGGTGGCCCCAGTTTTTGTTACCATCAACATTCTGATTGGTTGATTATGTCAGATTAATAGTGAAAATGAAATCATTTTCACTTCTTTCTAAGATGGAAAAGAGGGGGACATCTCCCTGAAATCAGTAAAGAAATAATTAGACCCTAAAAAATGATGATGATAATGTGGATAGTAAGTAAATGGTGGCAAGAAGTTTGAATTCATGATGAAATTTTTTAACAAAAAAAATGTGCTGAAAAGAATTATGCTCGACAATTTGCCAAGTATGTCAAGTCTATCATGAACAACTCACTAATGCCAACTTAGCTTGTGAGTCTTCAGGTCTGAAAGAAACTCGTGGGGTCTATAAAATGGATGTATGCAATTGAATGTGAAAAATTTCCACTTCCAACAAAGAGGCATTTTTCATTCACCACAACATAATTCATGTTTTTATGAGTGTTATCCACAAATACAGGCTATAAAGTCAAGAACTCCATAGTGCAATCTAGAATCCATCCAATGCACTATTGAGATTTGACTAGATCTAGATAACATACAAATACTTCCTTTTATGAACTCACTTGAAAATAACACAATGATAGCAAGGGTTTGTAAACATATGAGATGAACTTATCAGATAAACCATAAACAAGAACAAATTCATTTTTATCTGTACACAGTAGAGAAAATAAAGAGGGTCTATAAACTATGGTTCCTACACATCCTAGAAAATAGAAGTCTAAACATTTGAATGAACAATAAAAAAACCATTCTAAAAAAAATATTTTCTAACATAAACATCTGACAATGTTATCATGTTAAAGTACAATAATTTAAATTGAAAGGCAGTGCATTATGTGACTCTGAATCAATTTATTATTTCACCATGAATCCATGGCCAATAAAACAAGGGACCAAAAGGGTTTTCAACACTTCATACAAAGAAAGAAAATTATAAAAAAAACTCATTAACATCAAAGTGCATCAATCGGGGAAGATTTCTTTACTAAAAATAATTGCATTTTGTAACTTCTCATGTGCAAGTCAAATTTGAGCATATTCTTCTCAACATCAGCAAGGAAAATAGAAATTGAACTACAAAAAACTTCAACCATACGAATATGCTGCATACCTGTCAGTGTGTAAACCTTCTCTAATTTGTGGTACTTTCAAACTTCTTTGTACAGTATTTATAGGTAGTGACTAAAGGTAGCAGGAGATATATTGTTTTTAGGGAAGATCAAATAAAATAGACTAATCTACCACATCATATCAAAAAAATTAAGTTATCATAACAGGTTTTTTTCTAGATTGGAGGCTTGCAAGAGGCCTTTTTGGTGCTCATTATCAGAGCACTGAGAGTGATCGGGCTACGTTGTGTAATAGATCTTGATACTCCTGGCAGAGATGACTTGATCAGTATGGGATTTAGGTTTTTGCTAGATATGCCCCATATTCGGGCAAATCACGGGTTGCTAACAACGTTGGCTAAGAGATGGCATAGTGAGCACAATACCTTCCATCTGCCAACTAGAGAGGTGATGATCACATTGGAGGACGTCTATCGGCTTCTCCGGATACCTAGCTATGGAGATCCAGTGAGTATAATCATGTTTATAAATATTCATAAATATAATGTTTCCATATGATGAAAACTGACATGATTTTCTATTGGCATAGGTATACTATGATCAGACTCCAACAGAGGGGTGATAGGCCATCCAAGACTTGTTCCAGGATGTGACCATCATCGACAAACATCTCAGCTGAGACTGACTGATCGAGGAGTATGGTCACGATTTTCCAGTTCCATGTATTGTGTGCTCGATAGTAGCACAGGCCTTAGTTACTGCTAGGAGCCAGAGAGGGTTCTCACCAGGATGGGGCAAGTTAGTGGTAGATTTGGTAGCACATCCGAGGTAGATGGCATGGGGCCCGACTATCTTAGCAGACATGTACCATGAGCTACATGAGATAGTGTACAGGGATAGCAGGACTTGGGCATGTGGGGCCATTCTCACGCAGGTATGGGAGTGGGAGCACATAGCTATTGTGTGACCACAAGTAAAGCCTCAGGAGTGGAGATGCCCCTACATTTATAGATACACAGGTTTTGTTAGGTAGCCCCCTAGCGGAGACCTCACTTACTACAGGAGGCTTCTAGATGATCTTACAGCCTTTGAGTGGAGACCATACAGGGCATGCGAGTAGTGGAGCGACCGAGATTGAGAGCTTGGATATATGTATTATAGTCGGCCACTACTCAATTGACATTCAAAGATTATTGAGCGATTTGTGATCTCTCAGGTGTGGAGGCAATTTGGGCGGCAGCAGAGGGTACCCACGGAGACTACCACATATGCCCGATGCAGGGAGGATGAGGGATTAGGGTGGTTGTTGATGCTGGACTACCAGCAGGCGGTATAGGAGACTGCAGGTCTATGTAGAGAGCCCTGGGACTATCTCCCTGATATGGCAGATGCAGGAGTTGATGCAGCTTACAAAGCAGAGCGTCCGAGATGTTCATTTCCATGATTTACTATTTCAAATGCACAGTCAGAGGCACAGGGTGATGATGAGAGTGATGGGGATGGGGGAGACAGGGGAGGGAGGAGGAGAGAAATGGGACAGGGATCTAGATCAGGTGGCTGGAGACGGTCATGGAGACAAGTTTCTGATGATGAGGGGGAAGATGTGGCGAGATTAGTTCACTGATGGGTGGATGGAGGACAGGAGAAGCCTGCAGAGAGGGGAGGGGAGGATCTCAGAGCCAAGATCCAAGTTTTGGAGACTGAGATACAGCAGTTGAGGACCACTTTTACCATATGAGATCAACAGTTGATGGATCTATGAGCTGAGATAGATCGACGGGAGAGGGCAGCATGAGATGATGCTGCAGAGATCCGGAGGGAGGCAGCATGGGCGACATACTATCATGGATTATACATAGCAGTTGTACCCGTGGCACAACGAGTGCCACTCTACTCTGAGAGGATTGGGAGATCAGACATGGCGGGTGATAGGATGGGCCCACCGACTGCACCACCACTAGCTCCACATGATGGGGTGAGTTAGTCCTAGCTCTAGGGCTTAGATGTATAGACATATCTTGAGAATTTGATCGAGATTTTGGGATCTCACATTGTACTTGTATCATTGATATATATGAGATTACTAGATTTATGATTTATCTTGTGTATTTGTCCCACTTGTGATGGATGTTTCAGTTTTATTATCTTGTGATATTGTTCAAAATGTATACTCATAAATGCTCATGTATAATCTCTCTCATAAATGTATGGTTAGTTCTCATGTTTATGATATAGAATCATGTTTCTGAAAATGATCTCTTTATGATATAGATATGATGATAAGATTAACCCCTATGATGACAGGAAAAGGATGTGATGTAAAAGACAAGAAGTGGAAGACATGATCAAGAAGAAGCGAAAGGTGAGCGTAGTTGACCAACAAGTCTGTGAAAGATGAAAGGAGAGCTCTCTCCATATACAAGATGCAAAACTAAACTAACATGAACTTAAGAATGCAAGCTACTATGAAAAGTGGTTTACTTGCAAGGTTACAAAGTTGTTAGACTCTAGTAATCATCATCAAGCTTTATTGGTAGCGTCGCAAGATCATACAATACACACTAGTATAACTATGTGAATCTGAATATGATCTATATTAGATAGGTATGTGGGAATCCCACCTAGGCATCAAAGACATAAAGGTCAAGATAACTAGTGTAGTGAGGGTCCCTAAGTTTGGTATAGCAAGATTATGCTCACATCAAGACACAAGAAAGTCAAGATGAGTATAAGCATGCACTTGCAAAAAATAGTCAAGGATAATACATTGTAGATACTAGTGTCAAGTGGAACAAGTGTAAATGCTCATGACAGTTGAGATCAACAAAATATACCCACAAGCAGAAAACAAATAAAACATGTCCTCATGCCCCCAGTCTTCTAGCTCGGCATCATCGAAAACTATTAGGGAGAGAACACTCAGCAAAGAAATCATCATGGACAGCACACAAAGAAATAAAGTCAAGCAAGTCTCAGCAAGTCAAGTGTTTAAGTGTGTGTGTGTAGGTCATAGAATCAAACTTTGAGTATCGTGTCTACCAGTGGAAAATATCATATCAGAGTAGACTATGGGTAGGATATCTGATAAGTGTTAAGAAACACTTGACGCTAGGGAAGTGTTGAAAAACACATTTTGGGGTGGTGTTGAAAAACACCGTTTGGAAGATGTCCTAAAGACTGACACATCCAAGAGACCAAAGCTAACATAGTTATGACCCCTAGAAAAAGACAAAGACCAATTCCAAACCAAGGCAATAAGGACAAGACATAATGGAGAAAGGCTAAGTGTCGAGGATGAGTGCTAAGAAATAGGGGTGTAAATGCCTCAAGTAGCACCCATTTTCAGGTTTTCACCACTTGACAGATTTTTTGATTTTTTCAAATTTTTTGTATTTTTGCTACCAAGGTGCTTGTTTCCAGGTTTTCACCAAGGCACTTTTTCTTTTTCTCTTTTTAATTTTTTTGCAATTTTTTTTTTTTTGTATTTTTTCAGGACTTTATATGCTTTTTAGGATTTTTTCAACATCATATACGAATTTTTTTTTTCTAGAATTTTTTTAGGATCAATAAAAATATATACAAAGGATGCCCCTAGATAGAACATGCATCATGGATAGAACTTCTTCAGGTGCAAGACATTGATAGGATCAAGGAGCTTCTCTCCCTCTTCAGTAGATAACAAATAAGCACCTATCCCAAAAGTTGTAGTAATGATGTAAGGTCCAAGCCAATTAGGTTCGAATTTTCCCTTTTGATCTCTATGTTGTTGGTTCTTAAGATTTTCACATAGGACAAGATCTCCCACTTGGAATTCCCTAGGGCGAACCTTTTTGTTGAAAGCTTTGGACATACGATTTTGGTAAACCCTCATGTGGTCAAATGATGCTTTATGTTTCTCATCTAGAAGTTCTAGCTCTTGGAGTCTCATGGCACAGTAGTCTTCATCTGTCACTAGACCTTTGAGGGAAACTCTAAGTGAAGGAATCTCAACCTCTAAAGGTAACACTGCTTCAAAACCATAAGTAAGGGAAAAAGGAGTAGCCCTTGTAGGAGTACGAATACTCATTCTATAAGCCCACAAAGCTGAATTTATCTATAAATGTCAATCTCTACCATTCTTATGAATTGTTCTATGGAGAATTTTAAGAATGGTTTTATTCGAAGCCTCTGCTTGACCATTTCCTTGCAGGAAGTAAATGGAGGACCAATGTTGTTTAATCTTGAATTGTTTGCAGAGTTGCTTTAGGTCCTTATTTTTGAACTAACCTCCATTGTCAGTGATAATCTGAGAAGGCACACCATATCGACAGATGATATGGTTTAGGATGAAAAGAGAAACTATCTTGCCTGAGGCAACAGAAAGTGGGACAACTTCTACCCATTTAGTAAAGTAGTCAGTAGCAGTGATGATAAATTTGTGTCCACCTGAGGAGTTGGGATGAATCTGCCCAACAAGATCAAAGGCCCAGCGCTGAAATGGCCAATGAGATATAGAAGGAATAAGCTCCTTTCCTAGAGCATGTATCAGGTGACCATGTTTTTGACACTTTTCACAAGATTTTGCAAGCTACTACATCCATCTGCATGGTAGGCCAATAATACCCCACCCTAAGCAACCTTCGAGCCATGGCAAGACCATTGGAATGTCCCCCACAGATACCCCCATGAATCTCAACTAACGCTTGATCAGATTCTTCCTTTTCTAAGCATCTAAGAAGTGTCCCATCTAAACCCCTCCTATACAAATCACCAAAGATAAGGGTATGGTGAGAGGCATTTCGAGTAAGGTTTCTTCATTCAGAGTTGTTGAAGGTATCAGGGATAATCCCATCATGATGGTATGAGAAAGTGGCACCATATCGGGATGAGTCACAACCAACAAGGGTACATATGATATGGCTTTCTTAGGAGTCATAGATAGGATAATGTAGCTCTTCCACCAAGAATTCAAATCTGGACTCATGCTGCTCTAACTAGAGAAGTGAAGCAAGTGTAGCCATAACATTAGCTGCTTTATTTTCTATTCTAGGGATTTGCTGAAATGTGATGAATGTGAAATATCATCTCAATGAATCAACCATTTTCTTGTAAGGTACCAGTTTGTCATCTTTTGTTTGATATTCTTCATTAACCTGGTTGATTATCAGCTGTGAATCCCCATAGATATGTAGCTCTATGATTCTCCATTCTATGGCCAACTTGAGCCCATTTGTCAAAGCTTCATACTCCGCAATGTTGTTTGTACATGGGAACAATAGTTTTTATGACTTAGGGATCATGTAACCATGAGGAGAAACAAACAACACTCTAGCTCTTGAGCCATTTTGCATAAAAGAGCCATCAAAGAACATCTTTCATGTTCTCTCAGTCATGTACATGATGTGCTCATCTGGAAAGGAAACTTGAATTGGTACACTGTCTTGAATTGGGATGTCAGCCAATTGATCAGCTATGGCTTGTCCTTTTATAGCTTTACACTCAACGTATTCTATGTCAAATTCTGAAAGAATCATCATCCATTTAGCAAGTTTACCTGTGAGGGCAACCTTACCGAGAAAATACTTGAGAGGATCAATTTTTGCTATGAGGTGTATTGTGTGCACAAGCATGTAATGTCGTAACTTTTGGGAAGCAAACAACATTGCAAGGAAATCTTTTTCAATACTGGTGTAATTAACCTCATATGAAACAAGCGTACGGCTGATGTAATATATGGCTCTTTCTTTCCCATTTTCATCAAGTTGAGCCAATAATGCCCCCAAGGAAGATTTTGTTGCTGAAACATATAAAATAAGTGGTTTTCTTGGGATAGGAGGCATTAGAATAGGAGGATTTGCCAAGTATTGTTTGATTTGGTCCATGCTTTTTCAACAATCCTCATTCCAGATACATTTAACTCCTTTATGCAAGTTCTTATTGAGAGGTTGAGCTCTATCTACCAATTGTGAAATGAACCTCCTTATTGATTGAAGATGTCCCTAAAGACTCCTCATTTGACTGATGTTTTTAGAAGGTGGCATATCTATAATTGCTTGGACTTTTTCAGGGTCTACCTCTATTCCCTTTAATGAAATAATGAACCCTAGAAGTTTTCCAGAGGTAACACCAAATGCACACTTTTTTTTATTTAATCTCAGTTGGAATTATTCCATGTGATCTAGAATGACTTCCAAATCACCTAAGTGTGTATTTCTTTTCTTAGATTTAGCCAAGGTGTCATCCACATAATCTTCCATATTCTTATGCATCATGCCATGAAAGATAGTTGTCATAGCTCGCTGGTACGTAGCTCCTGCATTCTTCAATCCAAAAGGCATAACGTTCTAGCAATAGGTACGCCATGTGCAAGTGAATGCAGTCTTTTCCTAGTCTCCAAGAGATATCTTGATTTGATTATACCCAGAAAAACCATCCATCAAGTAATAGATCTCATAACCCGCGGTCATGTCCACTATCATGTCTATGTTTGGGAGTGGAAAATCATCCTTTGGGCACACTCTATTGAGATCTCTAAAGTCTATGCAAATGCGAATGGACTTGTCATGTTTTGAAACTGGTATAATATTTGAAATCCATTCAGCATAATCAATAGCTCTTATGAATCCTACGCTGAGGAGTTTTTCTAATTCTGCTTTGACTGAAAGAGCTATATGAGGATGCATTTTCCTCAAATTTTGTTTGACTGGTTTCACACCTAGAGCTATGGACAAGTGATGCATAATGAGATTAGTGTCCAACCCTAGAATATCTGAATAATTCCAAGCAAAGTTAATCTTCTTCCTTTGTAAGAACTTGGTGTATGCTTCCCTTTCTAGAGGTGACAAAGACTGAGCCAAGTGCACTATCTATGGAGCTTCATCAGTACCCAAGTTGACTGATTGAGTTGGCTCTACAAGCACTGAATATCTATCTTGAAAATAGCTTGAGAGACAATCAAGTACCTCATCCTTAGGTGCCTCAGAGAGGTTTTCACCCTTGGATACGTCATTTATTTTTACTATTTTTGGTTCTGACACCGCCACACAGTGGTTTTCGCCATCAGAACTCTTTTTCTTTTTTTCTTTTCTTTTTATTTTTTGACTGAGGTACTTGATGTCTAGCTCTGTCATACTTGTAGCCAGTTCACTAGTGGAAGAGAGTACGGGTTTGATTGCATTCATGTAGTAGGTTATCTCATAGTCATTCTAAAATGTCAAAAGCTCATGCTCTTGGTATTGTTGGGACCAATCAATGAGATGAGGGTTAGCAAGAGGTAAGTTAATGGCAGGTTCAAGATTGTGGATATGAATGGCATTATCTCCAGCGACTGAAGAGTTAGAGTTCGTCAAGGATCCCTCTAAGTTACCAAATCAAGATTCATCCTAGCAAGCAAAGAATCATCCACTAGAGAAACAAATGGGTTCCAATCCTCCAATCCCTACATGAGACTCGTTAGCTACCTCAAGATGAGAACTATAAGTATGGACAACATCAATGTCCATGTCAACTATGGAAGAATTAGAGAGAGACTCCCATTCATACTCGTGTGACTCTATATCTAAATCCCGAGTGGGATGTTTACACCATGCATACTTATGACACCTTGAGGTGGAGGCTCTAATGTCACCAAGGGTAACATGTTCTCTGACAGTTTCTTCTATCCTAGCTTCCTCCTATCCTAAGTTTGAAACTATTACATGAGCAACCAGAGTGTTTGAATCTCCCCAAAGGAGATTGGTGGAAGGGACCCAATCTTCACATTGATCTTGTTGATTTATCAAATTTGGCATGTATCTTGGCTCATCTTCACTATTTGACTCATCAGGGATAGGAGTAGTTTTCTTGTTATGACTTGCAAACCCTAGGCCAACCATCTTCTTAGAGTTGCGTCCAAAAAGAGCATGATCGAGAGGTTTAGCCCTAGCATCTAGTCTGTGACTGAGAGGACCATGTCCTGGATAGCCCATATTTTTGACAAGAGTGTACCCTTGTCCATATGCCTTAGGAGAGGGAGAGAAGTTCTCATTGTGCATGTACTTATCTTCTTTGTAAATCTATTCCTTAACAGCTACCTCTTCTTTTTCATCATGGATAGGAACTGAGGACTCTACAAATGTGCCAAACAAGGTCATGGCTGAAGAGGAGGGTCTCATCTCTTGGGAAGGCTTTCCATAGGACCTGGGTGAAATTGGAATTTTTGTAAAGGATTCAAGTTGATACCCCCCCATACCAAGGTCTATTGATTTGAATTTATCTTTGCACTATGCCAGAGTTGCATTGAAATCCTCTACTTCTCTATTGAGGGGGACGTGAGTCCCTGCTGAAATGGAATTGACAGATAATGTGCTATCCCTAGGTATACAAATTTCTATGCCATTATAGGGGAACTTAACACATTGGTAGTAGGTGGATGGCACTGCTTACATCTCATGGATCCATGGCCTACCAAGTAAAATGTTGTATGCTAAAGGACCAGCATCAACAATTTGAAACAAAATGTCTTTCTCAACGGGGCCAATCCAAACAAGAAGAACAGCCAAACCCTTAGAACTCCTTTTCACCTCATCATAGGCTTTTATGGTGATCTTCTTTCAGGCATCTATGACCTCTTCTAAGTAACCCAATGTTTTCAACAAACTTAGGGAACAAATATTGAGCCCAGCACCCCCATCAATCAACACACACCTGACATAGGTTTTATGGATCCTGACTTCAATGTGAAGGGTAAGATTATGTGGATGGCTCAAAGCTTTGTCGTCATCTTCTAAAAAAGTGAGGTAGTGTGGGCTGGAAATATGATTGACCATGTTTTGGAATTGGTCAACATCTATGTTGGTAGGGACATTTGCTATGTGCAAGGCATCCTCAAGGACACGCTTATGTCTTGGGGACAATTCCAAGAGTTCAAAGATTGAGATTTGAGCTGGGGTTCTCTATAATTGGTCAACAAGATTATAGCTCATTTCAAGTTTAACTATTGATTTTGTGGTGACATTCTTGGATGCCACTTGCTTTGGTTTACTGGACTGGTTGGAACTAGGACCTCTAATAACCATAGGACCTTGACTTCTTGTAACAACATTAAGAGCTTGGGATGACCTTTGAGAGCGGGGACCCCTTAGCACAACCATAGGTTCTTCATCAAATATAGGAGGAGAGCCCACATCATAACCATAAGGATCCTTGTCCCTCATCATGTTGACATTTTCCTCCACAACTTCAAGCACATTGACCACATTTTCTATAGCTGTGTAGGTGTAGTTGATTTCAGCCTTGTCACTCTTTGGTTTAGAGGTTTCCCCCCTTTCATATTTAGGAAAAGGTTCCTTGAAAGCCTTGTGATCAACATTAGTGTTCAAACCATCCATCTTAAGTTTCCCACTCTCAATAAGATCTTGGATAATATGATTTAGTTTCCAACAATGTTCGATGTCATGTCCAATACCATTGTGGAATTTGCAGAAAGCCTTTTCATCCCACCAATGTGGTTTAACATCAAGAATATGGTGTTTTGCTGGATCTTGAGGATGTGCAAGATTGTTGGCAATGAGCATTTTGAAGACATCCTCATAGGAATCACCAAGCTTTGAAAATTGATGCCTCTCTTTCTTAGGCTTTTCCTGGTACCTTGACTTATGTTCTTGTTGGTTGGATGTGTTGAGCTTCATTGCTTGAATAGTGCTAGATAAGTGAAGAACACCTTGATCCTTAGGTTGAGAAGAGTCTACCACTCCATCATTAACCACTTGCTTGTTCTTATTCCAGTGCAAGTTTTTCCCTTTGTCCTTATTAGCATTGTTGTTGTTTTGACCATTATTATTGTTTTTGTTGTTGGGCAAAATCTCTTGCTCTTTTAAAATGTCCTCAATTCTACATGCGGTTTTGACCATGGTGTTGAAGGAGTCAAAGACCATTTTCTGAACTTTGTATTGCATCTCAGGAATCAAGTTGCTAATAAGAATGTCAATCTTCTCCTTCTGAGGAATGGTCCTGGAGTAGTGAGAACATTAACATCTCCATCTTTGCAAGAAAACAACAAATGACTCCCCTTGATTTTCTTTCAAGTTACATAGGCCCAACATAGTGATAGATCTCAAAAGATTGTAGGCAAAGTGTTGGATGAATCTATGAACAAGTTCTTTGAAGGTCTTGACTAGGGGAGTTATGTTGGTAAACCACTCCATTGCTTGACCTTTGAGACTCCTTGGGAATAACCTCATGAGATAGGAGTCGTCTTGGTGGAACTCAAAGCTCATGATGTAGAAATGGTGCACATGGTCATGTGGGTACCCATTACCATCATACTTGTCATATTGGGGGATTTCTAGCTTCCTAGGAAAGTCCTTCATGCTCACACTCCTGTCAAAATGATTAGGACAGATCGAGTCAAGTGAAAAGGAGCTCTTAGGCGCCAACACCTTTTCCATCATATGCTTGAGTTGCTTGATCTCCTCTTCTTGGGATGGTCCTTCCTTCTTGTTCTTTCTATCCACATCAAAGTTGTAAGGAACCCTGGCACCCTTGTTAATCAAGCTCTCTAGGAACTTATCCTTATTTTTCTCTAGATGCCTCTCCACATATTGTTGGAAGAGTGGTTCTTGTTGCACCCTCATGAAGTCTTGAGTATCAAAACTTGAGCTACTTCCTCCATGTTGGGAGGGTTGTCTTGAGTTCCTAGGAGGTGTTTGTCTCCTATAGTGAGTATGTTGTGAAGTCCTTCTTCCTCTAGGAATAAGGGATTTTGAAGGGGTTTTTGAACGCCTTCTACTTCATGGGGTTCTCGAAGGAGTAGATGGTGGAGAGTTGTTTCCACTATTGTTACCCCGGTTGTTGAATTGGTCATTGAGTTGTTGGGCTAAAAGCCTATCTTGTTCTTCTTGAAATGATTTTCTTTCCAATTCTAACAAGGCTTGTTGCTCCACCTCTAGGAGTCTAAACCTCTCTTCTTTTGTAGCTTGTTCATCCAAAAAGGCTTTCTTTTCACATTTAATTCTTTTGACCCTTTCACTCGCATACCTTGAGGTTGTTTGGAGTGGAGACTTTGGTCTCAACTGTTTGAACAAGTCGTTAGTAAATGTTGCATTCACATGAGCATCACAAGGTTCATTTTCTTGGTCTTTGTGTTGTGACCGTTCATCTTGGTGAGCTCGTCTATGATACCTTTCAGCCCTTTGATGGGCATCCAAATATCTGGTGTTAATAGGGGGTGATTTTGGTTGATTGTCATCACCAAATAGCATGTTGTCCCTATGTCTTTGAAATATGTCATCAAGATTTTGATCCATTGCTCCTCTCTCCTTTCTAGTCATGGTGTAACTCATGTCCATATCTGATTGAGAAGGTGCTAAGGAGGTACTCAACTCACTAGGATTGCTCTTAGGATCAAACCAAGCTTCTAGAGTACTCCTAGGGGATTGATCAAAGATGGGCTCTTTTCCTTTACGTTTTTGATGAGTCTGGACTAAGGGTAACTGGTCAAAGACAACTTGAGGTCATTTTCCTTGATTGACTTGATACCTTGTCGTAACCGACATGAAAGAAAAGACCCTTGGTGATAAGATGACCCTATGAAATGTCAATACCAAACTAGGATAGTAAAAGTGTTTAATTGTCCAAAAAGAGATGGTAAGATAGAAAATTGCAAAAGGTGTAAACCAACACTGCCACAGAGGTGCCCAATCAAAGGATAAGTATCCTAGCACATATGGATCAGGAGGATGATTTACCCAAATTATATTTGAAATTGAAATTGATTTTTGATGGAAGTGAATTGGACAAGAGACGACTAAGACTCTCCAAGTGTGTTACCAAAGAATCTAAAGGTTTAACTTTTCAACAAGGATGACTTCTAACTTACCGATTCCAAGCAAGGTCACTTGTGAAATCAAAGGATACTAATTCAAGGGGTCAAAACATAGGAACCCGAGGTACAAACAGACTTCCAACTGCAAGGTAAGAGACTTAATAAAATCTAGATCGACCAAAGGAAGACTGAAAATTACACAAATCAAATACACAACAAGATTACTCTATGCGACAATTCATAGGGTATTGGGATGATACAATATGTCCAGGTGATATTTCACACTAAGATCGTGCGATGGTTTCTAGGCAATCAGAGCAATATTTTCTAGGCAAGCTATGCAATAGTTGTGTAGCAATGAAGAATCGCATTGAATAAAACTCAGATCAGTGTGCGACGATTGTTCAGTATTGTATGATTCTTGACCAGTGAATGTAAAAATCTCAATTTTTTAAGGCAATTTGGTCAATGTTTCAGTTTGGCAAGTTTGATTTCATAGTTTAGAATATAGTAACAATAGACAATAGACAAGTTTGCAAATAGTAAGTGATCAAACATGTCGTAAAACACTTGCACAAGGGTGAAAGCAACCTTGCCAAGACAAGCAATTGTGATATCAAAATAGAAAAATGCTATGAGCACTATCATGATGTTTGTTGTTCGAGAACGTTTGCACAGGTAGATCACAACAAAGACAAATCAAGCACTTACTAGCCTAGAAAGACAAAGCCTCAATACTTAACAACTTGGCCCACACTTGATGTCCATTGCCTCACACAAAGTGGTTGCCCACAATAGATGTTGGCTTTCTCGTGGAAGTGCCAATGACACAACCAAAGGAACACAGATGGTGAGTAATCTTGGGGTGATCCGGGTTAGTCCACTAGGATCAATCCTTGCACCAAGATGCTAAGCAGCAAAATTGGGTAGCTTCTATCTATGGTTCGTAATAAGGGTTTCCATTCATAATACCCCTCTTGCTCCCCAAAGGGACTCCTTACCTTGCAGCAAGTAATGGACCTCATGGCCACAAGAGTACCTTAAGCATTCTTGCTCAACATTTTCCTCATGGTCACAATCCCACAAGTACTCACATTAAGTGAAGACAAGTACTACATGTACCAAGGTTTTGTGTCCTTGATAGCCTTGATTTTATAGTGGGTCAGAATAGCTCAGTATTAGGTTGTCCCCACTTGGGTCATTCCTCTTGATTTCCCAAGAGCAAGCCCACTAAAGGATTCTAAAACTAAACAAGAAGTGGATCAACCTTTGAGGGTCAAGATTTCCAGTTCACCTCAAGGGTGAAGAGCATACCTCTTATCTCAAAAATCTCTCCCAAAAATACCAAGCAAAGTTCAATTGGCCTTCTTGCTTTCAAAATCTAAAGATGGGTCAAGATTTCTGGTTCACCACAATGGTGAAGAGCATAGTCTCCTACCACCAAAAGACTCCTACAACAAGATATTAAGTGCCTAAGAAAAGAATCAACTAGTATATGCTACACTTAAAATGAAAGCAATGAACAAGCACTTGATTTTTTTTTATGCTTTAGGCAGCCCTGCAAAAAGGATTAGTAGCCCTTGTGCATTTGAAGCTTTGACATGCATTCTTTTTGACAAATATTCAAGCAATGAGGGCACACCTACAATCACAACTTGTTAGCCCCACAAAGGTTAGCACAATAAAAACCAAGTAAAATCTACAAGTAAATCTCTGTTCTACCAAAGCAAATCAGAAATCCGAAGCAAAAAAATCAAATCTTGCAAAGAAACGATCAAAATCAGTCATTGCTAGGCCTGGGCGACAGTTCTATCAGAGAAAGTTTCATACGATACTTCGTAGTATACTGGTGTGATACTTTCATTAATGTGAATGAATACTCTTAAGGATGGGCATGTTTTGTGATGGATCTAGTGTTGCAAGGTCCATAGGGATGTGTTAGATCCATTGGGGGGATGTAGAGAGATTTGAAAGTATCCTTGTGAACAAGCCCTAGCCTAGGGACCCTAGAAGGGAGGGTTTGATGCCTAGAAGAATAGGTGAGTGATGGTACCTTGAAAAATTTATAATCCTTAGTTTTTTTCCATTTACTAAGACTATTTCAAGGTTAGGAGTCAAGGGAGAAAGTCCTTGTATAGGTTGCTTTGTAAATGGGTGCAAATTAGGCCTATTTGGTTGCTGTAAAGGTAGTGGATCTAGTAGTTCGTCCAAAGTAACATACCTTGGGTTTGGGATATATTTAGTAGCATTGTAAAGGGTGTCTGGAACTATCAAGGGTTTCCCTAGTTGTTTGGAAATTTTGTGAGTTAAAGGCAGATTACTGACTGGACAGAGCTACAAGGAGATTATGCTCTTAGAGTGAGTTGCATTGCAGATATCTCAACCAGACTTGGAGGGCTAGTGGAACATGGTACATTGGCCATGTTATGATGTTCTAAGGTGCTAGAACAAGGGTGGAATCTTTTCTTGAAGATTGGACAAGTTGGAGGCTCTAGGTGCATGGCAATGGTCTAGAAAGTGATTTTTTGGATTAAGGATTGGATTAGTGTAAATTTGGGTACTTAGTCCAGTTACAGTCATTAGGAAGATTTCTATGGTACTTATTCTAGTTACAGTCATTAGGAAGGGTTTTAATCTATGAATTTTTCTCCTTTATTCATGAAATTGCATGGAGGTTGCTACTCTATTCTTTTTCCATTTTGTTGCCCCTTTGATCAAGAAATTTATATTTTCTTTCATGTATAGAATGTGCTTCTCACTATGATGGAACCTATGATTCTTCCTCTTTACATGAAAATCAAAAACTTTGCCTCATAACAGCCTTTGACATACTTTGTTTTGAATGATTCTCATAACCCTTGAACTATAGATGGAAAAACTTGAAATCATGTTTAATGGAAAGTACTAGTATACATGGTATGATTATTCTTTAAAGGGTACTAGCTCAATGGAAGAGTACCTACTTTACAAGTAGGAGGATGGTGGTTCGATTCCATCGTGCCCTAACATGATTAAATATATGACTAAATAAATGACTAAATATATGACTAAATAAATGACTAAATATATGACTAAATATATGACTAAATATATGACTAAATAAATGACTAAATCAATGACCAAATAAATGACCAAATCAATGACCAAATCAATGACCAAATCAACAACCAAATAAATGACTAAATCAATGACCAAATCAATGACCAAATCAATGACCAAATCAACGACCAAATAAATGACTAAATAAATGACCAAATCAATGACTAAAATAGTTTAGTCATAAATTTGGTCGTGAGATAAATGACCGGCAATAAACTACTACTGGTCACGTGACCAAAATTAGTCATTTATCTACAATTTTTAGTAGTTTATTTAGTCATATATTATTGTTTTTGTACTAGTGGTTGTGGAATTATCCACAGAGCAATGTGAAATGAAGCCTCAAATTGGTTCATTAGCAGGCAAAGAATTTGGTCATGCACTTCATTCTAGCACCACAAATATTTCTATTAGAAATGCCTATTTGTCAATGGCCTTGCATTTACGGGACTTGGGAAACCAGGTTACTCATGTTGGGCATTATCCCTCAAATGTAAGTTCATTGCCACCTTTGGCAAGGCAGTCTCACTCCTTATTTTACAACAAAGGGAAGCCATCTATGGTCCAAGGTTTTAATTCAGCTAACAAGTGGAGAGCTTCTCAAGGTATTGATCTCTTTCATAGAGAAGTTCCTGATTCATTTCAAGGTTCTCGCTTAGGTGACCAACTCCTTGGAGGTCCACAAATAGACCCATTGATTTCCCAAATTGGTAAAAGGGTAGATGCAATTTTGGAAAGAGTATCCCAATTGAAGAGAAATGGAAATTCCAGTGAGCATAAAGTTATTGTAGATCCAATGGGTGTATCTCCTCCACTGAAAAATATAACTTCTTCTAGAGACTTGAGTTTAAATAGAGACTGTTTGTTCCCAAACATGCCCCAGTCGAGTAGATGAACCAGATGTTTCTTGAGTAAAGAAGATAGTGGTTTATTAAAGCATTTGCATTATCCCACTTGCTATCAATTACTACTTTTTGAGCAGCTTGCCAGCTGCTTCTGTGTGGGATTTCTATAATATATAATGTCCTCATGCAAGTACATGCCAGTTTTTGTAAACATTTTCTGTTGTAAAGGGTTAGTGAGAAATATCAAAGAAAAGGTTCTTGCATGTATTATTTAGACACGTATCAATTAGGAAACCATTTTTCTCCCATGACATGGTAGAAATGCCTAGATTCACTTTGTTGGTATCAATAGGCAGCAAGATGAGGGAAGAAATATTTGTGAAGAGGAAGTACAAATGTTACTGTCCAAAACCATTTGGAGAGTAATATTCTTCTTTTGATTGTAATAAGAAACTCAAAATGTAGAAGACAACAAATAGCTGAGGCATTTATTTCCTATGACGTACGTCAATTTCAGTTCAATTCCTATTGATGATATTCTCAATGTGTAAAAATAAACTAATGTGTTATTTTAAAATGGTGTTGACTAAAATTTATGAACATATGTCAAATATCCATTTTTTTCCAGAATTTGAAATAGAACCAGTGGCAATATAATCAAATTTGTGAATTTCACATCCAATCATTGGATGTTAATCAAAAGTACAATACAGTAATATTTTTGAACTGATAAATAATCTTAGTCTTACTTCAAACCTACTCCTATGTATGTGGGTTCTTGGAGGTATCTACTGAACAATGTGTGGATCTATAATGTCCCTATCTAGGACCTTACTCACTTTTCTTAAAACTCCTAATTAGAATTTGGATTTCTAATGCCTGATGTGATATTATTTAAGTTTTCCTTTTTCCTTACTGATTAATATTTTAATTAATTCATTATCCTTGTTTTGATTAATATGAATGACTTGTAAAAGAATGAGGAGCTCAATTAGTGAGATTGTCCAAATATGATTATAATGACAAGGATTGAGTTTATTATAGATCCTAAAATTATGTTCTCAAATGAGAATTTTTTCTCCTATCTGAGAATGAAAGGGTTGTCTGATATATAGATGAACCGGTCTTATCTTGATGACAATAGATTCAAAAATGTAAATTGGTGTAGATCTTCTCTTGATGACTAGTTCTTTGCTACCAGTAATGCCATAGATACTCTAGTCTACTTTCTTGGTATTAGAAATACGTAGAATGATGAAGCAAGCATGACTACAAAACTTGTTTTGAGACCAACATTTTGATAGACATTGACTCGAAGAAAACAAAGGGAAAATGTTCAAGTGACAAATACTTCTAATGTTCATTCTTTTAAGTCGTATACCTTTATGAAATTTCATAATTTGTAGGATCCCTTTGACATCATTTTTGAAAATTTATTGAGCTCTAAGTTCACTTCTGAATCATTTTAATCATGCCAATCCATCTCCTGTTTGCTATTAATCAATCTAAATATTTGTCAACTACTATTATAATTGAAGCCAAAAGTTTATGCAATTAAAAAATATCTCCATCCATGAATCAAGGAAGCTTCAAGGAGATCTTCAAGGAATCATACATGCCATTTCCTTCTGCTAGGATCTACAAGAGTCACCATTGTTCTTTCTCTTGGTAATTTGAGTTTATCTACAAATGTGTTCGGTATTGTTTTCTAAACAAATTTTCACATAAAATAAGCAACATTACCTTAAGAACCATCTAAACATTGTTATTAAAAAACACGTAACAAAACATTGTCGGTCGATGTCAGAACTCACAGTGTTCCTCAGTTCAAATGGCCAATGTTGTGTATCCTTCCAACCATCAGTCATAGCATCGATCTGTCTATTCCAATAGCTCTAAATGGTTGAGTAAATGCTAGTGGTAACCTCATTCATCACGCATAGTCATTCGATCACCGCTGACGACTCTGGGCCGAAGTGTCCCTTAAAGTCCCTTAAGCATGAAATCAATGATATTTTTGTGGTCATCTCTCAGAGCTCATGTGAGGTAGCATCAATTCATTAGGTGCTATGAGTTCGTATTGTCGGGGCCTACAAAAGCCTATCTTGGTATTCAGACATTCAAGTTTGTTTAAATTTAGCAACACATTCTCGGTCGATGTCAGAGCTCACAGTGCTCCTTAGTTCAAATGGCCAATGTTGTGTATCCTTCCAACCATCGATCATAGCATCAAACCATCTATTTGAACAACTCTGAATGGCTGGGTAAACACTAGTGGCAACCTCATTTTCCACGAATAGTCATTCAATCGCTACCGATGACTCTGAGCCAAAGTGTCCCTCAAGGTTGCTTAAGCATGAAATCAAAGATCTTTGCAGGGTCATATCTTGGAGCTCATGTGAGGTAGCATGCATCTATTAGTTGCTACAAGACTATGTTGTCGAGGCCTAAAAAATCCTATCTCAGTTTTCAGAGATTCAATTTCATTTATATTCAGCAACACATTCTCGGTCGATGTCAAAACTCAAAGAGTTCCTCCGTTCAAATGACCAATGTTGTGTATCCTTCCAACCGTCGGTCATAGTAATGAACCATCTATCCAAATAGCTCTAAATGGCTGAGTAAACACTAGTGGAAACCTCATTCACCACGTACATTTGTTCGATTGCCACTGACGACTCTGGGCTGAAGTGTCCCTCAAGGTCACTTAAGCATGAAATTAGCAATCTTTCTAGGGTCATATCTCAAAGATCGTATGAGGTAGCATCAATCCATCAGTTGCTATTGGACCATGTTGCTGGGGCCTACAAAAGACTGTCTCAATTTTCAGAGATTCAAGTTCATTTAAATTTCACAACACATTCTTTGTCGATGTCAGAACTCAAAGTGTTCCTCAGTTCAAATGGCCAACATTGCATATCCTTCCAACCATCGGTCGTAGCATCAAATCATCTATTTGAATAGCTCCAAATGGCTTGGTAAAAACTAGTGGCAACCTCATTTGCCATGCACAGTCATTCAATCACCGCCAACAACTTCGGGCCAAAGTGTCCCTCAAGGTCGCTTAAGCATGAAATTGGTGATCTTTTCCGAGTGATATCTTGGAGCTCGTGTGAGGTACCAAGGATCCGTCAATTTCTAAGGGACCGTGTTTTCAGGGCCTACAAAATCTTATCTCAGTTTTCAAAGATTCAACTTGGTTTATATTCAGAAACACATTCTTGGTCGATGTCAGAATTTACAGTGTTCCTCATTTCAAACGACCAATGTTGCATATCTTTCCAATCATTGGTTGTGGCATCAAACCATTTGTTCAAACAACTCTAAATGGCTGGGTAAATGCTAGTAGAAACTTTGTTCACCACGCATAGTCATTTGATCCCCGCCGACGACTTCGAGCCGAAGTGTCCCTCAAGGTCGCTTCAACATGAAATTATCAATATTTGTGGGATCATATCTTAGAGCTAGTATGACATAGTGTGGATCCATGAGGTGCTACAAGACCATGTTGCCGAGGCCTACAAAAGCCTATCTCAGTTTTTAGAGATTCAACTTTGTTTATATTTGGCAACACATTCTCAGTCAATGTTAGAACTCAAAGTGTTCCTCAGTTCAAATGGCCAACGTTGCGTATCTTTCCAACCACCGGTCATAGCATGGAGCCCTCTGTTTGAATAGCTCCAAATGGTTAGGTAAACACTTGTGGAAAATTCATTCACCATGCATAGTCGTTCGATCACCACCGACGACTCTAGGCCAAAGTGTCCCTCAAGGTTGCTTAAGCATGAAATCAATGATATTTTTGAGGTCATATCTTGAATCTTGTGTGAGGTAGCATCAATCTGTTAGTTTCTATAAGACCATGTTGTTGAGGCCTACAAAAGCCTCTCTCAGTTTTTAGAGAGCCAACTTCATTTATATTTGGCAACACATTCTCAGTTGATGTCAGAACTCAAAGTGTTCCTTAGTTCAAATGGCCAACGTTGCGTATCTTTCCAACCATCAATCCTAGCATTGAACTGTCTATTCAAAAAGCTCTGAATGGCTGGGTAAATGCTAGTGGTAACCTCATTCACCACACACAGTCATTGGATCCCCGCCAACGACTCCAGGCTGAAGTGTCCCTCAAGGTTGCTTAAGCATGAAATCAGTGATCTTTGCGGGGTCATATCTTGGAGCTCGTGCATGGTAGCATTGATCCGTTAGTTTCTACAGGACCATGTTGTTGAGGCCTACAAAAGTCTATTTCAATTTTCAAAGATTTAACTTCATTTATATTTGGAAACACATTCTCAGTCAATGTTGTTATACAGTTGAACATGGACCTCTAATCTAGCTATAAACACAACATAGTCATTACTTGATCATCAAATCATGAAATTGAGTATGAATTACCCATTCACATGATTCTATCAATTTGACCTGTTGCCTTCTAATTAACTAGGGTGTTTGAATTACTCTCAAAACAAGAGCCAACAACCATAAGACCAAGCTAATATGAAGGATTTTCAAAACTTGAAAGATAAACAAAACTGAAATTAATCTAGAAATGAGTGCAATTAGTCTAAGAGGCTGAAGGAAATATGATAATGCAAGTTAATCTAAATAACTTTGAAAGAAATATGAGCTTAACCTAATAGCAATAAGAAAATTAATCTACTATGAGAATGCAATTACACTAAATGAAGATTAAGCTAATTTTTCAATAAAAGCTTGAAAAATGAATATAATTGAGACTAAATTTTGCTATAGTATGGATGCTCTCACAATTGCCCCCTTAATTAATGAGGAAGAAGGTTCATTATATAGACAAGCCCGAGAGAGGAATGAAGAGGTTCTTGAAATGAAACAGGTGACTCTTCATTCCCAATTGAGAGAAATATTAAAAGATTTATTTAATTAAGAGAATGAATTATTGCCACATATGGGTGCCCTTTCAAGTAATTTGAATTACTAAATTCAAATAAAAAGGTGTCCATTCAAATAACTAAATAAGATTAATTCCTTTTATGTGTATTAGCCAAATGGGGTGGGTTTAATTTTATTTAAAGCACATAGGACTTTAGAATTAAATTAATTTATCATAGGGATTATTTAGCTAATAAAGTCGAATACTTAGGAATTAATTATAGTGTGAGATTAATGCAAATTAGGATTTTTGCAATTGACATCAAGTCAAATAAAGTCAGGTAGGAGAGAGAAAATTGCCTAGTAAAATAGGACTTTAATGATGTGAAATTGAAGAAAATGCACCAAAATTGATTGAAATTATTAGGTGCCAATTTTGGGGTATTACATTTGCCCCTCTTTGAATTGATGTGCGAGCAGTGCGTTGATTCAAAGAATAGTCTGATGTAATAGATGAGATTTCAGGATTATCCCCAGAACGCAGCTTAACCCTCGGAAGTCAAGGTTAGGATGCCAAGAAATTGAAATAGATTGAGATGCAGAACCACCTCCAGAATGAGGCATGATTCTCCGATGTCTAAGTTAGATTGTGAAGACAACGGTCTAAAAGAGAACTTGAGAAGAAACTAGAATCAGGGTTAGATTGCCCCAATACAAAGCTTAGCCCTTCGAGACTCGGGTTAGATTGCCCAGATAATGGTCCAAAAGAGATTTCAAGAGCCATCACTAGAACGAAGCTTGACTTTCAGGAATTAGGGTTAGATTGCCCAAATACCTAATGAGATTTTGAGAACCATCTCCAGAACGAAGCTTGATTCCCGAGGATCCAAGTTAGATTGCTCAAATACCTAAAAGATAGATGACCAGATGACCATATGTGAGGCACGAAGATGCCCCTAGTGAAGAGATGCCCCAAGCGGTGAGGACTTTGATTTAGATCAGATTGAAATGAGACTGGTTCGACAAGATTCAAATGATGCAATCATCCTGCCCCCTCAAGAGTGAAATCAAAAGATGACATATCAGAAGGGCAATTGACAATAAGAGGTTGTAGAGTAGAAGTAATCAGACTATATTCAAGAAGCTGCAAAAGCAATTTGGAGTGGTCGAGAGGTCCTGTTGACCAAGTTTGACCATAGTTGACCATGGTTGACCAAATTTGATTAGAACTAACTTTAGATGAAAACATTGAAGATCTCAAGAAAATGATGAGGAGATGAGAATCTGGCAGGAAAATGACGCCAGAAGGCTGACTACACAAGCATCCGATCCCAAAGGGTCTCAGAATTTAAAATGCAATTTTGAGCTATCTAGAGATGTCAGATTTTGATTTCAATCCCGAAAATGGATTCAGAGTAGTCAATTTAGCCAAGGGTGCAATTTTCGCACAAAATAGAGCACTTTGAAAATTAGGTCAAAAAGTTATATAAGGCTTAGAGGGGTCACTTTCAATTAATTATTCACTTTGTCTTCTTGCAAATTTGACCTTTGAGAGAGAGAGAATAGAGGGAATTCCAGTGCATATGCATCAATTTGAACACTCACGATGACACGTCCGGCCATCGGTGTATGACCCACCTGTGAGTAGTCTATAAACCATCCTGCATTTCAATTTTTACTGCTTTCTAGGTCGATTTAGGATAGATCTAGCATGTTTTAGGGCATGTTCTTCAAGTCTTGCATGAGGAAATAGTTTCTTTGCACTGGCCTTAGTCGCCCCTCATGTGAGGAAATGGTTTCCTCACGTGGGTCAGCACTTCCTCACTCAGGGTCTGCCTGAAGTCTTGCGCGAAGTGCTAGGTCAAGCTATGCAAAGTTTCTCATTCTCGCGCAGGAGAAGGTCATGTCTCACATGAGGGAATAGTTTTCTCGTGCAGGGTGTTGCTATAGTGTTGTAAAATTCTTGCCAAAATCTACCAAATTTTGCATGAAATCAGCCAAGTAGAGTGTCACAGAGTCATGTCTAGGATAGATGCATTGATGTATTTGTTGTTGTTGTTTTGAAAACCATCATATTGAGATATTGATCCAATGTTGTTGCTTACTTTGCAAGTTGACTTCCCTAACATCACCTTTCGGTCACATCATCTAGTGATCACTACATTAGTCCAGAGATTGACAGATGTTGAGAGTGCACAATTGAGGGACTTAGATTAGTATATTTGCGTGATATACCTGAAATTCAGGTAAATCATAGTCTTCTTGGTGCACTTGTAGAGTGTTTCCATTCAGAGACAAACACATTCCATTCACCGCTAGGGGAGATGACAGTCACCCCTTAATTTAGCAAGTTAACATAAGCATTAAAGCATAGCCGCTAGAATGACCGGAATGTTGTTTGCATACAAACACGCTAGACACATGAGAGTTCCTTCTTTTGCCAAAGAATGCTCGCAGTGACCCTTACGTTCACTTAGCAGGACGAGCGTTAGAAATTTTACTTGTAGCAGAAAGAAGTCACTCAAAACAGACAAGGAGAAGAACCAACCTCACCAAAGTGTCCATATAAAAGGATTCAAGGTACACATGGCCATCCAATACAAGATGAAGGCTCTTACAGATAGACACCCCTCTTATGTAGATTCATTGGATCATTGGAACTAAACCAACAAACAGAAAGCAAAGGAAAGATCATGCCCCCAGTGTTCACTTCTCTCGGTCAAGAACACGTCTTAGAGTTTCTCAAGGAGAAATGATAAAGCCAAAAGACAAACACACAAAAGAAAAGCTCAGCATGCTTCAAAGAATCACAAATTCTATTTTAGTTTCAGTTTAAGTTTGTGTTCAAGCGGATTGAAGTTGAATCAAAAGAGTACAATGTTCAAAGTCTCGATGGGACAGCGATAGTAGGAAGATGTAGTGAGAACCATTGGTGACCATCGCAAGAGATGAAGTCTCAATGAGATATCAGAGTGCTAACCAAGTATCAGTAGGCAGACATAGTGGGAACCACTTGTGACCGATACAAGGAGGATTCTCAAAAGAGAGAACCAAGTACGAGTGAAAACATCAATAGGCAAACGCAGTGAGAACCACTGGCAACTGATGTAAGGAAAAGATCCAAAACAAGAGAGGTTCGAATGAGAGCTAGGTATCAGTAGGCAGGAACAATGGGAACCACTAGTGATCAATACATGAGAGATCCTCAAGGAGAGAAATCTCAAAAGTAGCTAGGCATCAGCAGGCAGACGCAGTGAGAATCACTGGTGACTGATGCATGAAAAAAACTTTTGAAAGAGATAGGATAATGCCTAGACCAGGAAGGTGCCCCCAAGTGTGACCAATTCCAATCCATGAAGAGTCAAGGAAAATCTCGAAGACAACTGAAAGAAAGTGCATGAGCTAGCGAACTAAAGCAGGAAAGTGGGAAAGCAAACTAAAGTAGGAAAGCCAGAGCCAAATGGTGTTGAGATGAGATATAGCTTTAGGAAACAAGAGGCACCTATTTACCAGGTTTTCACTATCTTGGCAGCGATTCTATTTCTGCTACCATGATGCCTGTTTACTAGGTTTTCATCAATGGCACATTTTTTTTTTCAATTTTTTTTGTTCTTTTCTCTTTATTGATTTTTTTTTTTTTGTATTTTTCCATTTTTCTATTTTTTTTATTATTATCAAAATGCCTGTTTACCAGGTTTTCACCAAGATAATAGATACATCAAAGTTCCCGTTTACTAGGTTTTCACTAAGATGATCATTTTTTTAGGACATTTTGTAATTTTTAGGATTTTTGACAATATACCATTTTTTTGGATTTTTTCAGGACCAATAAGTATGTACATGAGCATACAAAGAATGTCTTAGCTGTATAATTTCTTCAAGTGAAGAGTGTTGATAGGCTCTTTGAGCTGTTCTCCTCAGTGGTGGAGAGTCGGTAAGCACCAGACCCAAATGCTGTAATAATAACATACGGACCAAACCAGTTTGGTTCAAATTTTCCTTTCTAGACCCGCTGCTGCTAATTCTTGGGGTTCTCTCTTAGGATGAGATCACCCACTTGGAATTCTCTGTCTAACTTTCTTATTGTAGGCTTTAGACATCCTCTTTTGGTATGCTCTTAAATGATCGAATGCCACCTTCCGATGTTCATCCAGTAATTCAAGCTCTTGAAGTCGAGATATTCTATTTTCTTCATCAGTGATGAGGCCCCTCAGAGAGATTCAAAATGTAGAAATCTTGACCTCAATAGGAAATACTGCATCTACTCCATAAACCAAGGCAAAGGGCATATCCCCCATTGGTGTTCGGATACTTGTTCTATAGGCCCACAATGTTGGATTAATCTAGAGGTGCCAATCTCTACTAGATTTATGAACTGTTCTGTGTAAGATTTTGAGAATTGTCTTATTAGAAGCTTATGCTTGTCCATTACCCTGGGGATAATAGATAGATGACCAATGCTGAATGATCCTAAATTTGGTGCATAATTCTCTCAGGTCCTTATTCTTGAATTGTCTGCAATTGTTAGTGATAATGGATGAGGATACACCATATCTATAGCTGATATAGTTTAGTATAAACATAGCCACAGACTTGCCATTAGCTATAGCCAGAGGCACTGCCTCAACCCATTTGGTAAAATAGTCAGTAGTTGTGATGATAAAATTATGTCCTCTTGAAGAAGAAGGATGTATCTAACCCACCAAGTTGAAGGCCCATTGCTGAAATGGCTAGAAACTAATGAAAGGAATAAGATCTTTAGTAGGAGCATGGATCAGATTTCTATGAAATTGGCATTGTTTACAAGTCTTGGCATATTGAATAGCTTCTTTCTCCATATCTGGCTAGTAATAACCAGCTCTAATAAGTTTTTGATCTAACATCAGACCACACATTAGACCACTTGAATAAGACCCACATATACCTTCATGTACCTCAGCTAGCACACGTTTGGACTCATGGGGTTCTAGACACCTAAGGAGGGTACCGTCTAGACCCTATCTATACAAGTCATTTTCTATGATGACATACCATGAAGCATTATGAATTAGGTGACGCTTTTCATTCTGGGTAAAGGTGTCTGGAATTATCTAGTCATGGAGGTAGGAATAGATATGGTGGTAGTGACATGAGTCATGTCCAATGACTGAACAGATCATCTTAGATTCAGGAATGTCATAGGCAGGGTAGTGTAATGCCTCCACCAAGAATTCATGTCTGAAGTCATTTTCTAGCATTTGTAACATTGAAGCAAGAGTGGCCATAGCATCAGCTACTTTATTATCTTCCCTTAGAATTTGTTGGAAAGAAATCTGTACAAAATACTGTTTGAGATCATCCACCATTCTTTTGTAAGGTACTAGATTGTCATTTTTTGTTTGATAGACATCATTAACTTGGTTGATGATTAACTGAGAGTCTCTAAAGACCTTGAGTTCATCCACATGCCATTCAATGGCTATCTTCATACCGTTAATGAGAGCTTCATATTCAGCAATGTTGTTTGTGCAAGGAAAGAACATTTTATAATCTTTTGGTAATGAGTATCTTTGAGGTGTTATAAACAAAATGCCCACACCTGATCCTTGCTAAGTAAATGATCCATCAAAGAACATGCTCCAAGCCGGATGTGTGAGAAGCATGATGGACTCATTTGGTAATTCAATATTCAAAGGTTGGTGATCTTTCAAAGGAGCTTTTGCCAACTGATCATAAATTTATTGTCCCTTAATAGGTTTTCTTTCCACATACTCAATGTCAAATTCACTAAGTATCATCACCCATTTTGCTAATCTACCCATGAGGGAAGCCTTGCTCAATAAGTACTTTAGTGGATCAATTTTTGCAATAAGTCTTGTAGTGTGAGCGAGCATATAATGCCTCAATTTCTGAGAAGTGAACACTATTGCTAGACAAGCCTATTCAATGATAGAATAATTCATTTCATAAGAAACCAATGTTCTGCTAATATAATATATAACTCTCTCTTTGGTGTTTTGATCTTCTTGAGCTAGGAGAGCACCCAAAGATGTGTTTGTTGCTGAGATGTATAGTATGAGCAGCTGCCCATGAATAGGAGGCATCAATATAGGTGGATTAGCAAGATACTATTTAATCTGAGTGAGTCCTCTCTCACATTCTTCATTCCATTCATAAGTCACACCCTTATGCAAAGTTTTAGTGAATGGTTGTGACTTGTCAACCAACTATGAAATGAAGCACCAGATAGATTGTATCCTTCCTTGTACTCCTCTCATTTGACTGATTTTCTTGGGTGGAGGCATGTCCATAATATCTTGCACCTTTTCAAGATCAACTTCTATGCCTTTAGCTAAAACGATGTAACCCAAGAGTTTCCCAGAAGTGACACCGAAAGCACATTTTTTAGGATTAAGTCTGAGACTAAATTGTTCCATGTGGTCAAGTATGGGACCCAAATTTGTAAGATGAGTTCTTCACTGCATGCTTTTAGCTAAAGTATCATCCATATAATCTTCCATTGTTTTATGCATCATATCATGGAAAATGGTAGTGAAATCTCTCTAATATGTTTCTCCAACATTCTTAAGCCCAAAAGGCATGACATTCCAGCAAAAGGTGCCCTAGGCACACGTAAAAGCGGTCTTTTCTTGATCTTCTGGTGCAATTTTTATTTGATTATAGCTAGAAAATCTATCCATCAAGGAATACATCTCATAACCTGCTGAAATATCCACTATCATGTCAATATTAGGCAGCGAAAAGTCATCTTTTGGACATGCCTTATTTAGATCCCTGAAGTTTGTGCACACAAATGGATTTATCATGTTTGGTGACTGGGAAAATATTTGAAATCTACTCTACATAATCAATAGTCCTTATGAAACCAACTTTAAGAAGCTTTTCTAGCTCTGCTTTGACTAAAAGTGCTACGTGTGGGTGCATCTTTTGCAGCTTCTATTTAACAAGCTTAATACCTAGTGCAATGGACAGATGGTGCATGATTATATTGGGGTTTAATCCAGGCATGTCAAAGTAAGTCCATGCAAATTTTATCTTCTTGCTTTGAAAGAAGCTAGTGAACTCTTCCTTTTCTTTTACAGATAATGATTGTGCTAGATGAATAATTTGTGGAGCAGCCTCTATGCCCAAATTCACTGGCTATGTCGGCTCAATAAATACTGATGATCTCTCTTGAAAGTGGCTCAGAAGCATATCAAGTATCTCATCCTTGGGTGCCTTAGAGAGTTTTTCACCCTCGGATACATCTTTTACTTTTACTATTTTTGGCTCTGATACTGCCACAATGTGGTTTTCACCATCAGAGCATCTATTTTTTCTTCTTTTAATTTTTTAACTAAGATACTTGATATCTTCCTCTCTCATGCTGACACTACTTTCGTAGGTGGAGGACATTACAGGTTCAATAGCATGGAGGTAATAGGCTAGAGTATAATCATTCTAGAATGTTAGGACTTCATTGGATGAGGAGGGGGAGTTCCAGTTTATCAAATTGGGATTTTTGAGTGAGAGGAAAGTAGTGACTGGTTCAATTGTGTTCACGGTATAGCCATCAAAAGCATGGACAAGCAAGTCAAGACCTAGAGTTATCTCACCAAAGGAGCATTTGAATCCCTATAAGACCTTACGTTAGAAGTAGAGGACAAGTTAACACCGGTGGCATCTAGTTCTTGTGAGCTAACACTAGACCCTTCACCTACTTCGAGAATTCTTTCATAAGTATGCACCATGTCTACATCTTTATCATAAGTAGCATCAGATAGAGATTCAAATTTGTACTCATGTGATTTAGTACTTGATGTGGGAATTTCATTAGCATTGGTTGTATCATCATCTTTACCCCTTGCAGTATTAATGGCTTGTTCAAGAAAATCTTTTTCAAACTACTCTTGGAAATGTGGGGGTATGTATCATTCACCCTAAGAGTCAGAATCAGCCATCTGTATTTCTTTCCATTGATCATACGTGAGTCAATGTACCGAAGTGGTCTCATCAGGATCACTATCAATCTCTACCATGTGGATAGGTATAATAGGTTCATCCGGTTCTTCAAAGAGTGTAGAAAGTTTTGAAGGAATTGAATATGGAAAGGTGTCTTCATCAAAGCTGGCCTTTGGATTTACCTCTGGAGTAGTATCTTCTAACTTAGGTTTAGGTTCAGGTTCAGGTTCTAGCACAAAATTGTTTATCCCTAAATGAAAGGGGATATTTTTGAAGCCTAAGTCAGTAGTATCCTTTGTATGATGACCTGTAGCTTCTATGGGTTTCAGCAAACCATTGTCATTCCTTCCTATAGGACCACTCCCCTTATAGCCAAAGCACTTCATGATCTTGAAGGCTTCACTGTATGGATCTTGTTCTAAGTCTAGAGGTGGAGTAGTCATTTCAACTATTTCTTTTCCTTTATAGATCCAAGCTATGATGGCTCTTTCTTCATCCTCATCTTCTAAAGGTATAGAGGCTCGTACAAAGGCACCATTGTAGATTGTTTGAGGAGAGTCATTGGAAGGTTTTTTATTCTTAGAAGGTCTCCCATAAGAGTGTGGAGATAGAGGTAGAGTAGACAATGATAACATAGGTTCAATTTGGTATTCTCCCATGCCTATATCCTTAAGTTTCAAAATTTGTTCCATTTCCTTAAGCTTAGCATCATAGAACTCAATGGACTCTCTATTAGCCGAAACAAAGCTATCTGCAAATTGCGCAAGGGTGTTGCAAGAATAATTAGTATTAGCAGGCACATTAACTTCCACCCCATGGAATGGAAACTTAATGCATTGATGGTACATAGACGGAATAGCCTGTATCTCATGAATCCATGGCCTACCCAACAAGATGTTGTAGGCAAGAGGAATGTCAAGAACTTGAAAAGTAACATCTCTCTCAACAGGTCCTACATGGATAGGTAGCACAACTAAGCCTTGGGATTTGCATTCTTCTTAATCATAAACTTTGATGGTAATCTTTTTGCGGGAGTCTATACAATTCTCATCATAACCTAGCTGAGTAAGCAGCTTAGCAGAATAGATATTTAGACCAACACCATTATCTATGAGCACTTGATGGACATGTTTAGGAGCTATCATGACCTCTATATGCAAGGGAGCATTATGTGAATGGCTCAGAGAGTGATAATCTTCTTCAGAGAAGGATAGATAGTGAGGTGAGGTCAAATGAACCACCATAGATTGGAACCAGTCAAGATTGAGATCCTTGGGAATGTTTTCCTTGGCGAGGGCTTTATCTAGAATCTGCCTATGAGTAGGTGAGATCTTCAACAACTCAAAAATGGTAATTTGAGCAATGGTTCACTGGAGCTGATCTAAGATGCTATAACTAGCCGAGCTAGATGTGGGAATTGACTTCGTGTTCTTGTTGGCAGTGCCAACAATAGTTTTTTTTGTAGTTCATTTTGGAGCAAATACGGGAGGATCGGGACCTTTCAAAACAACCCTTCTGCATGATCGAGTAACAACATTAGCACAATCTTGAGGTTGTTCATATTTAGATGAACGAGATGCAAAACTATGCAAGATGAAAGGATTCTTAGGTTTGGGAGCATCACTACATCCCTTAATGGTAATCACATCACAATACTCTGCCTCAATAGGTTTGATCATACCAATGATATTTTCATCATTAGTGTATGTGTAATTGACTTTGGCATTGGTATTCTTAGTGTTTGAAGACTCACCCTTCTCATGAGGAGGGAAGGGATCCTTAAATGCTTGATGGTTCGAATTCTTTTTATGGCCATTTACAACAATGTCACCACTATCAATCAAATATTGGACCTTGTGTTTCAACTGAAGACAAGTAGAAGTCTTATGACCCTTATTCTAGTGATAGTCACAGTAGGCATTGTCATTCCACCAATGAGGTCGTGGTTGTGGGTCATAGAGATGATTTTCCAAAGGAGTAAAAATTTGATTCTGCACAAGAGTTTTATAGACCACATCAAGTGGTTCTCCCAAGGAAGTGAATTCACACTTGAGTCGAGATGCCCAAGGTTTGTTTCTAGAAAACCTTGAAGTTTGTTGATTTTTTGTCGCAAGCTTTTCAACAGCTTTGACTACTTGTATGCTAGAAGAGAGATTAAAAATAGACTTAGCAGACTTTGCAATCACATTGTCGACTACTCCATCATTCACAACATCTCTATTCTTGTTAAAAAACTTCCCTTTATCCTTATTTGAGTTTGAAGATCCTTGTTTGTTGTCTTTGCTCAAAGTCAATTCCCCATTTTTTATCATAAAGGCCTCTATTCGCACTGCTTGTTTAATCATGTTATCAAAGGTTAGAGGACCTTGTAATTTCACTTGCTATCCAAAGTCTAGGACAAGATTGTCCAAGAAAATGTCGAGTCTCTCAGACTCTGGTAGCTTGTGAGGACACCTTGTACATAATTGTCTCCACCTTTGAAGAAATGTTAGGAAAGATTCTCCTTGTCACTATTTTAAATTGCAAAGATCCTGGATGTTGATCGAATGTTTAATGTTATGTGAGTAATGTTGGAGAAACAGATTAGCCATTTCATCAAAAGTCTTAATGCCAATGGGCAATTGAGAAAACCACTCCATAGTTGGTCCGCCCAAGCTACAAGGAAATAGGCACATAAGATATGTTTGGTCATGCATGGATTCCATAGATAATGTGCCAAAATCGCTCAAGTGATCTTGGGGATTGGTAACACCCAAGTATTTTTCATATTTAGTGAGCTCTACACCTCTGGGAAAAGGTGGCATGTGAAGACTTCTATCAAAGGGGAAAGGAAAAATGCTTTCCATTGTGAATTGTTGAGTAGGTTTGTCCTTAGTCTTCGCAAGTTGGCTAATCTGATCTTGCATGTCTCAGACCAACTTTTGCAACTTTACGGTCTCAGTTTCTTCTTCCTTGGCCACAAGCGTTTCAACTTGATAGTCTGGGGTAACTTGGCCCCTTGTTTAGCTAGCTCAAGAAAGTATTTTTCCTCCTCCTCTAGAAGGAGGATCTCCATCATCTTAATAATACCCTTGTTTGCTTTCACAGTGTCTATGTCATTTTGAGTTATGGTGTCATCACCATCATTGCCAAGGATCTTATAAATGCTTGGGACTTGATCTTGACTCTAATCAAAAGGGGCAGGATGATAGTGATATGCTGGTTGACCACCTTGAGCTTTGCTTTGAGCTTGGTGCTGATTCTAATCATCTGGGGTTTGATCATAACGTTGCTCATTTTGAGGTTAGGCATGTTGTTGGTCATTAGAAGATTGACCAAAATGCTATTTGTTTTGAGATTGATCAAAATTTTGACAGTATTTGCCTGGTTGGAAGTTAAATGGCTCTCCCATCTTGTCAACGTAGGACCGTGCAGCAAGTGAAGCCTTAGTAAAATGGTATGAATGATGCCAAAAGGGCACAGCTAAGGTAACCTTTGGTGTGTGAACAAGATCAAAAGGATCAATAGGTTCAGATTAGTCGATATCATCAACAAGATTGATAGGTTCGATGATAGGACTAGTCCGAGGAAGCGGACTTCCAAAATTGTGAAACAATGAGTTTTTTTGGAAGAATGAGTTGTCTTGACTTTGAAATGAGAAACCAAGTTGCGCTTCAAACAATGGACTAAAACAATTTTGTAACACTGGAGGTGATTGAGATGAGATATCTTTCAAAGTACTCAACAAAGAACTTGAGGATCCCTCACAATGTTTAGATTGCACAATAAGTTCAGGACAACTTGTTTCTTGATTATGAGGTTTACCTCTATCTTGACTAGTATTAAAAATGGGTTAAGTGTTGCCACTTCGAGTTGTGATAGTCATAGATGAAGATGAAATGAGAGAAGACTCAGGATAATGCTAAAACTCTATCTCTAGGAATAACGAAAAGGAGATAATGGCTAGAACAGCTGAGATGTGAAATGCACCTAGTATGAATCATTAGGAGTATCGTTAGAACAGCTGAGATAAGACTATCGCAACGTGAGGTACAAAAGCATAAAGAGATGAGACAAATAACAAGGAGAAAAAATGAATCAAAGAAAAATCAATCAGTTTGTAGCTCGAGACACTCAGTTTCTAATAGTGAATAATAGGAAAATAAATAAACAGACCTCAGACAAAAACTAAATCAAATAAAAAGTCAACCAGTCAACAGGAAATAAGTCTCTATTTTTTAAAACTAGGGTACAGGTTCATGTGAGAGAATACCAAGTCGCGTGAGAGAATTCTAGGCTTCGCGAGAGAGATTGAAATCTCACGTGAAAAAGTGCTAAGTTTTTGAAACTTCATGCGGGAAAAAGACAGTGTTCGATAGTTCAACGCAAATTTTGAGATAAAAGGAAGATTTTGAGATACAATGCAAATGGTTCTCAGATAGGAAATCCAGTTTCCAGACAAGTTTGAAGGACAGTTTAATCAACAATCTTAGTTTGAAGGTTTCAAGCATTTGTTTACAAGAATGAAGGTTTGATCAAGCAATGGTGACACAAGAAGTAGTCGAAAACAGACCTAACAAGGACAAAGAAACTTGGTAATATCATGGGAGTCTTTGTTTAATCATGATGGACAAGTTTAAGACTCGATAACAAACACATAGTTATCCCTACAAAAAAAAATGGCTAGAAGACAAAACCTTTTCCCTAGTGCTTATGTGCATGCATGCACCTCACACAGCCATGTCATCCCCTAGAGGGCACCCATGTTTTTGGTGTTTCCAAGGACTCAATAGTATATGTTCAAAGGTTACCCTTGTGGTAGGGGCCAGTGTCATATACCACCTTTAAATGTCTAGGTGCATGCCTATGGTAGGAATCTATGGGAGAGATTCTTCCCCCTTCCTGCACAAAGATTATGACTCCTTTCGGAGGTGAACTGGGTAGGAAACTAACTAGGGAAAGTTCTTAGTGGGCTTCCATTCACACTAGCCTTCGGTGCCCCTGATACAGTGCTAGGGCCTCATAGCCACACCAACACCCAAAAGTCATACACCCCCGCAAGCAGGGCTAGGAGCGGCAGCACTCAGTACAACAGACAAAGCCTTCTCAAGATGATGTCAAAATCAAGAGAAGGAAGTTAACATGGTTTTGGATTCTTTAGACTCAACAAAACATTCTTTATTATAGTGAGGCAGAATCACCGGCGATAGGTGCATAGTCACTTGGGTCATTCTTGGAGGTTCAACTTTTGGTAGGCCCTCTAAAGGTGCCACAACTTGGCTTAGATCTGAGGGTTTGATTTTCTATTTCTCTCAAAGTGAGAAGAGCATACTTCTCTACCTCTTCACCTCACCCAAACACATTAAGAAAATTCATCACTGAGTTAGCTTCACTCCACCAAATCCATAAGCTTTTGGGTTTCTAGTTCTCTCAAAGAGAGAAGAGCATAATCCCCTGGCAAGTAGAAGTGTTAAAGATTCACTACCTTTCCCCGCTTCCCTAGGTATCCATCATTCTAGAAACATCTGAGTCTTAGTTTCATCTGTGGGCATCACTTCCACATAATGAAGAGCCTATTCCCCTACTTTTCTATCAGGACCCTTAAGAAATTTTAACGGAGCCCTAATTAGACTACGTGAATGAAAGCAAGAAAACAAACACAACATTTTAATTGATCTTTAGCAATCATCCTACAAGAAAATTGTTAGCACATTTTATGATCTTTGACAAAGCGACCTCCAAACCACTGTTATGCTGTGATAGAAACAAAGATATGAAATTAACAGTAAAAAGTAGATGTCAGAAAAAAACAACTGTAAATTGTAGAATCTAGAAATTTTAATTATCTGATAGAGAAACTTCGTGCAAGGAAGTACTGCACTACACACGAGAAAGTACCAGGGCCTGCATGAGAAAGTACCAGGACCTACGTAAGAAAGTATAATTTCACGTGAGAGAGTGCTATAGGGAGTGAAACTTTGCACAGTACACTCAAGAATCTCGTGTGAAATTTTGTACATAGAGAAGTACGAATGTACAACAAATTGCAGAATTCAAAAAAATATTTAAAATCAATGAGGCCAGAAATCAATTTTTCGGCCCCACGGTGGGTGCCAGAATGTTATACTGTTGAATGTGGACCTCTAATCCAACTATAAACACAACATAGTCATTACTCAATCATCGAATCATGAAATTGAGTATGAATTACCCATTCGCATGATTCTATCGATTTGACCTATTGCCTTCTAATTAACTAGGGTGTTTGAATTACTCTCAAAATAAGGGCCAACAACCATAAGACCAAGCTAATACGAAGGATTTTCAAAGCTTGAAAGATAAACAAAACTGAAATTAATCTAGAAATGAGTGCAATTAGTCTAAGAGCTTGAAGGAAATATGATAATGCAAGTTAATCTAAATAACTTTGAAAGAAATATGAGCTTAATCTAATAGTAATAAGAAAATTAATCTACTATGAGAATGTAATTACACTCATGAAGATTAAGTTAATTATGCAATAAAAGCTTGAAAAATAAATATAATTGAGACTAAAGTTTTCTATAGTATGGATGCTCTCATAATTGCCCCCTTAATTAATGAGGAAGAAGGTTCATTATATAGACAAGTCCGAGAGAGGAATGAAGAGGTTCTTGAAATGAAATGGGTGACTCTTCATTCCCAATTGAGAGAAATATTGAAAGATTTATTTAATTAAGAGAATGAATTATTGCCACATATGGGTGACCTTACGAGTAATTTGAATTATTAAATTCAAATAAAGAGGTATCTATTCAAATAACTAAATAAGATTAATTCCTTTTATGTGTATTAGCCAAATGGAGTGGGTTTAATTTAATTTAAAGCACTTAGGACTTTAGAATTAAATAATTTATCATAGGGATTATTTAGCTAATAAAGTCAAATACTTAGGAATTAATTATAGTGTGAGATTAATGCAAATTAGGGTTTTTGCAATTGATATCGAGTCAAATAAAGTCAGGTAGGAGAGAGAAAATTGCCTAGTAAAATAGGACTTTAATGATGTGAAATTGAAGAAAATGCACCAAAATTGATTGAAATTATTAGGTGCCAATTTTGGGGTATTACAAATGTTAGAACTCAAAGTGTTCTTCAGTTCAAATGACCAACATTGCGTATCTTTCCAACTGTCGGTCATAGCATCGAACCGTCTATTCAAACAGCTCCGAATGGTTGGGTAAACGCTAGTGGCCACCTCGTTCACCACGCATAGTCATTTGATCAACACCGATGACTTCAAACCGAAGTGTCCCTCAAGGTCACTTAAGCATGAAATTGGTGATCTTTTTGGGGTCATATCTCAGAGCTCATGCAAGGTAGCATCAATCTATCAAATGCTACAAGACCAAGTTGCCAAGGCCTACAATAGCCTATCTCAGTTTTCAGAGATTAAACTTCATTTATATTTGGCAACACATTCTCGGTCGATGTTAGAACTCACAATGTTCCTTAGTTCAAACATCCAACGTTGTGTATCTTTCCAACCATATATCGTAGCATGGAACTGCTCATTCCAATAGCTCCAAATGTTCGGTTAAACACTAGGGGAAACCTCATTTGGCACACATAGTCATTTGAACCCCGTCGATGACTCCAGGTCGAAGTGTCCCTCAAGGTCCCTTAAGCATGAAATCAATAATCTTTGTGGGGTCATATCTCAGAGCTCGTGTGAGGTAGCATCGATCTGTTAGGTGCTACAGGACTATGTTGCCGAGGCCTACAATAGCCTATCTCAGTTTTCAGAGATTCAAGCTCATTTATATTTGGAAACACATTCTTGGTTGATGTCAGAACTCATAGTGTACCTCAGTTCAAATGGCCAACATTGCATATCTTTCCAACTGTCGGTCATAGCATGGAACCGTATGTTCCAACAGCTCCGAATGGTTGGGTAAACACTAGGGAAAACCTCATTCGGCACACATAGTCATTAGAACCCCATCAATGACTTTGGGCTGAAGTGTCCTTCAAGGTCCCTTAAGCATGAAATCAGTGATCTTTGTGGGGTCATATCGTGGAGCTCGTGTGAGGTAGCATCGATCCATCAGGTGATGCGGGACCATGTTGTTGAGGCCTACAATAGCCTATCTCAATTTTCAGAGATTCAAGTTCTTTTATATTTGGAAACACATTCTCAGTCGTTGTCAGAACTCACAATGTTCCTCAGTTCAAACGGCCAACATTGCATATCTTTCAAACCGTCGGTTGTAGCATCGAACCATTTGTTCCAACAACTTTGAATGGTCGTATAAATGCTACTAACAACCTTTTTTGGCACACAATCATTCGAACGCCACCGACCACTCCGGGGCGAGCAGCAGGATGAGTGAAAATATGTATTGTAGTGTTTTTCATTAAGAAGCAGTCAGTTAGGGGACAATTAGAAGTTAGTTTGTAAAAGCATAAGGTTGCACATCCACATCCACCATAGTAATCTTATTAATAAAATAACTCTTTAAAACATTAGGGTACCCATAGATTGAAATAGGCCTAGTATTAGGGTCAATAGATGACAACCTTTCCATATGTTGCCTCACCTGTTCGAGGTCATGTCTTTATATTGTCACTGTCCTGTGGAACAAGGAACACACCAATGAATATAAATGTTTGATTCCACATGATCTTGGATAGGTTGTGACATAGAAATATTTCCTTATATTATATTTATACATTTCTACATTTATTTCATTACTTTTGTTATTATTACAGTCAAGGAATTGACTGTTATTGAGGACAGTGATAGGCATTTGTAGCATAGTCAACAAGTTAAACATACATCGATAAGCATACAAGCATAACTATAAGGAATGGGAAATTTACAAAGCATAAGACATCTACATAAACATAAATTAGTATACATTAATACACCAAACACATGAATTGCATACCTAAAACATAAAAAATATATATTCGTTGGGCATGAAGCCAAATATATATGTCCAATAATGTCATACATTGAATATATTTAATACAGTTAAATTTGCTTTCTTAAAGCCAAATGGATGTACAATGTATCACTTATACAATATACAAAAAATATTTCAACTAATGCCATATAGGCATACAATCCATATCCCTAATCTAGTCCTTTCCTGCCAGGGGAAGAAAACAAATCCTGAGCTATCTTTGATCGTCATGTCGATGGAGATGCAATGGATACTATAGTCTTCTAAGTGTGCTCACTCGTCCTCCTGTCTAGAATATTCTGTAGCTCGAGATGATAAAAAAATTTAAGCATCAATAACTAATATACATCAAAATTGAATTATACAATAAAATAAAATTGAATATTCACTTACCACTAGCAAATAGTCACTATGTTCATCCACTGAAGGTGCATGCTGGCAATCTAGAGTAATAAGTCCCTACAACAATTATCAAAATAACAATTAAAATACATGCATGAATATCATTATAAAATTCAATACAAACTATTAAAATAACAATTAAAATTAAGTGATCTCTTTCATACCTCAGTTAGTGCTTTAGATATAGCTACTGCTGCAGCTACTCCATGACCCAAAGTATCATGGATAGAAGGAGGAGTCTCTGATGTCTATAATTAAAAATGAAACAAAAAAAGTATTATGCAGTTATCAATATTACATATATTATTTACAACCCTACTAATGAGTAAATGATACCTCCATGAAGGTTCCACCGTGTCTTTCGATGTGTGGTGTCGAAGTTGAAGCTCCAACATTCAACTAGTGCACATGTACATGGAAAATTATAAGATAACCATTCATATAAGAACGTACTACTGACATGTTAATTATAATTCATTATTACATATATACCTATGGACTCAATGGTGACATCACAAAGCCAGGTGAAAGAATGTGATCATCATGCCTCTAGATTTTGATCATAATTTGCCTAGTAATTTAGTCATTCATTCATTTATTAATTAAAAATAATCAAGTAAATAAAATTAACATGCAAATAAAGATACCTCAAGGAAAGCGGCATGATGCCCTTTGTTGTCTGTTGTGAATGTCGATGGTCCACCAGTGAATGTCTAATGCACATGCACAATAAGTTATGATACAATTATTCATATAATTACATAATAATCAAATATGTTAATTAAAATATTTTATTCGATACATACTTGTGGAATTGACGACAATGTGTAGAAGGGGACATGAGGATCATTACCACTTCCACTGCCACCGCCACTGACACTCTTGCCTTGAATTTTCATCATAATGAATAGATACTAAATTAATTAGTTATTCTTTTATAAATGAAATATGATCAAAGAAATTTAATGAACTTGGAAATATTTACCTGTGTGTCAATGCCAAATGTCATATTTAGAAAGCTATTAGTCATCATTCCAGGATCATCTTCCTCTCTCTCGCCAGTACCAAATGTGCACAAGCATCCACATGATCGACAAATATGCCCCCTCGAGGATTGACCATGGACACCCTCAACTAAAGGAGTGGCACACTGAATGAGAGTCTGTGTCAGAGCACTAATCGTGCCTAGTGTGTCTGTCTCTACATGTTCCTTCACAACAAAAGTAATAGTAACATGATCCACCTATGGCTTTCCAATAGGAACCCCAGGTGTGTTAGGGTCATGATGTGCCCTCGCTTGATCAAATGATGATCCCCCTCCTCTACCTTGAGAATCTAGATAGTCAAAATAATTTGGAACCTCCTTGAGTACAAACTCGCAATAGAGTTTCCTCAAGAAATATATAGGAACCTCATGATTGTTACAAGGAGGCGAATCAAAGACCATCCACCATCTCTCCCAAAAATTGTTTTTAATGTCTTCATTTAAGCACCAATGAATTGGGAACCTCCTTGTTGTAGTTCTAAGAGTATCTGTGTCCCCTAGTTTTTTAAATAGCTTGCAAATGTCATCTTTTGTGATTTTTTTCTTTTTTATGTCCGCATAAGATAATTTATTTACATAATATTGTTTTTGTTCTTCTCTTTTATCCCGCCATAAATTAATTTTCCCACTAACTGAGCTTACATGGGTCAAGATTTCTTCCAATGATTTTTCAAGTCTTTCCCTTCCGGGATTTGTACCACCAAAATCTTTTAACCTAGTAATTAAAGATTCTAATTTTTTTTGCCCTCTTTAAATTTGGTTCATCAAATTTTGTTGTGTTCTAGGAGGAAGTTTCTCGATTGGTGGAGGCAATTGAGGTTCATTTTCTTCATTTGTTTCTTCATTCGGTTCTTCATGAGGAGACAGAGGGTTTGGTTGAGGGTTTGGTTGAAGGAGATTATTTCTTCCTGGCAATTAAAAAAACTAGATTTTAAAATCTTCATTACACATAAATTTTAACAAAAATAAATTTTAACAAAACAAATTGCTACAAAATTAAAATTTTAAAACAAATAAGAGGCATGGACTGTAAAAACACTTACCTCTTTTTACGGATCGAACTTGACGATGTTGTGGATCCATTTGATGGATGAATGAATGAAAATAATGGATTCACAACTAAAAGAAGAGTGTGTGCGCGCTTGGGAAGCCCTTCTTAGCTACAAACGCAAGTTGGAGGAAAGAAAAATGAGTTTTCCAACTACAACTTTACCTATATAGGCTTTTTTCAAAGCGCGTGCACGCTATAGGGTGCACACGCATTGAAAAACACTAAAAAGGTGTTTTTCAAAGGGCATGGGCCCTATAGGGCACACACACTTTGTTTTGGATTTACCAAGCCTAAGGCTTGGGCAACCCAAGCTATAGGGTGTGCGCCCTATAGGGCGCACGCCCTTTAGTGCGTATGCACTATGCATGATGGGGGACCAAAAAGAAAAGTGGCATCTTTTTGGTCCCCCATCTTTGTGCATATACCCTGTGGATGTCCTACTATTATATTTTGAGTGATTTATATTAGTGTTCCTTCCACTAGGGTGTGATTTAAGTTTGTTGATTGAAGCATTCATATTTTTAAGAGCTTCCATCTATTCCATTAAGGTCTTAGTTATTTTTTATTAAGGTAAAAATAAGTTTTGAATGGAACCCGAAACCATTTACATAAAAGCATAAAGATATAGCATTAAATTCAAACAAAAAAAAATGCCTACTAGAAAGACAAAAGCA
>BSBK01010049.1:0-30000 GCA_027943335.1 Chamaecyparis obtusa | reverse complement strand
TGAAATATGAAGAAAAAGAGAATCTCTCCAAATATTGAAAAGAGTCAACTATGAGCTATCAATGCTAATTTTAGCTTCTTGTAAGAATAACACATCAATGAGTTTTACTTTGTCATAATATAGAGTACAAAACCTATGCAATCTTTAGGCTCTAATATATGTAGTAGAAATCCAAAGGTTGTCTATTAACAAAGGAAAAGACCCAAACTCAACTATATATCAAATCATATCCCTTGTAAATTACATGTTTTGAAATTTAAGGAAACAATCCAAACACCACTCCACCACAACCACCTTTTATGTCAAATATGAAGAAAAAAGCATCTTTCCCAATATTGAAAAGGGTCAAATGTAAGCTAACATTTCTAGTTTTAACTTATTGCAAGAAGGCTCAAGGGAAGGAGCCCAGTTACCCATGTTCTAATGATCGTTCATCGTTTGTTCACCAAATGCCCCAATTACCAACTTTAAAGAAACCAAAAAAAATGATAATTAAAAGCTCAATAATACATTTCACTTGTACCAATAGCTACTTACTTGTACTTCCAATAATTAAAATTCATATACTTTAAATGAAGGATGTGTCCAACTTTATTGGTACCTATAACACACAATTATAGAAGCATTTGTGCAAAGTATTTGCAAAAATAGTTATTAGAGGATAATGTATTGGTTCTTAGAAGAATATATATTGAATTAATAGTGGTTGTAGTGCATGGTTTTATTGGGCATCTTCAAGTAGGTATTGGGTGACACTTTGAAATTATTACTTTTTTGACACGTGCTTACATAATGAATACCACAACATTTATTCTTACTACCTATAAGAGTCATAGATCTTAGAGAAATATTTATTGGACTAGTTGTACAAATTTTTGAGGTGATTATAATGCATGACTATTAGACATCTTTAAGTAGATATGGTGGGACATTTTCAAATGACCACTATTTCTACCTTACATGTATAATAGATTCTAAACATTCATCATTGCCAGATCATAATATTAGTTATAAACTGTTACACTCATACAAACATAATGAAAACAATCGCCAAGAAAAAGTTTTACTTTGTCATAACTAATGTAAACAGGGTTTAGGTGATTATTATTGCAACGAATGGACTATACACTGCAAACTTATAAGTACAGTTTGACATTGGAGTACGATTCGCATTTAGGCCCCAACAATCAGCTGCGCACTGTGCAATTTATTGTCAGACAGAGTTGTTCAAACGCGGAACAAAATTCCCAATCAGATTGCTCAGGAGTCGTGGAACGTGCAAGACTTTAGATAAACCCTCCCCAAAAGTCATTCTCTCAAGTGTTTATTATTATTTCACTGCATGCCAAATTGGACTGGAAAAAATTAAAATAAATCTTGACTTCAACCCAAATGTCCGTTATGTATAAATTTTGGAGATCCAACCTAAATGTCATCATTTAATTCAACTCAAAAAGCTCAATAACATTTGTTATGTGCACAATACATATTTTCTATTAATTAGGCTCATCTATTTAAATCTATATTTAAACACTTAAAGCTAATCACTTTCATAGATTACATAATAATATTGAGCACCTTAGCTCTAAGAAATAAAACACTCAGAGCTAATCATTTTCATAGATTACATAATAATATTGAACACATCAGCTCTAATTATTGCTTAAGGTTGCAGTAAATAGATTGATAAGTAGAAGACATTTGTCACAGCAAGTTAAATTGTGATGTTGCTATCAAGATTCAACTGTGTAATTATTGAATCAAACATCTCAACTCAATTATATTGAATCAAATACTGATCACAATATCACTCACCAACCGAAGCATGCTGGTCCATTTCAAAGCACGTGGGAAAGTGAAGACCAAACTCGATGCGTGCTAAAAAGAGTTAGAAAATTCTGCACCTTTGGCATCCCTATAAAATGGGCAACGGAGAAGCATTCCTTGCAACAAATTTTGCATCGATTATCTTCGTAACAGAGCAACAAACAGTCTATCTTGCAATGGCTCTTACCTCCGTTTTAACTCCTAATTTGGGCTTCTGCCTCAAACCTCACTCTGCCAAATCCCACAATCTTCAACCCTGCAGTAGAGCATTGCCATTAATACCAAGAAAAAAGCTTAATCCTATCGTAAATCATGCCTCGTCTAAAGTAGAAATCACATTGCGGCGCACTGGTAATCATCATCCCAACTTGTGGGACGATGATTTCATACAGTCTCTTCCAAAGCATCCTTACGAGGCAAGTAAACTTTCATTTTTTTAATTTATCTTTATAGCATTTATAATATTTTTGCTTTGTTAAATAGTAGATTCTAAATGAAATATAAAGAAATATTTCTATTGATTAGAAAGATTATAAAAATATTTTTTATCAAATAAGAGAGTCTTATATAACTTTTTAAATTGTTCTTTATAACAAATGTAAAAGACTTCTATCATTGGGATTTCTCAGGCTCCTGTCTACGCTGAACGTTGTGGGAGTCTTATTACGGAGATTAAAGACATGTTCAGTGAGTCAAATGCAGATAATGTTTCTCAACTTCTTGCCTTGGTCGATAATGTTGAACGTCTTGGAATCGATCGACATTTCCAAAAGGAGATAAAAGAATCACTTGATTTTATTTACAGGTCTGTTTTCGATTAATTAAACAGGAATTTTGAATGCAAGATTATCTGAGTCTTAACAATGTTATTTATTATTCTAAGAGAATGTGTTGTATAACAGTTTGAATGCAATGTGACAGATATTGGGCTGAATGTCAAAGAGATCTCAAAACGACGGCCTTGGGCTTTAGGATTCTTAGGCTCCATAGATATCCTGTTTCTCCAGGTATAATCTATGTTTTAAATGTAAATACCTCAAAAGATCTGACCTATATTTCTGATTGCAAAAAATATGAAATCTCTTAACTTTATTTAATCTGATTTTGAGTTCACTTTATATTGGTATAATTACTAACAAAAAAACAGTAACAGGAATGTTAGGACCCTTTAGAACAGCAAATGGGCAGTTCTTTTGCTCCACTCCTCAAACAGAGGAGGATAAAATTAGAGGTATTCTAAATCTGTTTCGAGCTTCACATATTGCTTTTCGTGGAGAAAAAATATTGGACGAGGCTAAAGAGTTCTCTACTGCATATTTAAGTCAACCTATGCAGAATTGTGGGATCAGCTCCAACCTTTTACAAGAGGCAAGCTTAACAAGACTAGAGGATTGACTAGTCTATGAAGTCCACATGCTTTTACCATGATAAAACTTGTTCATTTCTTGCATATACCAATTAATTCTTTGTTTATATTGTAAATATGAACCTTTTATATTCAGATATCATTCAATCTGGAGTATGGCTGGTACACTAATCTGCCAAGATTAGAAGCAAAGAAATATATTCAAATTTATGGAGAAAATAAGTCGTGGGTCAGGTAGTGACAATATTTTTTATAATTATCATGTTATGTTTTTAGATATAAAAAAATAAAATTTACTTGCATTAATATTTTGTATCACATTCTATGATTTATCATCAAGATGAGAGAACTCGTAACTATATGAATAAAATAATATACTTGCTTATAAATTGTCCACTTCATTTTATCATTAAATTATATGACAAGATAATTGGATGTATAGGATGGCAGACAATAAAAAACTTCTATTTTTTGCTAAAATGGACTTCAATACGATTCAGTCAGTGCATCAGCAAGAGCTTAAAGCTTATTCTAGGTGAGTTATGCCAGTTAGATATTACATTTTATAATTATAATGTGTACTAGACTTATCTTATTTTTACTGTCTTTTATATAAATAAGTTTTTAAAAGTACAATTTAGTTATTAGTAATAGGTTTCAATTGATTTACTTTCAATTGCATGTTGTATTTTAGATGGTGGAGGGAGTCTCGTTTGTCTGAATTGGAATTTGCTCGCCATCGTCATGTAGAATATTTTTTCATGGCATGTGCAATTTGTGAGGATGAGAGAAATTCTGCATTTAGATTTGGCCTAGCAAAGTTCTCTGCGATTGCAACTTATATAGATGATATATATGACACATATGGAACACTTGATGAGCTAAAACTCCTCACTGAGGCTATCAAGAAGTAAGTGTTAAATCACAAATTTTGTAGCCATATGTAATAGTATATATGTTTAAAATTTTAATAAGCATCTTCTATGTGCCTCTTAGGTGGGATCCGACGTCTATAGACCACCTTCCAAAATATATGAAAATTGCATACATGGCATTGTATGAGACAGTCAATGAAATGGATCGAGAAGCTAGGATAATTCAAGGCCGAGATACTCTTCCACCCTCTAAAGATGCGGTATAGATATGTTTTTCTCTTGTTTGAGAATGAAATTTTAATTTCATAAACAAAATGTTTTACTTACATTAACTATCTTATAGATGAATGATCCTAGGTGCAACATAGATAATAAATAAAATATTTTAATTAATTACATTATTACACATAATTTTATTGTGCATTATGGGTAAATTAATGTTCACCTTCATAATGATAATAAAATTAATAGGCTTGTATTGTTGATTCATGTACAAAATTGATATTCTTCTATGACAAGGTTTATTAAATATAAGCTAACTATTATTAAATTTTTGGTTAAAAAATAAAACATGTCCTCGAATTGGATTTTCATGTTTATATATTTCATGTTCTCATTTTTCTTAAAATATTATTGAATTTGTTGAAAGTTTTCATTTTTTTTTGGTAGTTTTTGTTTACCTTAATGAGTTATTCATCTTTTAATACTTATAATGAGGCTAAATCTAGTTTTATATTTTACAATAAAACAATATGTATTTTTTTGTTTCTTATTCAAGGTTATTCCTTGTTTTTGTAGTGGGAAACTTATATAGATGCCATGTTGCAAGAAGTTGAGTGGCTTGCTGCAGGGCGCATACCAACTTTGGCAGAATTCATAGAGAATGGAGCATTTAGTTCGGGGACTCGTGCAACTACATTACAGCCAGTATTAACAATAGATGAGAGACTTTCAGAAAATATTCTTCTAAAAATAGATTATCCATCAAGATTCAATGATCTCTTAAACTTGGTTCTTAGATTAAGAGGTGATATAAAATCCTTTAAGGTATGTCGTAGTGTTAAATTTAATCTTAAAAATATTCTATGTATAGCCATAAATTTTAAATTTTTGAGTTGGATGTAAGTAAAATTTATTTGTTTTATCATTGAATTTATTATTTGGTTGTGAAGGGTGAGTTGGATAGAGGAGAAACAAATTCATCCATAGCATGTTACAAAAGAGATAATCCGGGATCTACTGAAGAAGATGCCTTGAATTACATCAAGAATTTATTGGATGAGCGACTCAAAGAATTAAACTGGGAGTACCTTAAAAATGATGGTGTTCCAACTCATAGCAAAGATTATGCTTATGACATTACAAGAGGTTTTCTTCATTTCTACAAAGAGAGAGATGGTTTTAGTGTTTCAAATAGAGATATACAAAATCATGTAAATCAAATCCTCATTGAACCTATAACCATGTAACCCCTCAATGTAGTTTACTTATTTCTAAATTGATGTAGATTTACCTTTTTTGTTAAATCAAACGATATTTCATAATGTAATTGAAGTTCCAACTTCACAAATTAGGAGTTCCTTTCTAATGGTAATCTATAATGTAGTTTATAAGAGAGTTTCATAAAATTGTGTTATGATTTTTCTTAAAGTTCTATAATTTTTAGGAGAATTTCACTAAGATGTGTGACAATTATTTTAAAACACATTTCAAATTAAGAAAATAAATAGATGTTGGTTAAAGAAAATATTATGTAATCCTTAATACATTTTGCAATGTGAAAAAAGTATTTTGATGTGATATGTTTGTTAGAGTGCAGGGTTTACCTAGAACCCACACCTAGGCTTAAGTCACACTTTTTAACTAGGTCTAAGTTAACCTTGACGTTAAAGGTTAAGTTTTTTGTTAAGGGAAAATTTGTTTTTTAGGGACCAGAAACCCAAGAGTACAGACTATTGACTAAATCTACATTCTTCTGAATAAACATAAAAGGTTAAGTTAACCTTTTTTTTATATCTAGATGTCATTCAATTTGGAGTATGGTTGGCACCACAATCTACCTATATTATAAGCAAGGAAATGTATTCAAATCTACAAAGAAAACTATTCTTGGTTTTAAGGTAATAGTAACATCTCTTATAGTTGGTGCACCATGCTTTTGGGTTAAGTTGTGTAAGACATATTTGCATCAATGTTTTTTACAACATTCTATTATCCATCATCAAGATGAGGGATCTATATAAATTAAATAATATGTCAATTTATGTGTTTGCTACTTAATTTTATCTTTGAATTAAAAAATTATATATTTAAAAATGTTATGTTTAGATAATTGGCTACTTAGGATGGTAGGTAATGAGAAACTTTCATTTATATCTAAAATTATCTTCAATGTGATTCAATCATTGCATTAACAAGAGCTTAAAGCTTACTATAAGTGAGTTATGTGAGTTCGATATTAGATTTTAAAATTATAATGTGTAATAGACTCATTTTATTTTTTCTATTTTTATATTAAAGTTTTAAAAACTGAGTTGGAATCTAGTTATTAAATATTTTTGTTACTAAGGTTTCAATTGATTTACTTTTAATTGTATCTTGTATTTCAAATGGAGGAGGGAGTCTTGTTTGTTGTATTAAATTTTTTTTCCATCATCATGAATAAAAAACTTTTATGGGATGTGCAATTTGTGAGGATGAGAGGCATTCTATATTTAGATTTGGCTTAGAAAATCTCTCAATGATTGCATCATATATAGATGATATATGTGACAAAATTGGAAAACTTGATGTGCTAAAACTCCTCATCGAGGCTATCATGAAGTAAGCAAACAAATCACCACTTTTGTAGTCATATGTAATGATACATATGTATCAAACTATAATTATAGCTTTCTATGTGTCTCTTAGGTGGGATCCAACTTCTATAGACCACCATCCTCAATATATGAAAATTGCATACATGACATTGTATGAGATAGTAAATGAAATGGATTGAGAAGCTAGAAAGATCCATGGTCAAGATACTCTTGGCCTCTTTGGATATGCAATACAAATATATTTTTGAAAGAGAAAACATATAAATGTTATTTATTTATTTTTTAAATCATTTTTTTCCCATTTTAAAATAGATTAAAATTTAATAACTTATAATTATATATTGAGATCGATCTTAGACATGTCCAAATGCTTTATATCATGTTGGTTAAACACACTGGTTGATTTATATTCAATAGAATTTAATATTACTAAATAACTATATGCATCTTCTTCTTTATGTATGAACTTTTCAATGTACTTAAATTTTATGTTTCTTATCAGACACATAATTTTCTTTCCCATTATAGTTGAAATCATAGTGATTAAAAAAATCAATAGGCTTGTATTGTTGATTTATGTACAAGATGTATATCCTTCTATGCGTAGTTTTATTTAGTTATCACTTAATTATTATTAATATTATTATATCATTTTTTAGTAAACAATCAAATGTGTTTTGGAGTTGATTTTTCTTGGTTATATATTTTGTTATTATTATTTTTCATTAAATATTATTAAACTTGTTTAATATTTTGGATTTTTTTGGTGGTGGCATTAGTTTAATGAGTTATTTATATTTTAAGATCTATAATAAGGGCACCTACAAGAAGTTGAGCCCTACTTTTGAGTAAAATGTGGAAGTTTTTTTCATTATTTTTCAAATTTTCTTTCAATTAATGTAAAAATTTGAGCAACTTAAAGATTGAATCTCAAAAAATATTACTAATAGAAAATATAGTTATTAGAGTATAATTTTCAAATATGTAATTTATTATAGTACCCACGTGGTAGAAATTACTTTTTAGTAGGTGTGTGTAAAAATCACTTTTTCAAAATTATTGCTTTAAAACAATACCATACATGTGTACGACCACCATATTTTGACCTATATAAAATTCTTTATGTAAGTTCTTTTGGAAAAAGATAGCCAAGGCATTGAAGATTGGTGAGCATATTATTGTTTTTTTACTAATTCTTTATTGATCCTAAAGTCTAGTTTAGAAACCTCTAGCATGTATGACCACCACAAATTGATGTAAACTTATCATTTTTTTTAATTTTTTAAAATCTTGAAGAGAATTCTATGTAGATTGATGACACATAATTTATTTTGAAAAAAATATAAAAAATAATAAAATTTATTTAAAATTTGAACAAACTCACTATTTGAAGTTTATGTACTAGTTTGATTAATAAATAATACAAAAATAGAGAAATTAATCTAGTCCCCCCCAAAAATACATTTTTGAATTATGCACACTAAGAAGTCCAATGGTTTTTGTTTCATCAAAAAATTCGATTGGCAAGGCCTTCTAAAAATTATGGCAATGCATAAAATTTGGATTCCAATGCCTTAGCCATTAATTTGTAGGTCCAAGGCACCGACTTGGTCCCACCAAACCTATCCCGATCTAAAAAAAATTGTAGAAGGTCGGTATACAATTCAAAATTTTAAAAACATGTACACATTCTATTTAAAACATGTATCCATTTCAAAAAGACATACCCATTTTTGAAAAATAATCTCGAAAAGCTCATTTTCCAAAAGATCAATACTTATACAAAACACATACATGCATTTTAGAACACATGTATTTTTCAAAACGTATACCATTTTTTAAAAAATTTTGTAGTTGGGTGCCCAAACCTAAATGTGTAGGAATTTTATTCATAATGTGTACACATTGCTAAAGGGACTCCCAAGGTTGGGAAAGCTTCCTCTAAATTGGGACTCAACTTCTTGCATTTTCACATAAGGCTAAACTTAGTTTTATATTTATAGTAAAACAATATGTAGTTTGTTATTTTTTTCCAAATTATTTCTTGTTTATGTAGTGGGAAGTTTATATGGATGTCATGATGCAAGAAACTGAGTGGTGTGCTACAAGGTATATGCCAACTTTGGTAGAATACATAGAAAATGGAGCACTTAGTTGATGGAGTTGTGGAGCTACATTACGACTAGTATTAACAATGGATGAGATTCTTTCTGAAAATATCTTTCAAAAAATGATTATCCATCATTATTTAAAGATGTTTTAACACTTTAAAAAGTCTTAAAAACAAATTATAAAAGAGATTTCGGTTAGATCTAGAATTTTGGTTCTAGGATTATTTTATCTTTTGTATAGAAGAACACTTGGAAATAGTTGTAGTTTCATTTTTCAGACCCTACCATTGTAATTTTCATATAATCAATAGAGGAGATATATTGGACTAAGCCCAATTTTATTTTTCAGCATGTTTTAATATGTTTTGTGAACGATTTCAAGGCTCCGTGTCAATACTGAATGAATGTAGATATTATTTATTATTTTAGGCTCTTATAATGTATCATTGGTTTACAAGTTGTTGGATCATGTCTGGTTACTCTTTCAATGCTTACGGTCTAGGGTTATACAATGTCATTTTGGTGTATGAAACCTTGTTAAGTGGTTGTTCTAGTGGGATAATAAGAACATTTCATGTGATCCTTAGTGGGTTCTTCTCAAGGGAAGATATGAATGTTTTTGGCCTATGTCTAGGATCTTTCCATCACATTCTCTTTCTAAAAATGAAGAGTCTGTGGCATTCTGTGCTCAAATTTGGGGTCCCATGTTCTTATTGTTTCTAATGATAACTCAAAGGGTTTTAAAATCTCTAGCGCATCACCTCAGTTTTTTAATTTTATTTCCCCTTTCCCAAATCTCCAAGAAGAAGATTCAAATTCTATAAAAACCTAGAGGTTTCTTTGTAGGGCACATTCCTATCCCACTCTTGCAAAGATTTCAGACTTCCCTCATCTATGTGGGATCCTATTTCTGGTATCAATGGATACCATGGAGTATTCAATGCTCAACGTCTCTACATCTGGAGGAAGCTCCTCATCTGTACACTGGACCCCAATAGTGGTAAAATAAAATTCTACCCTACTATTTGGAACCCTCAAGCCCACTCCATTGTGCTCACAATGATAGTAACCTAGCCACAAACAAAAGGAAAACACACAAGCAAGGAGTCGCCAACACACATTCCAAGCGGATGCATAGTCTCATAAAATGATGCAATGGTCCAATGCATACCCAAAGATGCAAAATACTAAGAATTCATGGAGAAAACTCAAAATGTGGACCAATGTCCTGGAGAATAGTCACTATACCACATATCATAGCACATTAAGCTGCTACACACAAAAATGGACCTAGACATGGGAGTACCTACCATAGGGATTATCTCTACCTACACAACTTAATACTGAAATCTAGTGCTCAATTAGTATCTACCACAACCAATGGGACCAACTAAAAACCCTTGGGAGAGGTTGGTAGAATGTGTTGATTATTCTCTCTTTTGTGCTTTGATTTGATTCAGATGATGTTGGAAGGTGACTATGCAAGAACTAGGTTAAAGGTGCAAAATTGATAATAATAAACATAAAAAAATAAATGTAGACCTTCAAGAATCATCTATAATGTATAGAATTAAAAAGGGGAGGTAGAGAGGAATCTATGTATGAAATATGAGCTTAAAATAGTAGGACACTATCAATAGATGCCATAGTCCTCCAAGAATCCTAGGTTCTAAAAAGATGTCAAATTGGTCTCAAGTCCTCCAAACAACATCTAGATAAAATTTTAGGCAAAATTACTAGGATTATTTTTATAGGCACCAATGTCATAGGGGACTATGATGCTAGGTGACCTAGTCCCTATTGCGAATTTGGTATCAATATGTTTTCATTGATTTCAACTAGGAAGTGGTGTTTGATGGTGTAGTTCAACATTATAATGTCATAGGAGACAAGGATGATAGTTTTTTAGTTTGGTGTTTTAAAGGAGTGGTATAAGGAATTAAAATTTTATGTTCTAAGATATTTTGGCATGCATTCTACCACATAGAAAGACATTAACTTGTGACTCAGAATTCCAATTCATAAACAAAAAAGTATTTAATATCCAAAGTTTCAAGTCTCAATTCCCACCTCAGAGAAAGTTAAGGGTGATAGTGTACTAGATTGTACTAAGGAAGAGTAAAGGGTCTCATAGGACAAGCTAGAATGCTTGACATTAAAACACATTGAAGGATATGGTTAGGTAGTTTTAAGGATAGGATTATAGATGTCAAAGGTATGTTCTACCCAAATTCCAAATATTTTGGTGTACCACAAGTTTAGTTTCCAAAGAGTCAAGGTGATATAGTAAAACTAATATGCTTTATTTCTACTTGTACAAGTGGTTATGTACTTGTACTAGGAGAAGATTGTATATTTCAATTGAATGACTCTAGACTCTATATATCTCATATGTGCTCAAGGTTTGAAGTGCATGAAGTTTCTCCATCATTCTAGTACTGCAAGCCATTTAATAGTCTTGTTACTCTAGGTGACTAATGTTTAATGGGTTGACAATACATTTTTTTTCATACGCATCATGTAATTTTGTCCTCATTCTTTGTTAGATGATGTATCATTGAGATATTTTTGGGCCCAGTTAAAACTTTTTCCAGATTGCAATGTGTTGTCTCCCTTGTTATCTATTTTTCAGTTGGCTAGCGTATTGCTACACACTACATTAAAGTTGACTCAATTGATATTTTGTAGGCTTGCAAAGGATATTAGAGATAAAAAAAATTAAAAATTAGGTGAATCAGTCTTGAGTGCAAAAATTTAGTATGCTAGAGGCCTAGAGGCAATGAACCTAAGTCGCTGAATTGTGAAAAATATTATGATGGTTATCTATCATTGTGAGGTTGCGGCCTTCTTTTTGCATTTGTTAAATATTTTAGTAACTAGTGAGATTCCTTTCATTTATCCATAAAAAGAATTCTATGAAGTTGCATCTTCCTTTGGGTTTCAACCTATAAAGTCTCTTTTAATACTATTTTAATCATGAGATTGAATTTGGACAATATCTTCAAGAAGCTATCTCACTATGGTTTTCCCCTTGTTTGTCTTTACACATAAATCTAGTGTTCTCATGTGAATTTGAGTTGAATGTTTCTCTCTAGCTGACGCAGGGTAGGGATGGAGGATCCAATAATGGATAGTCCAAACCTACACCATCAACTATAAAAACAACAAGCACAACAGAATACAACAATATAATGTTTCAAAATAGAATTTCATTCAACATTCCTAACTGTGAGGCCTTCCGGGTTTTGGCCTTATACAATGAAATTATGAAAATAGAGACTCAAATCTCATCATATATTCTCTATCTTCCTCTCTATCTCTTCACACTCTACTAATACCATCTACATCAACCCAAGCTCCCAATATATAGCTAGCTAAGCCACAAGTTGGCCTGTCAAACATTTAATTACATTATAGGTCCAACCAGGAAGAGTAAACCAAAACTAAATAAAGAATGAAAAAAAATTGATGAGATGTTACATTTAGGTCCACACATGATCCAAGAACATGTGCCTAACTTAGAAAGATCCCATCTCATCTTACAGAACTGCACAAGATGAAAAACTCCACGTCTCGCGTGAAACTGGCTGAAAATTGATACCTGAGGAAAATTGTGATAACTCCCAACTCATGATGAATTAGGATTTGCGGTCTTAGGTGAAGATAGAAATTTAGGTCCTCTTTAAGGCCCTAAGATTGAAAAGGCTGATTCATTAAGGAACAATGGCTACATGATGCACAATCAACACACAAAAAGAAGGAAAATACGACTCTGACAACAAGGTAAAATGGCTCTAACTTTGACACAATCCATCCAATCCTTATGCACTCATAGGAGAAGGTCCAAGAATAGCTCCAAGGCACAACATTAACTTCGTAAAGCATGAAACCATAAGTAGCAATGACTACGAAACAAACAACAAATAGGTACATAAAACATGAAATGTTTTTGGCGATGCAAGATTTCTCAAGACCCAAGATGCTCTTGCATCAGACACCCCAGGTAAATAAAAAGTTCTCATGAATGTCTTAAGGGAATTAGGATAGGTATGCCATATCTGTTCTTAACCCATATCTCCTCTTGTCCTTTATTCCATGTTGTCTTCACTTTATCTATTGTGACACTCAACAAATTATCTTTCCCTGCACTTTTCTCATCTTTCCTTTCTGCAACTAATAGAAACTGACTCTAACCATCTTTTACACTATCGATTACACTAGCACTTTGGTGAATCATATCTTCTCTAGACTTACTAATCAACTCGGCACCATATGCATCTCTCTGTGTCACTAGTTTCATCATTTGCTGCACTATCTTTGTCAGAAAGTATCTGCCTCTTAATTTGTATAAATTCCTCAACTATGTCATTCTCTTTTTCTTTCAAACTTGGCTCCCTTTCATCCAGAGGAATATGTTCATCAACTCCTTGCTCCCAATGTTTGTCACTTTCATAAGGACAACACCTAACAACTCCACATCCCTTGGCCCCTTCTTCCTACAAAGGTAATAACTTATGCCTAGATCTACCATGCATTACCACATATGTATTTGCATGACCATCAAACATAACATGTCTATCAAATTGCAAGGGTCTCCTGAGCAATAGATGAAAAGCATCCATAGGCTATACATCACATAATATTTCATCATGATAAGATCCAATCTAAAAAATCAACCAAGCATTTCTCTTCAATCCTAACCTTAGACACATCTTGTATCCAACTAATCTGATAAGGGTTGGGGTGTTTCTTCCTTTCCAAGTTCAATTTACTAACCATCTCTTCTAAAACAAAGTTTTCAGAACTACCACCATCAACTATAACATTACGTACCTTATTCTTGCACTTACATTTGGTTCTGAACAAATTTCTTCTTTGCACCGGTTCCTTAGCACATGTACCCAACCTCCTAGTGATAAAAAATTCACCTTTTTTGCAACATTCTCAATGTCTTCCTCGGTAGTTAGTGCAACTCTTTTTCTAGGACATTGAAAACTTCTATGACCCTCTTCACCACACTTAAAACAAGTACCAGTGAACTCATTTCTCCATCCCCCTCTCTATCCATTATTATATTTCTTAGTGACTTGACCACTACCAAATCCTTCATCAGTCTTCGTAGGATTCTCTATCACATTACCTCCAATAATTGTTTCACTAGTCTTACCATCTCGGCTCCTATTATTTTGTCTTCCTCCAAACCTCTTGTTCAAATTTTCCTCAATCTTCAATGCCATCCGATAAGCATCTCCTATAATTATCATCTGAATAGTAAGTAACTCTTCTTGAATACTAGGTCTCAAGCCATAAACATACCTAGCAACCTTCTCTTTATCAGCTTCAGAATGACCAGTCCTAATCAAGATTCTGTAAAACTCCTCAGTATACTCCTATACTGATTTGTTGTTCTACTTCAAGGCTTGCATCTCCTTAAACATCTCTAACTCATAGTCCACCAGAATGAATTTCTTTATCAACTTGTCAACCATTCGGTTCCATCTAGTGATATTTTCTTTTCCTCTCCTTCTTTCCAATTGAACTTCTCTCCACCAAATATTTGCATGACCCTTAAGCTTAGTCTTTGCAAATTGAACTCTATCAAGATCTTCTATTTCTTCATACTCAAAATATTCATCTATCTCATTAATCTAGTGTTGGAAACTGCAATTGAAGTAATTGTTGTATTGTCATTGATGTCAAACCTCAACTGGTAAGACTATTGCTACTTAGGAAAGTACTATATCTATTGTGAGAAGGGAAAGAAAGGATGGTAACAATAGCACCTAGGGAAAGGTTGAGTTATCTAAGAATGATGATGCTGTAGAAGTTGATCAAACTTTGTACAGATCCATGATTGGAAAATTGCAATATGTTGTACATAGTAGACCAGATATTGCACTAGATGTTGGGATTGTGGCAAGATTCTCTGCCAATCCTAAGGAAACACACATGATGGCGGTGAAAAGAATCATGAGATACTTGAAAGGAATTACTGACTCTGGGTCATACTACAAGAAGAATGACAAATTTGAACTTAGAGTATACATTGATGTTGATTGGGCAGGAAATGTAGATGACAAAAAGAGCACTAGTGGTGGAGCTTTCTTTCTTGGACAGAGATTAGTCTCTTGGACAAGCAAGAAACAAAATTGCATTTCCCAATCTACTGCTGAAGCCAAGTATGTTGCTGCTATAGTAAACTATTCAAATTTGATATGGATAAAATAGTTGTTGATAGGCATGAAAGAAGAAATCACTGAACCTGCTGTTATTTTCTATGACAACACAAGTGCCATCAATATTTCTAAGAATCCAGTGATGCACACTAAGACCAAGCATATAGCAATCAAGTATCACTATTTGAGGGAATTGGTACAAGACAAGGAAGTCGGAATGGAATATGTGAATACAAAAGAACAATTGGCAGACATATTCACTAAAGCTTTACCTAAAGAAGCTCATGAGTATTTGAGAAGTCAATTAGGGGTCCTTCCCCTAACTGAGGCTGCCTAGTCAAGCTAGGAGCACTGCATCAAATATTCTACAACAGAATAATTGACAAATTGATGCAGAAGATTGTCACACTTTAGGACTGTCCTAGAGCTGTGAAGAAGAAGCAAAGACAACAAATTAGTCATAAGCAAGATGATAGAGGGAGAAACAGTAAGCTGCATAAGATATATCTACATCTATTGGATGTAAGTTTTAGTTGCTACTTTGGCATTTTTGTCAAAGAGGGAGATTGAACTAAAATGATACTATAACACATGAACTGAAGAGTAGGGATGATAAACAGAAATGAAAGATCAGGATAGAAGGGAGATCCAGATACTTCTGACGGTCACAGAAGTGAGATTTACAGATTCTGAATCAGAATGAAGCTAAGGATATTATAAATTTTCTTTGATGGACAGATAAGTTTTTTTTGGATTGGTTGGTAATCCATGTGTTATTCAGGTGATATCATATGGTGTTGCCATCAATGCCAAAGAGGGAGATTGTTGGAAACTGCAATTGAAGCAATTGTTGTATTGTCATTGAAGTCAAATCTTAACTGGTAAGATTGTTGCTACTTAGGAAAGTACTATATCTATTGCGAGAAGGGAAAGAAAAGATGGTAACAATAGCACCTAGGGAAAGGTTGAGTTATCTTGATACTGCAAAGTGTACTTGACTATGTTGTACAATAATGGGACAATGTATTGTTTATCTTAGTAAGATTGAAGACTAAACTGGTAGGCTTAACTGAGCAAAAATGAAGAAATCATGTTTAAGCCGAGTTATGTCAATGATGACCGAGTTTTTTTTGGTTGCTTGATCTGATTTAGGGAAAAGTTTTTGAAGTTATTTTATACATCAGGACCTGATAACAACTGATTCACCCCCCCTCTTTGTTGTTCTAAATCATATTAACATCTAGTCAATCAACTCTTTTGGCCTAAGGCTTCTAGAAAATGTAGAAACTTTGATCTTAGGTCTTTTCCCAATTTTAGACAGCCTTCAAGATTCTACTCTCTTCTGCATCCCTGGCCTCTTCTATAGCTTCTTCAAATTGATCTTCTTCCTCAGACTCATCTTCACTATCTTCTTTTGATGTATTCTTCTCTCTCAATTCCTCTTGTAGATCTTGTACTTGTTTCTACAAAGCCCTAAAATTATCAAGATGGAATTCCCCAGTAGGTTCTTCCTCTGAGATCTCATGAGCTCTCCTTGGAGGCATCTTCAATCCAAGGTCCTAGAACAAATTGCCTCACCTTCGGTGATCTGTCCACACACTCAGAATCTTCAAGCTCTGATACCACTTGATGCAGGGCAGGGATGGAGGATCCAATAATGGATAGTCCAAACCTACACCGGTAGCTATAACAACAAGCACAATGGAATAAAACAATATAATGCTTCAAAATAGAATTTCATTCAACATGCCCGGCTATGAGGCCTTCCAGGTTTTGGCCTTATACAATGAAATTATGAAAACAAAGACTCAGCTCTCGTCATATCTTCTCTATCTTCCTCTCTATCTCTTCACACTCTACTACTACCATCTACATCAACCCAAGCTCCCAATATATAGCCAGCCAAGCCACAAGTTGGCCAGTCAGGCATTTAATTACATTATAGGTCCAACTAGGAAGAGTAAACCAAAACTAAATAAAGACTAAACAAAACTTGATGCGAGGTTACATTTAGGTCCACACATGATCCAAGAACATGTCCCTAACTTAGCAAGATCCCATCTCATCATATGGAACCATGCAAGATGAAAAACTCCACGTTTCACGTGAAACTGGCTGAAAATTGATACTCGAGGAAAATGGTGATAACTCCCAACTCATGATGAATTAGGATTTGTGGTCTTAGGTGACGATATTAATTTAGGTCCTCTTTAAGGCCCTAAGATCACAAAGGCTGATTCATTATGGATCAATGACTACATGATGCGCAATCAACACGCGAAAAGAAGGAAAATATAGCTCCGACAGCAAGGTAAAATGACTCTAACTTCGACACAATCCATCCAATCCTTATGTGCTCATAGGAGAAGGTCCAAGAATAGGTCCAAGGCACAACATTAACTTCAAAAAGCATGAAACCATAAGAAGCAATGACTACGAAACAAACAACAGATAGGTACATAAAATAAGAAATGTTTTTGGTGATGCAAGATTGCTCAAGACCCAAGATGCTCCCGCATCATTAGATTTTATCACCACTAACCTTTGTTTTTAATGAATAAAGGTGAACTATTTACAAGAAATTTGATTTTCATAGGGAATTGATTCACCCGCCCCTTCTCAATACTCTTGTGTTTTCTCAACAATTGGTATTAGAGCTAGGTTCCTTAGAATAAGTCCTTATAGCTTGATGAAGGTCTAGGATGACACAATATGGTTCTCACTCATACAAGGTATCTAGGTTTGATGGAACCAATTAAATTTTTTGGTAGTTGAGAATGGAATTCCACTTGACCACTTTAAGATTTTTTGTTTGGAAATTAGTTAAATATGGTTATAACTTCTTACTCCTCCTCCAAGTAATCCAAATGATATTAAGGCATATGAGAATAGTGCTAAAGTAAAGAATGCTAATTTCAGTGGACTAGTAGACATTGAACTTGTGAAGGTACTACAATATTGCATTGCTAAGGATGCATGGAAAAATATTAGAAGTGTTTATGAAGGAAATAATAAACTAAGAAGAGATCCAGTTGCACCAAAAGGTTAAAAACCACTACAAAGAGATCAAACATATACAACCACTCATTGGAATAAAAATGAAATAAATATTCGAATGCATATTCACGAGTTTGGAACAATACCTCTTTGTTTGCATGTTTAAAAAAACCAAAAAAAAACCACCCCCAAGTAAAAGCTTGAAATTAAGCTCCTCTCCTTTACAAGCCATGTAAGTGCCCCCCTCCCTCTCTTTTACAAGGCATGTGAACAAGCTAACCACTATAAATTGGCAGCGGCTAAGCTCCCTACAAAACATACATAAGACAAAAAAAAATGTCAAACTTTTTTATTTTCAGATTCACGAAAACACGGTGATTTTTTTGCAATTTTTTTGTGGTTTTTGACCACAAAATATGTAGATCGTGAAGAACAGATGGTGAAAATTTTGCAAAAATCTATTGTATTTTCCTTTTTTTTAAATTTGATCAACAATACATTTTGTAAAGAGCTTAGCCGTGTTCCTAGAAATTCACAAGGAAAAAACTAACAGATACAATAGTTGCAAATAATATTGCATAACAAGGATAGATTTTGTTCGGGCAATAGCTGCTGTAATTTGATAATTATATGCCTCTATATCTTATTTTGTCACAAATTGATGATGAATGGGTCTCTCTATCAAGTGTCAGTCTTCTTGCCAAATGTGAAAAAGGTGAGTGAGCTAATTGAATCCGAAGACAATTTTCCTACCTCACGACCTTGTGAATTCTTTCTACCAGCAATAAAGCAAAAATAATAAACGTTGAGTTGAAATGTACAAACACTCCATTTTGCAAGCAAATTGATTTGTAAATTGTTGAAATATATGCCAACAAGGAGAAACCCATGACCTCTGATTTGAGATAATTCAAGGAGAACTGGTCAAACTGAGAATTCCTGAGTATGAGGAGGCCATTCTAGATGAGCTGGAGTTTTGTGACAAATGTCAAATGAAATAAAAAATCATCTTCTTGTTGACGTTGGAAGTTGCTTTGCTATTAAAAATGAACTGAGGTAAAAGCGGGCACATCTTCAAAACGTAGAACAAAAATATATGCAAGCAGAAATGGCACAAATTAGCACTTAAACCAGACAAAAAGATTGAAACCTTTTAGTTAGCTGCCAGAACCAAAAAAAATGCAACCATTAATGAGAAATAGAAGACCAAAAAACATATCCTTGATGTTGGAGGTCAACCAACTCTTGCGCAAAGATTGTTGGATTATTGAAGCCACCAACTAAAGTGACAAGTCATTTATGCCTTCTCCTCAATATGGTGTGCTGCCACAATATTCTTCTGTTGGTTTACAGAAATTAGAGTCGTCGGTGTAAAAACTTTTCACAAACAAAATCCCTTATGCTAGGAAAGAGTAAGCTCTGGTTGAGAATTAAAAAATTCTCTGAATGGCTCCTCGCATGAAAGCTGGAATCTGTTTATGATTAAGGCCAAATAGACCACAATCCAAACTCTGAAAAAATAAACTTTAACCTTTGTGTAATGGATTAGTTACGATAAGATCCAAATTAACTTTGATGATAGAGCTAACCTTTGGAATCACCAAATAACAATAGTGAAAATTGTTCTCATAGTTCTCATAACATGTTGGAGAAATCAAGATTCAAGACACAACCAAACAATCATCATCAGAAATAAGCTAAATATTTGTTATAAACATTAAATAGGTAAAATTCAAAATGTACATTACATAAACAAATGAAAACACTTAAATATGTACAACACTAATATGAGGTGAGATGGTCTAAACCAATTAAGATTAACTTTCAAATGTGACATTGTTTAAATGTGAAGGTTGATGGACAAATATCTCCAACTTCTCATAAAGTGAATCTAATGAGATGAAATGTCTAATTAACTAACTTGATATATACAGACGTAGTGAGACAAAAAAATAACTCTAACCTCTAGAGCGAACTTAACTTTTAAAGTCAAGGTTGAGTTAGACCTAGTCACTAAATGCAACTTAAGCCTAGGTGTGAGTTAGGTGAACCCTACACTCTAACGAAGACATCTCATTAAAGCACTTTGTTTCATATTGCAATTGTATTAAGAATTACATAATCTTAAACCAAAATCTGTTAATTTTCTAAATTCAAAAGGTGCTTTAAAAAGAATTATTAGATACCGAGATCCACAAAATTCTCCTAAAATGTATACACCTTTAAATAGAATTATTGCACAATTCAATGAAATTCTCCTTAAAAATATTATATATATTACCATTAGAAAGGAACTCCTACTAATTAGTGAAGGTTGGAAATTCAATTATATTGTGAAATATATTGAGTTTGGTAAAAAAGAAAAAAAATGCCTCAATGTAGACATAATTAAACTATATTGAGAGGTTACATAGTTATAATTTTAATGAGGATTTGATTTAAATGATTATGTATATATTTATTTGAAATGCTAAAACCATCTATCTCCTTGTATTCTCTCTTTCTATTGCGATTTCCATTACCTCTAGATCTTGGGTGGCTACCTTCATAGCCAAATCTTACAAAATATGCAAACAAACCATCATAATAGAAAAGCCAAAGCCCTTATATCTATAATAAACAACCTTAAAACCCCTCATATCTTTCATTCTTTCATGCATTATATAGATTCAACTCCCAGTGTTATAACACGAAAACCATGGCTTTGGTGCCACTTGTAAGGAAAGTTGTAGACATACAATGATAATTTCTACATAACTCATATGATAAATCAACCAAATAAGTACTCAAAATCTAAATGCAATAGAAGAGACAATATACCCAAAAAAAGGTAACATGTAATATACCCTGGGAAAATATTCATGAGAGAAAAACTCAACCTCTAAAAGAATCTATCATCTATGTATTATTCAACAATGCAACATTACTATACATCCATAATGACCTTTGAAATCCTGGTCATCAACAATCACTCCATGCAAACAAGCATGTAATCAACCATCCCATGTGATGTTTTCAATCTCCACAAATGCACCACTGGCTATGCAGCCATATATTTCTTTGGAATTACATGTAAAACAATACATTAGAAAATGTGTTATTTTTTATGAAATATATGTCTATATAGATGTTTCCCCACAAATGCTAATCTAGCTCACCTAAACAACTACCCTTGTACATTCTTTATAGAAAGAAGCTGTCATGTCCCCATTTTGGCTGACATCGTTTAGCGTGTCAGATCAGTCTATCACAGGCTCTCGTAGACTGGTGGCGATGTGGAGAGAGTCATTTTGTAGATCAGTGGTCGTATTTGCTCTTGGAGAAGTGATTTAGAGCTTATTTTTATTATTATGAGTTATGCGGGCCCCACATGTTATAATTTTAAGTTGAGTTGCACTTTTTATTTTATAAAGTTATATTATTATAAAAGTGCATTATAATGGGATTTTATAATGGATGCTTCTAGAAGTTCTTAGTAACTTCTCAAAAAGTAAATAAATAAGGGGCTTGGGCATTCATTTGGACAAGCTGATTTGAGGATTCTTCTACTTTTCCATATTGGAGCAATTTGTAGTCATTTGGTCTACAAATTTTCATTAGATCTTTGGGAATGAAAACTCCCTTGGATTTGCATAACTGAGGAAGTGAGATATCTTCTGAAGGGTTGCACATTAGAAGTGGTATTCGGCCATTTCATGTTGAGCTTATTTGGAATCCTCAGATTTACCTAAGGGTTTGAGTTTTGGTTGTAAGAGGAAGAAAAAGAAGATCCGAAAAAGAAAAACAAAAAAGTGGATCCGAAAAAAGAAGTCTGAAAAAGCAGATCCGAAAAAGCAATCTGAAAAAGCAAAACGAAAAAGCGGATCCGAAAAAAGCAATCCGAAAAAGCAGACCCGAAAAAGCAGTTCGAAAAAGCAGACTTGAAAAATTGATATTGAGGGTTTGTAATTGGTTGAATAAGGGGTTGATATTGATTGCATAGGAGTCTTGAATTTCATCTACTCATTGATGAATTAATTTGGCAAAGGATTGAAGACAAACTGGCACATTTTCAGAATTGCAATATCAGGGTTTGGAACCAATAATTTGCTCATATCTCCTAAACTACCTGGAGATTAATTCTATGCTTTTGGGGGAATCATAATACATCATTGGTGATTCAGAACATATATTTTTGAGGGCACAAAACCCTACCCATTATTTTATAACAGTGCTGTACTGTACAGCCCTGGTACAGCAGCCCCAGCAAGGACAGTTTGCAAAGTTCGATTGGCAGTTTGGTGTCTTCATTGCATCAGTCTTCATCACCATTTCATAGCAGATTATAAGGAGTGATAATCAGGTTCTTTCTATGTGTTTTTGAGTACTTTGTGCAAGTCAATAAATTATGTAAAAGTCGCATGTATTCAGACTTATAGTAACTGTCCAGATTTGAGAGTTGTTAGACCCTGTTCTTTGGTCATAATTGCATGGTTACTATTACTGTTATAGCAGTCTCTATTATAACTAAATTATCATAGAAGTAAGAGGGTTTGTGGGTAACAGCGCTACCATATATTTTGACATGTAACAGTCCCTTGTAACAGTCAATGTATTCAGACTTGTTATTGGTTTGGAATAGGAAAAGTGCATTGATAAGACTTGTCCGTGAAAGATGGTTCATATATCTCATGTCTTAGCTATTGTGTTGTAATCAGTCCATAGACAGTGTTACATTCTATTGTTGGAACAGTCATTCATTGCAAATCAGATTTGAGAAGTTCATGATATATTGGCCTTGCATTGTCATTTCATTTTATATTGGTATTGTTATTTCATTTGGTGCCCAAAAAAATAAATATCAATCTGAACACATCATTTGAAACAAGAACATTCAGTGCATGCCAACTGTTTGATGAATTTACACGGATTGGATTTGGGGTTTTTAGTGATCCTACTAGTGAGGGTCATTACAGTGGTATCAAAGCGGTTTCCTGCCAACCTGATTGGGTTATTTCAGATTGAATTCAACTGTCAGCATGGCTTTAACAGGAGACAAGGAATTGAAAGAGAGAATGCACACTGCATTGAAGAAACTAGATCATCCATTTCAGCGAACAAAGGACCTCCTAAGAACTTTGGAGGAGTTGGAAACTTATTTAGGCAAGGTTGATCAGTCAGATTCCTATGCTATGCAAACAGCTTTATGTCCAATATTTGGTTCTTTGGTGAAGCCCCGATTATTGAGACATCATGATGAGGTGGTAAGACTTTCAGCTCTCTCTTGCATTAGTGAAATCATGAGGATAATAGCTGGCTTTAATTCTTATGATGATCAGATTATGAGAGAGGTACTTCATTCCATGGTGAAAAGCTTCGAAAGGTTGGATGACATCAGGGACCCTCATTTCACAAAGAGGGCAAGATTACTTGAAGTATTTGCATGGTGTAGGTTTGAAAACATTATGTTGTCAATAGGTTGTATTGATGACATTCACAGAATGTTTAACACATTTTGGAATATTTTGGATGAGTTTCATTCCAGCGATGTATTAGCATCAATGCACTCTATCATGTTCACAATCTTGTTTGAGGAGAAGGATGAAATTTCTAAACTTTTGGTAGAAGATTTATGGCATGTTTGGACAAAAGAGAGGAATGTGTCACCTATGGCATGTACGTGGTTAAAGAGCCTGATTAATAGGCCTAAGGATCGAAGTACCTTCCCTATGACAGGCAGAAACTTGTATGATGAGTTTGACAGACATGCTGATCCGGTATTGGGAGATGTTAGCACATCTTCACGTAATGATTTATTTGCATCTTCACAGGCAGAAGTGGTTACAGATGTTGTACAGGTTGAGCCAATTGCATCAGAAGGTGATATCACAGGCACACCGGATGGCATGAGTGACACTGACAGTGATTATGGTACAGTTGGTCTTGATGATGTCACAGGTGCTCAAAATAGTAACTACAGCACAGTGGATTCAGATGATGATTGTGAGAAGGTTGTTGTGCATGATGATGAGATACCTATCAGCGATGAGCAGACATTGAGTATTCAGGACTTTGCTGATAGAGAGTATCAGGCACAGTTAGATGCTACATCACACGAGGTTGAGGCACATAGTACTTCACATGTTTTGTCCAGTCAGGTTAGGGTAAGCGAGGATGGGATTGTGACTTCATTATCTCATCATGATAGGATGCGGGAGATGATAGAGGATCACATCCGGATGATTCAATTACAGGACAGACATAAGGGAGTTCAGGCAGAGTCTTCTTGTGTTGACTTACAGGCGATCAGGGAAGGAATGGGAGCGATGAAGATGAGTTATAAACATCTTCTTTCAGATCGTGACCATCTTCTTAGCCTTGCCAGAGATCATTTAGATGCCTTGAGGAGGAAGGAGGAAGTTGGCAGGCTTTCTCAAGAGTTCGAGGACACTCGAGCCTCTTTGTTGAGTACTCCATTGGCATTACAGGACTCAGAGAGACATGTGGATGGGTATGGCATGGAGTTGAGTTCAGCTTCATCTTACACACCTGTTACTCAGCTTTCTACGACATGCGGATCACATGTGGTTGTCGATAGTTGTGAGATTTCACCTTGCATCCAGGATTCAGGGATAGTGTCAATTATGGCAGACATGGATGTGGGATCAGCTGATATTGGGATTGAGCAGGCTACTCAGGTACGGATTTTGCTTGAGGTGTCAGTCGGTTCCAGTTTACGGATGAGGACTCAGGATTGTTACATTGGCGTTTGGGATTCTGTTGACTGGAGATCTTTATCATCTATTGGTAGCAGTGATTGTTTGAGTGCTATCATGGATTTGATTAGCAGATTACACGGTGTTGTTCTCATTCATACCAGCAGCTTGTCAGATGTTGGTATTAGTCTTTATACACCGAGGTTAGGAGTAGTGTACATTTCCAGTCGACCACTCAGGGTGCAGTGGGTTTGTGATAATTTAGGCACATCTGAGGTGTTAGTGATTACAGATGAGTCCCAGGATCGCACTGGCCTTGATGACATCCAAGAGTATGCTATGGACAGTTTTGAGGATTTAGCTTCCTCGGCAGATTCATTTGTTACAGTGGAGTTGGATAGCGATGCTACAGTTTTTGATACTCCATATGATGATGTGAGCTCTGGAGTTGACTTGCAGAGTATGGATGGTAGTACTCCAGAGATTAGTGACTTTGAGGATACTCCTTTGGATAGTATGGCAAAGGAGGATTATAGGAGACAGTCTAGCCAGCGCCATCATGTGTCTAGTCAGCTGAGAGTTAGTGAGTGAGACATTGCTATCACTTGCGAGGATTTCGATGCTGCTCGTTAGTTGTTAGCAGTTTACGGATGGGGTTCTCCTACTAGTGACGAGCAGGGAGGCAGTTATCTTTCCTTGACAGAGATCCACTCTTTATGGGAGGCTATCTAGATTTTGAGATAGAATTATATGCAGTTGGTAGCTGATAGAGATTATCTTATGGAGTGGGGCAGTTCAGCATATGATGCATTACTAGTCAAGGAAGATGAGGTGAGTGAGCTTACTCAGCAACTCGAGGTGAATTCTGAGATTCTTGAGAGTACACAGTTGGCTTTCGAGGAGTCACAGTTGCATTTGGCTGAGGTGACCATGGAGTTAGAGCGACTACAGTCTTTACCAGATTCTGTACAGTCACAGATTGTGCTATTTGGTGATTCGAGGATGTCCATGGTTGAGATTGTCAGATACAGTGGAGATGGGGAGGCATCCATCCTAGATACTAGCATTGGCACATCGAGTTCATCTCCACTACAGTCAGGTTCAATTGAGTTGGGCACTGAGCATTGTGGTATGTTTGACTTGGTGGTGGTCTCTACTACTGATGGCACGGAGACTAGTGATGTTGTACCAGGGATCATGTTTGATGTTGGTGAGCCAGCAGTTGGCTTGGTTCCTGTTTGTGATACTACTCCTTTGGAGGTGTCTTCGGAGGTAGTAGTTGGTTCGGGCTTGGTTAGTGATCAGTTGCAGTTAGTTTCATCTGGATTGCAGTCTGAGCCACTGACTGAGATTGACACATTCTATCAGCCTTACACTGTGAGGTATGCTCATCAGTTTACTTTTGATCCATATATTGATGAGATGATACAGAGATGTACTTTGGGCTCTGGTGTTTGTCATCAGTTATGGGATGGTTTGACGCCACGAGATGAGAGTTGTGATGGGCATAACATGGTGATAGGTTATGCGGTCGATAGCTTGAGAGTACATGACTTTGAGCAGGAGTTTGGGAGTGTTGCTTCAGTGGTTGTTATTGATTCTACTCCTTTGGCTATGACAACTCTTGACTTAGCTGGTGATCAGTCGCAGTGGGTTGTATCACCTGTGCATGGTGAGCTGTTGACCGAGGGTGGTTCTTTTTATCAGCATTATACTGCATTTTATGTTCATCAGTTTGCATTTGATCCTTGCGTTGAGGAGTTGATGGCCATCAGATTTGGTTTGGGTTCTAGTTCTTGCTATCTATCAAGTGATGACTATTCACCATTAGCGGTGCATGGGAGTTATAGTTATGGGACAGTGGCCGGTGATCTGTAGAGTTGTGTTGACTGCAGGAGTTGTACAGTGTGTGGATTTTCCATACTTGGTGCAGTTTCATTCGGGAGTGTTCACCACTGTTGCAAAGTTGGATTGTGCACTCTGCGTAGGCCAGTGGGATGCGTTGATGGTATTTACGGTGTTGGCAATTTGAGTTTTTTTTACTTGGGTTCTGATATTTTCAGAATTGGTGTCTCGTGGGTTCCTGACTGTGGCAGTCATGGAGTTGGAGTTCAGTTGAGCAGTGGTTCACGATTCATTCATGGATTCTTCATTCATGGATTCCTCTTGGTTATATTGCAGAGGACATTGCAGGAGCTTGCATTGGTTGATAGCAGTACAGTTCATGACTACATTTGGGATCCAGGTGGATTGATTGGTTTATTGCTCAATCATTGCTTGGGGACAAGCAATTTCAGGAAGGGCGGACTGTCATGTCCCCATTCTAGCTGACATCATTTAGCGTGCCGGATCAGTCTATCACAGGCTCTCGTAGACTGGTGGCGATGTGGAGAGAGTCATTTTGTAGATCAGTGGTCGTATTTGCTCTTGGAGAAGTGATTTAGAGCTTATTTTTATTATTATGAGTTATGCGGGCCCCACATGTTATAATTTTAAGTTGAGTTGCACTTTTTATTTTATAAAGTTATATTATTATAAAAGTGCATTATAATGGGATTTTATAATGGATGCTTCTAGAAGTTCTTAGTAACTTCTCAAAAAGTAAATAAATAGGGGGCTTGGGCATTCATTTGGACAAGCTGATTTGAGGATTCTTCTACTTTTCCATATTGGAGCAATTTGTAGTCATTTGGTCTACAAATTTTCATTAGATCTTTGGGAACGAAAACTCCCTTGGATTTGCATAACTGAGGAAGTGAGATATCTTCTGAAGGGTTGCACATTGGAAGTGGTATTCAGCCATTTCATGTTGAGCTTATTTGGAATCCTCAGATTTACCTGAGGGTTTGAGTTTTGGTTGTAAGAGGAAGAAAAAGAAGATCCGAAAAAGAAAAATGAAAAAGTGGATCCAAAAAAAGCAATTCGAAAAAGAAGATCCGAAAAAGCAATCTAAAAAAGCAAAACAAAAAAGCGGATCCGAAAAAAGCAATCCGAAAAAGCAGACCCGAAAAAGCAGTCCGAAAAAGCAGACTTGAAAAATTGATATTGAGGGTTTGTAATTGGTTGAATAAGGGGTTGATATTGATTGCATAGGAGTCTTGAATTTCATCTACTCATTGGTGAATTAATTTGGCAAAGGATTGAAGACAAACTGGCACATTTTCAGAATTGCAATATCAGGGTTTGGAACCAATAATTTGCTCATATCTCCTAAACTACCTGGAGATTAATTCTATGCTTTTGGGGGAATCATAATACATCATTGGCGATTCAGAACATATATTTTTGAGGGCACAAAACCCTGCCCATTATTTTATAACAGTGTTGTACTGTACAGCCCTGGTACAGCAGCCCCAGCAAGGACAGTTTGCAAAGTTCGATTGGCAGTTTGGTGTCTTCATTGCATCAGTCTTCATCACCATTTCATAGCAGATTATAAGGAGCGATAATCAAGTTCTTTCTATGTGTTTTTGAGTACTTTGTGCAAGTCAATAAATTATGTAAAAGTCGCATGTATTCAGACTTATAGTAACTATCCAGATTTGAGAGTTGTTAGACCCTGTTCTTTGGTCATAATTGCATGGTTACTATTACTGTTATAGCAGTCTCTATTATAATTAAATTGTCATAGAAGTAAGAGGGTTTGTGGGTAACAGCACTACCATATATTTTGACATGTAACAGTCCCATGTAACAGTCAATGTATTCAGACTTGTTATTGGTTTGGAATAGGAAAAGTGCATTGATAAGACTTGTCTGTGAAAGATGGTTCATATATCTCATGTCTTAGCTATTGTGTTGTAATCAGTCCATAGACAGTGTTACATTCTATTGTTGGAACAGTCATTCATTGCAAATCAGATTTGAGAAGTTCATGATATATTGGCCTTACATTGTCATTTCATTTTATATTGGTATTGTTATTTCATTTGGTGCCCAAAAAAACAAATATCAATCTGAACACATCATTTGAAACAAGAACATTCAGTACATGCCAACTATTTGACGAATTTACACAGATCAGATTTGGGGTTTTTAGTGATCCTACTAGTGAGGGTCATTACAGAAGCTCCCACAAAACCACCAAGCGGTATTACATAAATTGTGTCCTACTTGACCCCATGACCCCACAATTAATATTGGTTACTTTATTAAAAAAAAAATTAAATAATTACATCAGTATAATATTACAATGTCACAATACAACATCAAGTGGCCTAGAGAATATCCCAATTTAAGAATATCTACATGTTGCTCACCCATCTAGGTGTTCCTAGGTGCAACTTTAGATAAAAAAATTAAATATTATAATAATAAACATTATTATGCAATGTGTACAACACCTATTTCCCAACATGCATCTTGCACAAGAAGATGTATTGAGGTAAATTAATAATAATCATATTTTTATATATTTATATAACTGTAAAATTTAAATATATTAGCAATCAAAACTTGTGTGTGTCTTTTAAATTACATTCATTTACATATATTTATACCTTCATGGGAATTTGTGTCTTATTCAAATGTAAATATCTTTATCTGTATGCTTATTCTATTATAAATTCTTTACTTTTGCACATTTATAAATTCCTAATACATTTTTTTTTTAAAGTTCTTTATAAAACCATCCTTTTTGCCTTGAGCCATATGCATCTTTCCACCTTCCCCCTCCCCTTTTTATTCTATCATAATATACAACTAACCATTTTTTGTCTTGCAACTCTTTATCATCCTAATAATGGATCATGGAGTATGATCCAAAATTTTGATGTGCAAAAAATCTCACATGGTCTAATTTAGCAATAATAATGATCAATGTGTCAATATATATTCTATTAGCGTATATAAACATTGTATGTTGCAAGGCTAGGAATAGGGAATACTGAAGGAAGGTACTAGTTACGGTAACAATAACCAAAGGTAGGAGACTTAGACGAGGCACAAATTTATGAAGGTGTGAATTTAGGGATGTGCCACTTAACGGTGTATGACTATGTACTAGAGAATAAGATATAACCCGTATAACCATACAAATACATAAATAGTTGGATAAATAACATTAAAGAGATCAAGAATAAGTATCTTTGAGCCATGACTAAATCAATAATTTTTTAATTGATTTTAGGATTTT